>QLSR01000464.1:2032531-2141073 GCA_031780015.1 Citrullus colocynthis | reverse complement strand
GCCCCAACAATTTTTGAACGTTGGTCCATCTATCTTCCCATTTGACAAGTTGATTCATTAACTTCTCATTTTGCTCCGCCAACTTTGCGTACTTTTCAGTGAGTTCATATCATAGATAGGTTACTATCATAGCTTGAACTCATTCTCCTTAAACCTAGTACTAAGAAAACTTAGGAATGTTATTTAGGTCGTAATCGTAGTCGAGACATAGTTATAAATTTTTTAACAAGAAACAAATAGTAGCATGATTGTAATTGTAATATTTCAAGGAAAATACTCACTTGTATAGCCTTCCTCGAGGGCTTTCTCTATCACACACACGGGACTAATTCACAATAATCTAACTAGAATCCAAATCCTCAAATTCCCTTTATTAATAACCACTCTACTGTACTAATATCCTAATAGCATTCCCAATATTTCAAATCTAAATTTCCAACAACCAGATTGAATATTGAATCTAAAAGGGCTTCAAAACTTTAAATACTTACAAAAAAAAATTGGCTGAAACAGCTTTATTTTCGCTGGACAATAGGTCAAAATTCTTCAAAAACTCCAATCTAACCTTCAAATATCATTGGTAATCCAAATGTTAGGACAAAACTAAAACCAAAATTAATTGGCATTCCATAAATTTAGTCAAATCCACCATTTATGCCACATTAAAACATAATAATATATCCAACACTAAAACACATAGTACAAAAAAACTTTAGTAGTGCCACTTACATGAAGAATAAGACGGCTAACAATTTTGACACATTACATACAAACATAAATATGAACCTTCATATATAATAATAAATTTTGGCAACGCTAATACAAGTAAATTATAAACAAGGAAATTATAAAAACATAACACTCACAATACATAGTACAAAACAATCATCATACTCAAAAGAGATGTTCTTACCTTGACCAATGCCTTAAAACTTAGTTTAAACACTATGAAATAATCTATAACTACAAACAAAGAGTTTAAGACTTAATTAGAAATCTAAATCTACAATAAAACACTTAATTAGAAGTAAAAAAAATATAAATAAAACTCATAAAGATATCCATGTGGCATATTATAATTAATTAAGTAAAACACGCAACATACTAACATAAAACAAATAAATGCCCAAGGTAGAATTATACTTGATGTGCTACTAAAACAAATCCAAACGCTTCTAAACAATAATAACAAAGTATACAAATAAGCTTAAAATAAAACTTTAAAACACACAATATACTTAAGAGTCACGATACAACAACATAAACATAAATAGGCTCAAGAATTGTACTAGAAAATTAGTTGGTTAACCAAATTTTACAATGACAAATAGAAAGAATAGTTCACTTACAGCGCATTGGATATTGACTTCTATTTACTACCACTAGCCTTTGCAACTTGTTTATTTGGCCAAACGAGCACACTTTCAAAAACCTAGGAATCTTCTTCAAAACAACAAAAAGAAAAATAGTGCACAGATCTAAAATTACTTGTAGCGGCAACAAAAGAAAACTAAATGTAACAGACAAAAACTTAAGGCATGATGTTCAAAAAAATTTCAATCAATATGCAAAAATAATCATATCTAAAAGTAATCACCAAGCCAAACAACCAATCTCAACAACATTTCACCAACAAAGACCAAAATCAAGTCACATCCCAAAAAAATCCAATAGCTGAAACTAAAAGATAACATACTTGCGAATGAACCCACCAACAAGATTCATGAACAAAATCGCCCAAATCGGGTGGGTATGGTTGCATGTGGGTGGCCAATGTCTTGCTCATGCAACAAGTCGTGAATATAGTGTTGTTGGTGAAGAAAAAACTCATGGGGGAGGGATGTCGTCGTGCTACAGCTCATCGTCAACGTGGATCTGGTCCGTTTGCGCCATCGTTGTTCATGGTTGCTACTTCTCGGCGTCGTTGTTCATGGTCGTTGCTCCTAACTGATGGTCACCGAAAAAGAAACATAGAGGCCAAACCTTCTTGTCGGGGCGGCAGCAGCGGCGGCGTCGTCGTTCTTCGGGAGCCTTGTTGTCGGGAGTCTTGTTGTGGGAAGAGGATTTTGTGGGGTGAGGTTGGGGAAGATGAAAGGAATGAGTGGAGATTTTTTATTTGTTTTATGTAAAAATAAAAGTAAAATGAAAAAGAAAAAAAGAGGGAAAGTGAGAGGAGGGAAAGTAAAAAAAGTCAAAATAGTAAAAAAAAAATCTGAAAATTCACGTCTTTTCCCGCCAAAACCGTATTTTTCATTTTCTTACATTTAATGACTGTTTTTTTTAGTCATTAATTAATGACACAAAAAAACAGTCATCAATTCCGACAAATCCGAAAAACTCCGTTTTTTCCCGCCAAAAACGCGTGATTTTGGATTTAATGACTCTTTTTTCACTTTCTCCTTTATTTTTGGCACTGTACAATAGTCATTGAATGTCAAATTTGTTGTAGTGTAACCATAAGCATATAGGCTTAGCTCCTTAAGCATCTAAAGGGACTTGATACAAAACTGAATAGGTGAAGATTTTGTCCACAAGTTATGCAATGCACTAGTATGATGTGATTGCATCACTTGAGTCAAAATGAACTTAGGCAAAAGCATAGTTGAAACCCTACTTCTATCATTGATTATCTTTATCTTTTTATATTTTATTCACATCAACTCACAATAATTTCAACTTGGTTACTTTGGTCACTTAATTGCATTACATTAAAACAAACCTAATTAGGTTGCTAATCTCGTGGGATTCGACTCTTGGAATACTCCGAGACTATTACTTCATTGACAGTATATGTTTGCACTATACGATGTTTATTTCTATTTTTCAACTCTCATGTACAGTTGGTCGATCAAGTTTTTGGCGTGTTGTTGGAGACTAGATTAAATCTATTTTGTTTGTTTAACCGTTGCTAATCAATGCGACTGCATCAGCTCTATCTCAAAGAAAATACTAACTCTCTCTCTTTGAGTTTGTTTTGCAATTTTGTAGAGTTAATGTATGAGAAGAAGGTCTTGCCTTTTTTAAGCAGATCCTAAGATAGAAAGAACCTTTTGTAGTAGAAGGAGAGAAAAAAGACAAAAGTGTCGTTTGGAGAAAGAGTTGAGCGCACAAGTTGATTTAAAGGAACTGTGTTTGTGCAACAAATTCCAATGAATCCGCTTTGAGATGATCCTTTCATTCCTCCTCGAAATAATGTCCAACAAAATATAGATCAGCAACCTCAACCTCAACCTGCTGTGCAACCTCAAAATCTCATCTATATGGTTGAAGATAGGGATAGGGCAATTAGAGATTATGCAACACCCATGTTCCAAACTCTTGACAATCCCTCTAATCGGAGCAATAACACTTGAAATGAAACCTTTGTTATTTCAAATGATGAATTCTATTGGACAGTTGCATCTATTTCCTTGTTAATTTTACTTTCACGCTCTGTATTTTCTCATGATCACCAAAACTCATGGGTGAACATGAATGGCCGAAAAATCAAGCCAAACGACCGAAACCAGTCGAATCAACGTTAGAGGCCGATATTTTTGAAAAATTGGTCGAGGTCAATTTTTTTTAAAAAATAGGTATAAACCAAACCGAATCGTCCGACATTTAAACCGAATTGATGCCTCTGACCGAAATTATTAATTTAATATAATATATTTTTATTATAAATAATATAGTATTTTAATATATTAAATAGAAACTTATTGAACACGCTATGACGCTAGTCGCTACGTAATACACCTACGTTTGGTGCCTTCTTTCCTACTTCTTAGTTCTCATCTCGTTCTTCACTCGTTCAGAATCAGATAGTATAGTCTTCAATGTTCACGTTTAGTCGTTCTCCTTCTCCCCTTTTGTTCGACCTTCCCTCTTCCGGCCTCTCCCCTTCCGTTTTCTGACTTCTCAGTTCTTAGTTTCGCTTCGATTCTTCTTCTTCTTCTTTGTTAGTTCGTTCCGAGTCTATCGCTTCGACTCTTCTTCTTCTTCGTCTGACTTTTCTGTCGCTCTTCGCTCCTTTCGCTATCTCTTTCTCCGACTTCTGAGTTTCGAGCATCCAAAGGACCAAGATAAGCATCGGTCTCTCGCTCTCTCTCTCCTCTCGCTCTCTCGGCAGTTCGGCTAGTCTACTCCCTCGTTGTTCTTCGGCAAAATTGGCACGTCTTCACCTTAAAAAAAACAAGGTAAGCTTTTTTTTCAAGTTTTATTTGTATTTTTAAACTATTTTAAGTTTCATTTGAGATTTTAAGTTTAAAGTTATGGTTTTTTTTTAGAGTTTTCATTTTTTTTAGAGTTTTTGCTTTAATTTTTGGTTATTTATTGCATGCATTTTATAAAAGTTACAATTTTTAAGTTTTTTTTTTTTTTTTTTTGATTGTGTAGGGTGAATATGGAAAAGGAAAAGGAGAAAACAATCAATACAACGAAGAAGATAGATGATGAAGCAATCGTAAACTGTTGATGAAGATGAAGAAATCCGTCCAACAAAAAGGCGTAAGAACAATAAAACATCTATAGTTTAGGAACATTTTGAGCGTTGAAAGGTGATCCTAATAACCTTTATGCTAGGTGTAAATATTGTGGAGCTACTTATGCAAGTTATTCAAAGCGTAATGGTAACGGGACGATAAAAAATCACTTAGATAATTGTAAGAAATACCCATACCAAAGAAGAGAGATCCAATTCAAAAGACCTTAGCTTTCAAAACTAAAGAAGAAGGTGTTAAGGATGGTCCTTCCCAACTTGTATGCAAATCATTTAGTTTACAAAGTTGTCGTGAGGTTTTTTCTAAAATGATAATTGTAGATGAATTATCTTTCAAGTTTGTAGAGAATAATGGTTTAAGGAATTTGTTAGTAAATTAACATGTTCCCAAGAGCCTAAGTTTGTCCTTCCATCTCGATTCACCATGGCTAGGGATATCCTAAAGATGTATGTTAATGAAAAACAAAAGTTGAAAGACATGTTTGTGAAAATGAAATATAAAGTTTGCCTCTCTACTGATTGTTGGACTTCAGGACAAAATATGAACTATATGGTATTAACTGCACATTTTGTTGATTATGATTGGAAGTTACATAAAAGAATTCTTAGCTTTGGAGTTATTGAAAATCATAGAGGGGACACCATTGGTAGGGCTATGGAAAAGAGTTTAAAAGATTGGGGAATTGAAAAGGTCATAACTATAACTGTTAATAATGCTAGTTCGAGTGATACTGCTATTGCTTTCATGATTAGGAAATTCACAAAGGGGTTGATATGTAATGGTGAGTATTTGCATGTTAGATGTTCTGCACACATATTAAACCTTATTGAAAATCATAGAGGGAACACCATTGGTAGGGCTATGGAAAAGAGTTTGAAAGATTGGGGAATTGAAGAGGTCATAACTATAACTGTTGATAATGTTAGTTCGAATGATACTGCTATTGCTTTCATGACTAGGAGATTCACAAAGGGGTTGATACGTAATGGTGAGTATTTGCATGTTAGATGTTCTGCACACATATTAAACCTTATTGTATGTGATGCTTTGAAGGAGCATAATGAGAGCATTAGTAGAATTCGAAACGCTATTAGATATGTGAGATCTCCCCCTGCATGTATGACGAAACTTAATAAGTTTGTTGAAAATGAAAGAATATCTTGCAATAGTATTGTATGTCTTGATGTTCCCACAAGATGAAACTCTATGTATATGATGCTTGAGACGGCTATTAAGTTTGTAAGAGCATTTGATAGATTAGAAGATGACGAAGATGCTTATAGGAATGATTCACCACCTACTAAATTGGTTAAATGCAAGGATGTTGGTTATATTTTTTAAAGTGTTTTACACTGTCAGATTGAAAGTGTCTGGATCTTTGTATACAACTTCAAACTTGGTTTTTCATTGAGATATGTAGAATTCAGAATTGCATATAAAAGAATGCTAATAGTGGAAATAAATGCTTTCTATTATGGCTAATAATATGAAGGCTAAGTTTGACAAGTATTGGGGAAATGATGACAAGAAAAATAATATACTATTGTGCATTGCTGTGATTTTAGATCCTCGTTACTAGATGAAGTGCTTAACTTATTGTTGGACAAATCTTTTTGGGCCAGACATTACCAAGATTAAGATTAGAACAGTTGAAAATGTTTTGAGGCATCTTTTCCATGAATACAACAATTGGCAAACTAGTGGTGTTTCTGTTAGTTCTAGTGGTAGCTGTAATGCAAGTGTTGGTGTTTCTATTAATGCAGGGGCTAGTTGTAGTACTAGTTTGTGTGAGTCTACTAATGATCCTCATATTTGTGGTCATAATTTTTCAACTGTCTTGGATAGCATTATGGATGTGGATTTGGAAGATGATGTGCAAAAGGTAATGGAAAAGGATTATGGATACACATGTGGGTTTCAAACTACTCAGACTGGGAGTCAGAGATTGATGTATATTTGTTGGAATTCCTCAAGGAGTGTGTTGATAGTAGTTTTGACATTCTTCGTTGGTGGAAGCAGAATGAGCATAGATTTGTGGTTATTAGTCGTATGAGTAGAGATATTTTGGTCATACCTATATCTACTATAGCATCTAAGTCAGTTTTTGGTATTGGAGGACATGTGCTTAATGCAAGTCGTTGCTCACTGGCTCCAAGAATGGTGGAGGCTCTTATATGCACTCAAAATTGGTTAAATTAAGACCCAATCAATCTTGACCTTCATAATCAAGATATTGAAGAAGATTTAAAGTTTGAAGAAACTACTCAATTTATTTTTTTTATTCTTTGCTTCTAATTTTTAATTTTCAATTATTGTTTTTAATTTCTAATGTTATACTTTTTAGGATTTTGAGCTGTCATGGAGGGAGAAAAAGACGTTGACAAGTTGGAAGAAGGAGATTTTGCATAATTGTGTTTGAATTTGGATGAATTATGTTTATTTGTTTTATAACTTTCAATATTGTTTTTTGTATAGATAATGAATTTTGTTATCAGGACATTGATTGAATAGTGCCACTATTACAAGAACTTTCTATTAGTATCGAATATTGATTATAAGGGTTAATTTCAACAATATGATAGTTTTTTTTTAAAGAAATGACAAAAATATTCCGTTTAAAAGAAAAATTCTTGAAATAGAGTTGAATTGGAAAATAATGTAGTTTAAAAGAGAAATTCTTGAAATAGAGTTGAATTAGAAAATAACGTAGTTTAAAAGAGAAATACTTGAAATAGAGTTGAATTGAAAAATAATTCCGTTTAAAAGAGAAATTCTTGAGTTGAATTGGAAAATAACGTAGTTTAAAAAAGAAATTCTTGAAATAGAGTTGAATTGGAAACTATTAACAAAAATATGGTAAATCTTGAAATAGAGAGAAAGTGAGAAAGAGAAAGAGAGAGTCAGAGGACAGTAGTTAGAGAGAGCGCGCGAGAGTTAAGTCAAAAGAATGATTTTGTGAGAGGAGCGAGATGAGCAATATAGAGAGGAGCGAGAGAGAGAGAGAGAGAGAGCAAGATGAGCGAGATAAAGACCTGAAATCGGCTGATCGGACCCCGAAATCGATCAATCGGTTTATCCTATACATTTTGAACGTGTGGTTCCTATATTTTCAAACCGAATAGAGTGGTTTCGGCACCAGTTTTCAGAAAAAACCGACTCTGCCAGTCTGATGCTCACCCCTACCAAAACCTCCCCCAAACCTAAAAGAATTCAAATTTTGATTTAGGCAAGACACAAACACCCTATGGTTCGACCCCGTTCTTACCATTATTTCTACGCTCTAGTGGTAGTAATAGTACATTCGGTGATATAAATTATCTTTGATAGCCGGAGAGAGGTTTACGACGCTTATTCTTTGAGATTGAGAGATTTTTCTTCCGCTATCAAATTGGCGTTGTTGCTGAGGAGTTTAGACAACTTGTGTAGTCGATTGTTGAATGCTTTAAAAAATAATATATATGTGTGCGTGTGTGTGTATATATATATATATATATATATATATATATATATATATATATATATATATTGAACAATTTGCATGTTGTTTTTACTTTCATTTGGTTTATGACCCGCCCTTCTGGGAGTTCTGGACTTCAATTCTTTGCAGATATAAATCAAGAAGAGAGGTGAATCCTAGAGGAAAAGAGAATCAGAGACGCAGTTGAAGAGGTTGTACTAACAGAAGAAGAAGCAAATCATCCATTGGAGGCGAATCGTTTGATCAAGATGGGAGAACCTCAGGAGAGAACATTGAGGCAGTTGGCGAAGCCAGACATGACTCAGCAGCTGTTGTATGTTATTTATCTTGAAATAATGGTGTCATTCGAGCTGAAACCTGGACTCATCCATTTGCCACCACAATTCAGAGGCAGTCCCGGCAAAGATCCCCACAAACATCTTAAGGATTTCCATTTCATTTGTGACAGTATGAGGCCACACAAGGTAACTGAAGATCAGCTTAATCTTCGTGCATTCCCTTTTCTCTCTTAAAGAGGCGACAAAGGACTGGTTCTACTACCAACCTCCAGGCTCAATCACTACTTGGACTAGGTTGAAGAAACAGTTTCCCGACATGTTCTTTCCATCATCTCAAGCAAATAGCATCAGACAAGAGATATATTGTATCACATAGGAAATGGGTGAATCAATTTTTTAATATTGGGAACGCTATAAACAGCTTTGTGCTCGTTTTCCTCGCCATCTTTGATCAGCTTTTAATTCATTATTTTTACTCTGGTTTGCTTGTTGGTGACAGGACCAATATTGATGCTACAGCAAGAGAAACTTTTCCTGAGAAGACCCTAACAGAAGCTCGCCAGCTGATATCCACCATGGCTGAGAACTCTTAATGTTTTGAGACTCGAGCCAACTCTGTTATTGCATCAAATTCTCAAGAAGTAAATGAGCTTAAATCTCAAATATTTGACTTAACTTCTCTTGCGAAGCAGATGACCCCGGGTGGAAAACGCAGCAAACAAAGTTTAATGGAGTATGTTCGGTGATTGGACATACATTAGACATGTGCTTTCAAGTGAAGAATGGTGTGATCCCTAAAGTTAACGTCGTAGGTGGTTTCCAAAGGAAGTACGATCCTCACAACTATGCATATAACCCTGGATGGTGGGACCATCCAAATTTCAAATGGGGAAACCAAGGACAAGGAGATAATAGAGCTCAAGCTCAACCATCCTTGTCAACTTCAGGTATGTCTCTTGAAGATATAGTAAAATCTCTTGCTGATCACTCTTTGAAATTTCGACTGGACATGCATCAACTTCAAAAAGATTCAATCCAACTCTCCCAAGAAACAAAGTCTTTCAAGCAGGAAACAGGGACTGGCTTTAGTAATCTTGGTGCTCAAATCATCTAGTTGGCAACTGCAGTGAGTAGATTGGAAAGCAAAGTCTCTGGAAAATTGCAAGCCCAACCTGAACCACATGTATAGAATGTAAGTGTTGTAACCACTATAAGTTCATTTGATCTCCCTACCTCTAAATTTGTGAATTTTATTACTGAAAAAGAATTCAATGAGCTATTTGGTTTTGATGAAAAAGGATGTATACCCCAACCACCTAGGAGCCCTCAACAGGTTAGTATCGATCCCTTGTATCAGTGTGATTTGAATGCTCACATTCATGCTGCTCATTTTCTAGGACGATCCCTTAATCCTGAGAGGAATGGAGAAAAGGGTAAACAAGTTAAAACTCTTGGAATGGTAACTGCTAGCTCCCTTGAGATGCGATGCAGTGGGTCCAGAAAAAGGGAGAAATGCTTGTTGCACAAGCAACCACAGTCATCCCAGGTAACCTCCCAGTGACACATGATGATCCAGATATGTTCTGCCTACCTTGCAAAATAGGTAAGAAGAAGTTACAGCATGCTTTGATTGACTTAGAAGCAGCTGTAAGTATCATGCCTGTGTCTCTGTTTAATGAGCTTAGATGTTAGATCTATGTAGTACTAACGTGGTGGTTCAGCCAACTGACGTAGTTTAACTAAGCCAATAAGAGTTGTGAAAGATGTGTCTGTGAATGTTGGTGGCTTTTTAGTCTTCCCCATTGATTTTTACGTCCTGAATTATGACCAAAATGCTCATTCCCCTTGGAACTCTGTTATATTAGGTCGACCTTTCCTAAGAACTGCTTTAGCTAAAATTGATGTAGGAGACAGGTCCCTATTTGTAGAGTTTGAAGGGATTGTTACTACCTTTGCAGGACCCGGTTTCTGAATGGGGATAGGGGTAGATTCCTCCCACGGGGGTGGGGACAGGGAACCACCCTCCCCCCCTCATTGCCAACCCTAGCAACCAAGAGTCAACTTTAAATGCTTTCCTTTATTTTGCTTTAGTTTGTTTTATTTGATTTTAGTTAATTGAGGAGTTTGATGATGATTTTCTATGATGGCAATGAATTTCATGCATTCATGGCGCAAAGCATGCTCAACCCTGCACAATGCCCGAAATCAGGGAATTCCTCTGTTTTCCTCTCTTTTCTTTTGTCCCTGTGAGTTATTGTTTCTTTATTGATACATTGAGGACAATGCATGATTTAAAAGTTGGGGGTGGTTTGGGTTGCATGCTTATACGTTTCTTTGATTATTTGGGTTGAGGATATTATTTGTGATCTCTGAGTTGGTTTAATGCTTGGTCTATCTGGTGAACCCTTGAGCATCTGAGGTTGGGTTTTGCATGGATTGAATGTTTTGCATGAAATTTTGCTCGATCACTACTATAATTTTGGCTTTTGTTGATCGCCAAAAAAAAAAAAAAAAAGACCTGTTTTGATGGCAAAAAAAATCAAGAAAGCCCATATCAAAAAAGTTTAACCATCAAGAAAGATAGTTTTCTTAATGGGCAAAGAACATCAACACAAACTCTATCTTGATGTTTTGGCCATCAAGATAGGTTAAGTTGATGTTTTTTGCCCAAACTATCAAGATAGGTTAAATTGATGTTTTTTGTCCATCAAGCATTGGAGAAAACCATCAAGATAGATACTTTTGTTGACACTTTTTGAAGGTCAAAATAGGTTAATATTGATATTTTTTGTCCATCAAGTATTTGTAAAAATCATCAAATTAGCCGTTTTTATTGACATTTTTTTACCATCAAGAAAAATGTATGACTGTTTGTTTTAATTGACGTTTTTTGGTCGTCAATTATCAACCTTTCTTGACGATTTTTTACCGTAAACTATAACAATTTGAGGAAAAAGAAAAAGATTCGAGTCATTGTAACCACCCTCAAGCAACCTGTAGTCGACCCCAAGCATGCTTTTACCTGCAATTTGCATTCACTCCAAACGACCAACTTACAAAACAACTTTAGACATCTCCTACAAACCACCAACTACACAACTTCAATTTTTCAATCACACATTACTATATTAGAATCAGATAATTATACCAGATCATTTCTACTAACACCATCAACTATGCGACTACACAACTTCAACAACGACATAACTCCAAATTTTCAATCACAATATCTAAATTGACAGCATCAGACCATCTCATTGAAACAGCATAGCACAACATAATGAATCAAGTAATTTTCATCAATCAACTAGTAAAATACTTGTTCTACAAAAAGTTAGTATCTTGAAACCGTAACACATAAGGCCTAATCCTACCAAACTTTAGATCATATCGCTTGTCCTTAAACCTAACAAAACTGAAACTTTGTCCTTAAACCTAACAATAAAACTGTGAAGTCATAATACTCAAATGTAACATCCTATAAAGTCACAATAGCCAATTCTCACCGTATCTAATTCCAATATTGACTGTAAGGTGTTTCTCTCGCCAACTACAAGTAAACAAACCATATTAGATTAATTAAAAACAATTATATTAAGTGTAAAAATTATAGTTAAAGAAGATGGTCTAAGCAAATGCATACCACGTCTGTAATTATTGTGCTCCTACGAGTTACTATGTCGCATATGAACTTCATAGTATAGTACCCACACTTTGTATTACCCAATTGTTTAACACACTATATATGTACACATATATTTCAACCCATGTTAGAAGAACCAAATTTTTTAATCAAAAGTATGATATCATTACATCAAAATTGAAATACTTACCTTAACAAGGACCCAAGTAACAAGTCGAGCTCGTGTACTTGTTCGAGCATAAAATATTCTTATGCCCCTAAACAAAACAAACACACAAAGATATTTGAGTGTTAACATAATGAATATATATAATATTAAATAACTTTTACTTACTTACATATTGACAATAGTTTTGACATCCTCATGAACACCATGTCCCACAGAGTCAATTGAATATACTGTATTAGTCTGTAAGTTGATGACAACTACTATCCAATAATATTTACATAAAAGACATAACTCAATAAAGTTAGATAAATCAATGTCTATCAATAAAAAAAAAAAAAAAGTTATTAAAATACTCATTTTCTAAATTTACCCGAGATTACAAGAACATATCAACAACTTATTCTTTGTCAAGATCAACCTGTTGCACAAGAATCTAGAGCGTTGTTCCTCAGTGCCTAAGCCACTTGAAATTTGTGCAGGGTGAATGAATGCATACTCCTCTGAGATACTTGGGTCAGATACATACAAAAATCAAAGATCATAACAAAAAAAAAAAAAAACGCTTAATATTAGAAATGTTACAATAAATTATTAATCTTAATCACTTTAGTTAATTGTACATACACGATATAACTTGTTATAATTGAAAATGTTAATTCCTCCATCTGACAAAACTATTTGATATTGTCCATCATCATGTAGTAATTAAACTGATACCCAAAAAAACTGATCACCAATTGGGATATACAGATATTCATCTTTCATCTGCTCCTCCACATATTTTAACACAAATCTTATCGCTATTGGCAATTTTGACACATTAGTTTTTGGTTTCTTTTATTTTAAAGCAGATAACTTACGAGGATTTTTCTTATGTGTCTATCCAAAAAATGTCAAACATTAAAATGAAATATGCAAATGCAATTTTTTAAAATAAAATTTATATTTTCTTCTTTTTCTACAACTACCAAATGTTTTGACCATGGAACATGCAATTCAATTGTATCAAAAACCCTACGAACACTAACAACAAATATGGGTAATGTAGAGTTGGTGTCATCGACAACTTTAATAAGAACCTGCACCTCATTCACTTCAAGCGTTAGCCCATAAACTACTTTGTTAGATCATTGTCTCTTAAAAACAGTGTCTGCTGCCACAATATTATCAACACTTCCAACAGCAAGACTACAAGGTCTGCCCTGAAATGTACATTTAAACGGTCAATCTATCATCAATGTCAAATAATTCATCAACACAACAATTTATAAAGCATGTAAATACAATTTTTACATGGTCTATCTTTTCTTCATGGATGGGCGGTGATAAGACTTGTTGTTTTGTAGAAGTTGTATTCTGATCAATCATGATCATGTGCATCTGGACGTGTTTCCTCAACCTTGATTTGAGAATTTAACTCGAGCATGCGTTTAGCCATTAAATTATATTGTTCCAAAATCAGTACTTTCTCCTTTTCCAATTTGTCTCTGGATCATCATTCATTTGAGTTTGCGTGGGTTCTGTTGGAATGTGTTGTGAAAGTAGAATGAGGTTGTAATCAACCCCTCTACGCCTCTTACCCGTCCTCGATGTTCATGAGTATAACTCAAATGGCATAAGACACACACTTGATCAAGAAACTAGAGATTTGAATCTACTTACCCAAAAAAAGTTTAAACCTAAATTTAACAATATCTCATTCACGATATATTATATTTCATCAACATTTCAATATTTTCATCGATATTTTTCAGATATCCATGGGTTCAACATCAAGAAAATTGATAAACCAACATTTGTATTATATCGTTAAAAAAAAAAATCACGTGACGAACAAAATAAGCAACATAATTTCAATAATGTAAATATAGTATAAATAATAGACATTTTATCTTGTTTGAAAAACGTAAATTGTTTTCTTATTAATCTAAAAAAAAAAATTATAATTCTTTTCATAAATTTCCATCTGACATATAACTTTCATTAACATTTTCGTAAATTTATGGCCTACATTTTCGTCAACATTTTAAACTTTCATCTCAGTCCATGAGAAAATATGAAAGCCTCGATATTCTGTCATGAAAAAGATGGGATGAAAAATGACAGAAATGATGATAAAATACAATAATACATATCCAGAAGGTTCTTGCGGACAGTCCAGGAGAACAATTCACTATACCTTTTATTTATTATTATTATTATTCTTTTTTTTTTAGAAATAAATAAATGATACAAAAGTTTATTACAATTATTTTGGATAAAACCAACCTTTATGCATTACAAACTTCAATTTTTTCCCCATTTATTACAAAATACTATGATGTTATCAAACTAGACAATTCGACAAAATACTATGATGTTATGAAACTAGACAATTCGAGTTCATCTGTTTAAAGATTAAAAAATGAGGTTTGAAATTTTAAACATAGCTCTATATATAGCAACTAGTATGTACTACCATTGAAGATATGCATCAAAATTAGTATAATTGAGATATGTCCAGATTAAATATGTTGAAAACTTAGTCGTTAAATGAAATAATAATGAAAGTGGTGTAAGTGCTGAAAACTTAGTTACGTTAATGAAATCTATCAATGTCAGATAAAATTTATAATTTTTAAGTTATTATACACCATTTCTCCATGGATTGGTGAATGTCTCTCTTGGAAGAGATACAATTGTCTTTTGTTCAAGCAAATTGTTTAATATGTGAACAATAAAATCTCAAAAGTCAAAGAGTGCAATCACAACATTACAAAATCAGTGACTAATTGAAGACCGATTTGTTGGTCCTTTTCTATTTTCTTTATATAGACTTAATGTCTTCGTTTACTAAATAAAGTTATAAATTATTACAATGGTAGAAATAATAGATTTGAATCCTCTCTTCCTTCCTAGACTTGGACACGTTCTCCTAATCAAGTAAGATGTTCCATGCTAACTATATAAATTTGAAACTATTTATTTGACTAATTGAGTAACATTGACATTTCCACCAATTAACATTAGGCACATATATTAATCTAGGACTTTAGATTATAGTGGTTTGCCACAAATTATGACCATAAGATGAAAGAATAGGCTTTAAACCCTTAAAGATAAGATGGGCTTAATGTCTTTATCGGTTTTAGCCTTGGTATTCACACCCTACAATTTACTTTCATGGCATATTCCTTGTAACTAAACAAGAACATTCAGCATTAATGATAAACAAAGATTGAAAAAGGGTCACCATTGAATTTGTTGGGTGTGGATATATATAACAAAAACTTAAAAAATTATATTAAAAATAAAAAATAATACATAAATAAATAAATAAATAACTTTCAAAACTCCCCCTTTCTTTGCCCACAGGAAATTGCAGCATCTGCTAAGCATAAGCTCTCTCTGATTACTTCAAAATGGAAGCAAAGCCCCAAAAACTGATCCAAATCCCCAAAGTAAAACTGGGTAGCCAAGGATTAGAGGTAAGCTTGATCACTTTGGAAGAAAGAAGAAGGGGAAAAATGTTTGATATATAGTGAAAAACCTTTAACTTTGCAGGTTTCAAGGTTGGGTTTTGGATGTGCAGGACTTTCAGGATCTCTCAACACTCCCCTCTCTCATGAAGAAGGATGTCAAATAATCAAACAAGCTTTCATCAGAGGCATAACTTTTTTTGATTCTTCTGATCTTAATGGAGTTGATCATGACAATGAAATCATGATTGGAAAGGTGGGTGTACTATTTTCAATGTCAATTACCTTAAACACGGACTTTGAAAAGTTATGGAGTTTAAGTTTGATACCTTACTAACTGATTGAAGTTATTGCTGTTCAACTTTGCAGGCCTTGAAACAGCTCCCTCGAGCGAAGATTCAGTTAGCTACAAAGTTTGGGATTGTACCATTAGGAGAATTTGAATTTGCACTTAATGGGACACCTGAATATGTAAGGAACTGCTGTGAAGCAAGTCTCCAGCGCCTTCAAGTTAATTATATCGACCTCTACTATCAGCATCGTATCGACATATCTGTGCCAATCGAAGAAACTGTAAGTCATCTTTCAGGACGGGAGTCAAAAAGTTTCATAAAGTCACAAAACTTGACATATCTTTAGGCAACAAAGTGAATTACTCCCCTCTTTCCTTCTTCATTTTGCTCCAAGCCATCCTCGGCGTTTCATTCTTCCATTGATGACTATATCGAGTTTACCTTTTAAACTTTTGGTTGATGTGAAGATGGGAGAGCTCAAGAAGCTGGTGGAAGAGTGGAAGATAAAGTACATCGGGTTGTCTGAAGCAAGTGCAAACACGATTAGGAGAGTTCCATGCAGTTCATCCAATCACTGTCATTCAAATGGAGTATTCATTGTGGAGTCGTGACATCGAAGATGACATAACTCCTCTTTGTAGGTAAAAGGACTAAGAAAGCAACCACATAATAGATCTTTAAACATTCACTCTCATGTTGAGTAGGTCCCTAATAACAAATCTTGAAAGACTATAAAGTGTTCAAAATCAAACTTCTAACAACTCAACCTACAAAGTAATATCTTGAAAAGCTTTGTTAAATGTAAGAAGACATGGTGTTTTGTAGGGAGCTGGGAATTGGGATAGTGGCTTACAGTCAACTAGGTCGAGGGTTCTTTGGGGGAAAGGCAACTGCAGAGAGCTTGCCAAGTGAGAGCTCCTTGGTAGGTTTGTAAAAGAAGAGTTCTGAGCAAGTTCTGCGATGGAGTCTCCATTATTCTATTGCATAACAAACTGATGAATGCGTTTGACAGGCTTATCATCCAAGGTTCAGCAAGGAGTCTTTAGAACAGAATGAAGCTATTTACAGAAGGCTTGCTAATCTAGCTGTGAAGCATGGTTATACCACAGTTCAGTTGGCTTTAGCTTGGCTGCTCCATCAGGGTATTGATATTGTTCCCATCCCAGGTATGTGTTTATGTCCTTCCTCTTGATCTTGTCCAAAATAATGCTTGCCTTTGTAAGCAAGAAAATAAACCATAGGTGAAGAGTAATGTATTTTGATGAAAGAAAAATTGGTATAATGATCATGGTGGCAGCCAAAATACTATATATCGAAGGCTATGATCCATCAGCTACCAACATAAATCACCAAATGTGGTTGGGCCAGAGAATCAAGTGATACATTTACATGGGCATATTTGATTGGAGACTGCATTCAAATACAGAAACTTTCATCTTAAAAACTTGAATGGTAATATATCAGACTGGAGAAAGACTATAATTAACATAATCCATTTGAGTGAGCTTTTTCAAGGTCTAATAGTAACAGTCAAACTGATACAATGTGATTTCTCCTCCATAGTATATGTATTGAGGCTCATTAATCAAACTGACCTCCAAATAGGTGAGAATTTTAAATTTACTCCAGCCCATAACGGCCTCTGGTATTTTGGTTCTGTAAATGAAGCATACCAACTCTTTGCTTTTCGTTTCTTGACTCTGCAACAGGTACAAACAAACTTGGGAACGTGGACAGCAACATTGGGTCATTGGATGTGAAGCTAACAGAGGAAGATTTCAAAGAAATTGGTGATGCTGTACCAGTTGATGAAGTTAGAGGCCAGCGAGAATATGATGTTCTTACCAAATATATGTGGAAGTTTGCAGATACCCCATTAAGGACTTGAAAGCCAAAATGATGACTTCTCAACATTTTGAAACTTTTCAACCTTAGTGGAAACTAAGGTTGTCCCAGTGGTACCTCAGTTGAGAATCCAAGAAAACACATTGCAACACATTTAGTTATTTGTCATATTTTCTTGTGAGGCTATAAATAGGCCACTTTAGGGTAGTAATATAGAGTTTTTCAAACTCATATTGAATAGAACTTTGTTCTTTAGAGAGTGTTCTCATAACTTTAGAGATGAATTACCTTGTTCGGCCATGGTCCAAGGCTAATACCAACACCAACCAGCTGCATCATTAATGGTCCATTGTTGATTGAGAAATGATGTGATTTGGGATCAACATAGACCACCAGTATCCCAGTTGTCCCTCATTCAAAGAAATTTAACTAAAGTTCCACAGATGGATAGGTTATTCGAGATGAGACATAATGCAACCAAAGTTGTACAAGTAAATGACTATTTAAAGATGGGTATAATTATCTCTATTTGAATAAAAACATAAGTAGCCTTGTCCTAAAGATGGCTGAAGATGGGGGAAAATTTTCATTTATTAATCAAATAAAATATTAAATAAACAAGTATTTAAGAGTTAACCATCGTAAAATAACCTTACAGGTTATGGATTGGAGTGGTTGGGATTAGGACATAAATTTTGCAATAAGGACAGGAGAAAAGGCAAATAAACTTTTAAAATAAGGTCCTATGTCTTATCGATTGTAAGATATTGTATTTACCCACAACCGCAAAATGCTTTAATGTAAAATTCCTTACAATTAAAGCAAATAATCTCAGCCCTGCAAATAATCAAAAACAAAGAAAAAAAATGTTGGAAAAGAGGTCCGTGAAAGGCAATCAGTGGGGAAAAGCAAAAGGATCATCATTCAGTTTAAAGTTTAAGAATAGAGAACCCAACAGCCTCAAAACTCCTCTTTTCTTCTTCACAGGCAATTGCAACATCTGCAGACTAAGCTTTTGGATCATAGTAAATGGAGGAAAAACCTCAAAATCTGAGCCAAATCCCGAGAGTGAAGCTGGGTAGCCAAGGACTGGAGGTAAGCTTAATCACATTTGAGAAATAGGAACTAGAAAGAAAAAAAAAAAAAAAACAAACAAACAATTAAAGTTGGGAGAATCCCAATACTTTGGTTTGATTGGGATTTACCAAGCAGACGATCTCGATTTGAATATTATTCTTTGTGAAATGGTTGCAGGTTTCAAGGTTGGGTTTCGGATGTGCAGGACTATCGGGACTTTACAATGCTCCCCTCGCGCATGAAGATGGATGTCGCATGATTGAACAAGTATTCACTCGAGGCATAACCTTTTTCGATACTTCCGATCTTTATGGAGCCGATCACGACAATGAAATCATGGTCGGAAAGGTGTGTTTTCTAATAACACAAACTTTGAAAAGTTGTGGAATTTGAAACCTTACCAATTAGCTGAAGATGTTCATATGCCAGGCTTTGAAACAGCTTCCTCGAGAGAAAATCCAGTTAGCTACAAAATTTGGCATTGTGCGATTAGGAAACTTTCAATATGCAGTAAATGGGACACCCGAATATGTAAGGAAGTGTTGTGAAGCAAGTCTCGAGCGCCTTCAAGTTGATCACATTGACCTCTATTATCAGCATCGCGTCGACCTATCTGTGCCAATCGAGGAAACTGTGAGCCCTTTCTTCCATAGACGGCCATATTGAGCTCTCTTTTTTCCACTGTTTGAAAATAACAATCACCTTTTGCAATTTTGATTAATGTCTGTGAAGATGGGAGAGCTGAAGAAGCTGGTGCAGGAGGGGAAGATAAAGTACATTGGTCTGTCTGAAGCGAGTGCAGACATGATCCGCAGAGCCCATGCAGTTCATTCAATCGCTGCCTTACAGATGGAGTATTCCCTGTGGAGCCGTGAAACAGAAGATGAGATAATCCCACTTTGCAGGTGAGAAACGGCAACTAGATAATACAAAGTTATATCTTGACAGACTTAGTGTATGAAGGGGTGGTGTTTTGTAGAGAGCTTGGAATTGGGATAGTGGCTTACAGCCCTTTGGGTCGAGGTTTCTTTGGCGGAAAGGCGGTTGTAGAGAGCTTGCCCAGTGAGAGCTTGCTGGTAAGTTTGTAAAAGGAAATTTCAGCAGCAAGTCAATCTTCTTATCATAACTCGTGCATATGTTGAATTGACAGGTTAAACATCCAAGGTTCAGCAAGGAGAGTTTAGAAGTTAATGAAACTATCTACAAACGGCTTCTTGATCTGGCTGCCAAGCATCGCTGCACAACTGCTCAGTTGGCTTTATCATGGCTGCTCCATCAGGGTACTGATATAGTTCCCATCCCAGGTATGCAAAATATCTTCCTCTTCCTGTCCAAAATGGAGTCATAAGAATGTTATTTGTTGAAGAATGCCAATTATAGATAGCAAAGAGAGAGAAGCTTTCATCAAAACATCTTGAATAGATAACATTTCAAAATCAAAATAAGATTAAAGTTAATCTAATGGTGTCTGGTAGGCATAGAATATCAAAATAGGAGATCTAGAAATCAAATCTCTGCAATGTCATTGTCGCTCCATGTCGTCAACTATATTAAGTAAAATTAATATAATATAGGATGTTGAGAAAAGATTGAACTGCATCCAATAGTTTGGTTCTGAAAATGAAGGGTAAAGTTCGTCCTGTTGACAGTTCAAACTCATTGTGTTTCATTTCCCATTCTGCAACAGGGACAACCAAAGTTGGAAACCTTGACAGCAACATTGGATCACTAGGTGTGAAGCTAACAGAGGAGGATTTGAAAGAAATTAGTGATGCTGTGCCAATTGATGAAGTTAGAGGTGAGCGAGAATATGATGCTTTATCCAGATACATGTGGAACTATGTAGATTCCTCATCAAAGGGCTGAAAGCTACGTTAGATCTCTCATCCTTTGATACTTGTTACAACTGCAGACATGAGTAAGCATTTCATTTCCCAGTCTGTCATACAACACTACATTTTATGGCATTCTCTATTCAAATTTCTTCTACAACAGATGATTTCATTTAAAACCACCATAAAATCGTACAAGTGGCCTTGTCACTAAATCTCCTTCGGAAACTACAATATTTAATTTTTTTTTAGAAAAGATCTCTTAATGCATTCTTTTACCACCACATAAGTCATACGAAATGAAGACTGTGATGCAAATAAAAGACTTACATAGTTTAATACGTTAGAAACCACAACTTCATGGGTTTATTCATAATATGTCTATGGGGTTCCATGAACTCAGTAGGAATGAGAAACTAGTACCAACTAAGGCCCCATTAGATACCATTTGGTTTTTCATTTTTGAAAATCTCCCCTATTGATTTCTTTTCTTTGTTATCTACTTTTTAGGAGTGTTTAAAAAAAATCAAGCCAAATTTTGAAAACTAAAAAAGAAAGTTAATTTGTTTTTCTTTTTGAAGTTTAGCTAAGAATTCAAATGTTCAATAAGGAAAGATAAAAACTATGACAAAGAAGTTGAAAGAAAAGAAGCACAAATTTTAAAAACCAAATGGTAATCAAAGGGAGCTTAAGTTATCTAAACCTAAACTACACAAATATTCTTGTGGAAAGCGAATCAGATAACTTAGTAACAACATTCAGCCCCCATTTCAATGGTTCACTTGTGATTTCCATTTTGTTTGGAACATCGACGTAGAACCCATGATGGGCTTGTAGTAGTAATGAACATAAATATGAGGTGCTGTGAACATTTAAACATAAAAAAAAAAGGAAAACGATTGTCTTTTAGAATACAAGAATCTTATATTCCAGATTCGATCTCTTCTTCTAATTCTGCAAAGAGGGAAAAATCCATCTCTAAAACATAAAATCTGATGGGGCCAGAATCTACCAAAATGGTTCAAGTTACAATTTATTTGAGAAGATCAATTCATAAATATAAAGTTTAGACATTTATTAAAGCAAGTTTCAACAGAGGTTGCCATATTCATACAGTATTTACTATAAGCCATACACAACCTGAGCTAAACCCCATAGCTTTGTATTAAATGACATAGTACAGAAGAATACACAAGTCTTTAATGAGCCTCAAGTGTCAGTCCAGCTTTCTCAGTGAAGGACTTGAGGTACTCCTTCCTTGCTGGGTGCTGCTCTTGTGGTCGGTTAAACGGGGTCCAAATTGGCTCTCCCTTGAACAGCCTCATTAACTGCAAATAATCCAATGGTATACATAATACAATGAATTGATAATTAATATCTTGAAATGAGAATGTATGAAGTTAATGGTATTAAATCCTACCTTGGTATAATTATTGGTGTCCAGAGTAAAACGATGGTAGATACCGGCCGGCAAGATGATAAGATCGCCGGGCTTAATCCAGATTCGAATCCAACGGTCGGTCTTGTCCCGGACATCAAAGTAGCCACTTCCATCCAAACAGTAACGAATTTCCTCATCAGCATGAATGTGTTCTGTGTAGAAATCCTTCAATTTCCTTTCGTAATTGGCAAGTGTCTCTGGAGATATATCAAGTAAATCCTACCACATCTCAAGCAAAACAAAACTTATCAAAACAAGAAATTAACCAAAACATAGTAATGCAAAACTCCGACGGATTAGTGAATATTCACAGACCACGTAGTTGTATCCTCTGTCGTCTCTGATTTTCTTCAATTCCTCATCATTTTCATATACCTTAGGGTTCAATTTCCAGTACAAAACGCCTAATTCTGCAGATAATTCATTCAATTCAATTCAATTCAATTATAGGGCTAAAAGTCTCTCCAGAAGTTTTGGTGAAGAAGGCGGGGGTGTACCTGCCAATTGGTTCATGGAGAAGAACTCTTTAGGGTTTCGGTGATGAGGAAGCCTCTGGTCTTCAATGCTATCGTCCATAAACCAAGCCTGCACCAAAACTACTTTCATCCATCAATCTTTTGAGTCAACGTCGATATCTAACAAGAAGCAGTTCGGTTCAGTGAACTCACCTCGATCGCCATTGTTGAACCTGCGCTCTGAACTCGTTCACTGAGTTGAACCGTCGAGAATATGCTCCGATTAACCACGGAGCTCCAAATTTAAAGGCGATGGCCGGCGGGAGGAACAGAAAATCTCTCGTCGGTTGAATGTTGACAGTTGAAGATTCGAGTAAAAGATTTTTTTTTTTTTAACTTAATTCGTTTAATTAATGTCGATGGAGCTGCCACGTGTACGGATGGAGTTTCCTCTCAATCTTGTGGCGCGTGGATGACATGGAATTTTAAAATTTTTACAACCAAGAACAAAATTCTGGATTTGGATTTTATGCCTAATAGTGTAAAATTGTAAATTATTATTTTATTTTAAAAAAATATGAGGGTCTTGAAACACCAATTTGAACACAAGTCCTCCACAAAAAGATAATAGGTTTGATTTCTTTCGCACTAAAAAAATGTTTTTGAAACACGTGTAATTCCTAATTTTAGGCCAAAATATCATTTCGTCCCAATATTTTTTCGTCTTTTAAATTTTAATCTATATATTTTTAAATGTCTAATTTTAATTATTGTCCTTTCAATAGATTTTCAATTTAATCTCTCAAAATTAATTTTTATCAAAATTGATTAAATGATAGAAATAATTTTCATAAAAAAAAATACTACATGTGAATTAATTTTCAAAATAAAATGCTAATAGATAATTGCATTTTTTTAAAATAAATTAGCAATAAGGATTGAGTTTAAAATTTATTGAACAAAAGTTAAAATTGGAAATTACAAACTTAAATTGATTAGTTTCCAAAATAGAAACCAAAATAGTATTTTAAAGTTCATAATTTTTATAATTTCTTGTGTGACCAGTCAGGACTATTTTGTAGGTAATTTCAAATAAGGTTTAATATTAACAAGAAATATATATGAATCACCGCTCATGAATCAATTGTTTTTAAGATAAATGTGAGGTGAGAATCAAACTAAGTTTATACCACGAAGTTGATAATATAAATCTATATCAATTGAGCAATGTTCACGTTAACTATAAATCAATTAAATTAATTACCCTTTATTTTAATATTAAAATCAAATTAATTACTCTCTTTGTTTTAGTATTAACATGCAAAACGTTGTCCCAACTCATACCTTTCATTGACATCTCAATTTAAGTTCTTTCATCTCTTTCCCTCTCGAAAGGCTCTACTTTCTCAACATCTTTTCCATCTGAGGGAAAAAGGCTATAAAATTGTTAACGTGCTCAAACGATAACAAACACAACAACGGAGGGTTAGAGGGTTGTGAATGATTGAATACAGGCATTGGTTTTGTGAGGTTGGATGCTAAGCACTTGCAAATATGAATCTGGTATACACAGAAAGAGAGAGGGTATTGGGACAGAAGAGATAGCATACATTTTTTTTTATACATGATGCATGAGAACTGGACGTCTCCAACATTGCATCATCATCATCTCAACCCAATTAGCCTTGACAGCAGAAACATGAACAAGTTCCTAATCATCCTAGCATCGGTTGCGACACCGTGTTCGAGTTACAAAATTGATCAGCTTGATTGAGATACTAATACTATTCGGATATAGACACCTCTCCCATGCAAGATCTCCAAAATATGACTGGTTTGTGAAGCCCTACATAATGCTCATTAACACAGCCAAATCGTGCAACGGATAACCATTCATCGACTTTGCTCCTCTTCTTTCTCTCAAGTTCTTGTCAATCACAAGGATGATTTGTAGCATGCCATCATCTGCTACGTTGAACTCAGGACTCCTGGATATCTGCAGACACTCCCAAGCAGAGATATCAAACAACTTTATATCACTTTTTGTTTAATACAAAAACTAGGAGGTGGGAGAAGGTCATGTCAATTAACGTTGAGCTAAACTCATATTTGACTCAACTATTGATTTGTTAAACCATATGATAATTTTTTATTATCTTTATGTTCTTTTAACAGTATTAATTACCAGATCCTATAATACAGCAGCTAAGTGTGACACCTAAAACTGATACCAAGTTCCTCGGTCATATTGAGAAAACCTTTATGGAGCTAGAAACTAACATAATACATCCCGGAAACATAGTAAAAGGTGGGGAGAGGTCAAAGCAAAGAAAACTACGTAATTCCATTAAAGAAAATCAAATGACTACAGAAAATGCTGGTAAATATATAGTCATCTTAGTTAAGAAAGTGATTTTTAATTGCCAGTTTTAACGAGTGATTGTCAGCAAAGTCAACTGCTAATATAAAAGCTCTATAGCTCTACCTTTGACATTAAGGTCGACAGGAAAACATGCAAGTTTTGGCTGATTGTCAGCTGTTCCAACGAAGGCTTTTGCTACTCCAGTTGGAGATAAAGAGCTTGTCACAATCTGACCTAAATTCTTATTGGATATGTGCGTCCTCATTGGATGGTTCATATATCCCTCCAGGCTAGAAGAAGACAATCCTGTATTTTTCTTGTTCTTTAACCTTCCCCTTACATAAATATAACCACAAAGATGGGAGGGAAATTAACAAAATGAGATTGGAGACCGCAAAGCTTATGCACCATGCAAGATGTCAGCATTATAGACTTATAACTGAAAAACAAACTTAGACAAAGGTACCTGTCTTTTCGCTTTTCACGATATCTCTGTAATGAAACTTGCCGACTCGCCTGACCCTCAACATCTAATAGGAAAATCCACAATTTTTTTGAAAAACTATTGATTAGATCTGCTATTTCTATTGGAAGCTGTGAGTTATTTACATGGACAAGAGGGAAAAGAAACATCATGGAGACTGGTCAACTAATGGGAACTTGCGGAGGGGAGACAAAAAATTTAGCATGGCACACAGTGGCAGCAAAACCGGGAACTTTTACAGCAGGGAGTCATAAGCTGCAACTTACAATTGACATGACTTTTAAATTATTACATTATATAAATTGAGAAATTGTCTTAAATGGCAAAACTACTGAAAATATTTACGACTAATAGCAAAATACACAGTTTATTGCAATAGACTGCAATAGTTCGCGATATACTACTATCTATGTCTATCGTGATGCAGATAATAGTTTATCGCGATCTATCACAGTCTGAAATTTTCCATATTTGTAAATATTTTGGTTCATTTTGCTATATTTGAAAAATGCCCTTATAAATTCATAATAACAAAACCCTCAAGACCAGATAACAGGGTTTGAAATTGATGTATCAAGGAAAACGCATAGTTTAATTTTTTTTTTTTTTTCATATTCGTGAGTGTCCAGACTAGCTTACATGCACCATGACTAACCTCACGGAACAACCAACTTAACCCTACAACATTTGAATGTCAAGGAAATTCGTAGAATATTAATTCATAAGTGGCTACCATGAATTGAATCCCTGATCTCTTAGCCATTTATTGAAAATGTCTCTTTTTTTACCACTAGGCCAATCCATGATAATTAGTTAAATTGTGAACATAAAGGACAACGTACAAAGACAATTATAACAAACATGAGAAATGCAGGGTTTTTATTTTCACAATGCAATTAACAAAATTCCAAGCAAACAGAATGCTTACCAGAATCTCGCGTACTGGTTCCCTTTGCTTGCTGCTGCTGCTGAGAGTGTTCAACCATCTTCTCTGTCATGTCAGAATACAATCTGTCACTTAAATCGTTACCACCAATTTGGCTTGCTGGAGTGTGGACTCTGGGAACTTTGGGGAGAAAGGAATAACAGGATGTTTAGATAGTTGGAGAGGGACCCTAGTAATTTGGTCTTGGGCTTCAATCTTGAAGACCTTTTGTAACTATTCTATACGTTCTATTTTGTACCCTTTGAGCCCTTCTTTTAATTGGGTTCCTTTTCTGTGGGATTTGGTTTTTAATATGTACTTGTATTCTTTCATTTATACTCAAATAAAGTTGTTGTGCCTTTCGACAATTGTCAAGTTGGATGATCGAATGATCGACCTTTGGGATGATAATTGGTATCTTTCTCCACCAAATTATGTTTGGATTAGCAATACTTAACGCCATTACTAAAATTCATGTTTCTAGGACATATGAGTACAAAATCAAAAGACTTCTAAACTCTAAGATGCAGTTTAAGGTGGAAAAGATGTGTAACTTAATGGAGAAAGTGAAAACAGCCACAATCAAGACCCATCTATCACCAAAAAATGTAGATTTCAGAACCCGTAGCTGCTAAATTTCCCACCAGAAGTATGGTCCAATAAAAGGTGCCAAGTAGAGTTGAGGCTACGGATAAGTTTTCAGATCGCAGAAAGTCATCTTGCAACAAGATTGCTATAGCCCACATACTAACCTGTGTGCACATTTCGATAGATGGTAGCACTAGGAGGAAAAAAGTCATCTCTGTCACTGGAAGTCTGCAAAAGACATGGTGGAGACTGACATACAGCAGTTCCACCCAAGGGATGATTCTGAGGGAAATGAATTGGACTAGCTGCAAGATGCATGATTGCCCATGCCTGCAAATCCATAGATGACTACAACATGTTTAAAGGGAGGCGAAAAAAAGACCACGTCCATGATAAATATTCTTCAAGGAATCCAAAAAGAGATAACGTCCAGACCTTATCTGGCGGAACTCCATCATAGACATTCACCTTGCCACAATAGAAAATTGTCATTTGGCCATCCACTCCATTCGTATCATATTGATCTCTGTCAACCATTAAAACATTTTTTCCCATCTCTTTTCAGTCAGTACAAATTTGATTAAAGAAAGAAAAAAAGGAAATCATTTAAAAAGATTAAAAATCCTCTAAAAGGTGCCCTGTATAGCCTATAACGAAGCATAAAATTCCAGAATTTTTTTAATAGATGTCAAAATCAGAGTCATTGAGATTTGAGTGACTGATCAAGTATCAGCCAATTTTTAAAATATAAACAAAAGAAAAGTCACAGGAAAAATGTTGTCATTTCCATGGTATATAAAGTCACAGACAAGAATCAACAAATACGCCATTAAGTCCTGATATAGCATAATACATCAAGTGATGCCAATGGGGTTAACCATGTAGGACTGTTACTTTAAGAAAGGAAGCAAGAAGTGCCCACAACCTTATGCGCATGTTTCCATTTTAAATAACAAACCTATAGCTTCACAAGATAACAACAAACTTCACATGATAGTTCAAGATACTTCTTTCCAGCAAGATTCTAAATTTGACCAGCAGATAACAGAACAAAGATAACAACAGATCACTTCTTCATACCTTCACTTTCTTTTTCTTATGCTCACAATTTCAACCCAAATTTTCTTTCATGCCTAGTAATTAGGGGATAAATGCCAAAACAAGGATCCATAGTTCATTCACAACTTTTCAAAAGCACACATTCTCAGTAACTCTTCTATTTGAGAGTTTAAATCACCCGTGGTCTTCCTAAAGAAAGAACAGCAAAGCTGACAAACTTGCAAGATTAGAAGATGAAACACATCGTGATATACATCAATTTCCAGGCATAGGAATTGCTCGACATATATGATCCACAAATCAACATCAAACGGAAGAAGTAGCAGAAAGTCAAAGATATTCAAGGATAAACCTGGGACTAGTGACATAGTTGTCTGGTTCAATCGGTGGATCCTCAGGAGTAGATTTTGCAGTCTCCACATTGCTATAAGCAGATTCATCAACTGACATTGTAACCTGAGCATCATCACTCGGTTCTTTGGGTGAATCGCCTTGATTTGAATTCACCTACACATACATCATTCAATAACATCACTAATGAATTTGACATTCACAATATGCCCAAAAAGAAGGGGGGGCCAAAAAAAAAAGTTGATCAAAGAAAACCCTCCATTTAGTAAGTGAAAAAAAAACAGGACTTTGAGTCGACATTTTCAAGGGACTTCTTTTTTTATTTCTTTCTCAACAACCAAACAGAGGTTTGAGTGAGGAAAAGTCCCATAAGGAAAATTATTAAACCAAAACTCACCCGAGGCGAAACGACGACCTTCCTGAGAGCACCGGCGCCGGAGTCATCACAAGGTTCAAGCAATGCTTTGAGAGAAATAACCTGCTGGATCGCCTGAGATTTGTTCCATGATGGCCGCCGCATTCCTGACCCGACACGTGTGAGCACACAAGCAAAAAATTAAAAATAAAACAAAAATTAAAATCGTAATCATTCCTCCGAACCCGCTATAGAGGAAAGGAAAAAATAAAAAAGGAAGAAGAAGAAAGAGAATGGAAGCTTCCGTGATTTGGGGGCGCCGGAAAAAATGGAGGGAAGAAAGGGACAAAAATGGAAATTACGGAAACGAAGAAAAAAAAAACCTTTTTCTTTTAGGTATTTGCGACAATCCTCTCGAGTGAGCTGCGAAATGTCATCCTCCGTCAACTGGTTGAGGGGTTTGTCGAGTATAGACCGGAACGTCGCCGTGCCGGCACTCATTGCCGCAGATTCCTAAAAAACGGACGAACCGGCCGGCGCTCCGCCCTAAAACGTGTAATCAAGGCCGGAAATAGACGGAATACAGGGCAGCGACGGTCATCGGAGAGCGGCCGGCGGAATTTCGGAGGCGGAAGAAGGGAAATTGAAGAAGGGGGTGGTTGTGAACTTGATTAAAGGGGCGTCTCTCCAATACGGAAGGGAGAAATGGTTTTTTCTTTTCTTTTCTTTTCTTTTCTTTTCTTTTTCTTTTTTTTTTTTCGTTTTTCTTTTATTATTATTATTCTTCTTATTAATTTTAAGTAACTGCGCTTCTCCCTAGACTGCCACGTAAGTGGCTTCCGTGTATTATTGACCTCATCTAATATATTGTTATTGTCATTATTACACCTCCCCTAATCTTATTAATTTCACTAATTTATCATTATATAGAGTCTCCCAAGTCCGAACTTACTGTTGTCCAAAAATTAAATAAATAAATAAATCCGAACTTACTTATTGTCTTATATTTATTTAACTTTTTTCTTTTTCTTAAGTTCACCATTATCTTTTCTAAAAAATATATATAACCATTTGTAGATTCAAATATGGTAACGATGGTCGCAAGAGAATTTAATTTTTTTTATAAGTCTTGTTGTTTTAAATTTTAGACATTTTGTGTATAATCTCTATATTTTTAGAAAAAATCATAATAGCCTATGAATTTCTATGTTTATTTATCTAGCATTACATTTTTAAATATTTTAAGTTAAAATATATTTTTAGTTCTTAATTTAATTTTTATTTTTAAAAAAATTTTAATCTCATTCGGTAGTTTTTTGTTTTTAAAAATTAAGCGTGTTTTTTCTTTATTTCTGACTATAGTTTACTTTTATTTTAAGTACAAAAATTGAATCTTCAACTAAATTTCACGAATGAAAACAAATTTTTAAAAACTATTTTTTTAATTTCAAAACCTAACTTAATTTGTGAAAATATTAATAAAAGTAAATAAAAAAAGAAGAAATTAAATTTAGAGGTGGATTGAATATTTATAGGCTTCATTTTAAATGCTTAAAAATAAAAAATCAAATAATTATCAAATAAGATCATTCTCGATTTGATCTTTAAAATTATATGAGTGATATCTGCCCTTTTAAGTCTCATTTTAATTTTTACATGGTTTACAAAGTTCCAAATTGGTATATAGATGGTCTCAAACATTGACCACTCATCATTGTTGTAGGCTCCACCAAATTCGGAGGGAGGGTGGCATGGGGAAAAAAGTTATAACTCATTTAAAATATGTATGCTAAAAAGTCTTTGTTGGACAAGACAACTCAATCTTATAAATCAATTGTAAACTAATTTTAACTTTAAAAACTAAATAAAAAATAAATTCAACCTCTAAAGACTAGACATTTCATTCATAAAATCTCAATGATTTATTTAAATTCAAGCACCATAATTAGTTTTGAAAATCGAGAGACCAAATATGGACAAATCCTAGTAGTCAAAAATGTATTTTGTTTAATTTTATATTAAATTCTTTTAACCATTAATTTGTATCTTTGGTTTTACCGTCAATTTCATTGGTTTATTTTGACGTCTAACTAGTCATGCAATCCTTAAACATAATATTGTCAACGTGCAATATGCCATGTACATGCTTGTCTAAAATATATTGCTTGTGACCGCAATATGTTCATAACAATCCTCTTTCTTCATGCTTTCATCATACATCTTTCGTTTTCCATACTCATTCAATTTCCTTGCATTTTTGTGAGTTATGTCTTATCATTTTGCATGCTTACTGTAAGTCCTAATAAAGAGTTTACTTCAAAATGTATGAGACTAGTTGTTATAGCATGGATAACAATCACTCTGTGTAGTGAAAAAGTGTGACTGTGATACAATGTGATCATTTCGTTAAATAAACACCAACTTTAAAATACAAAGACTAAATAAGTGCACTTTTAAATGTTCAAATGTTAATTCATAATTTAACTTAAATGAGTATATGTCAACGGTTAATTAAGACGCTACTTTTTTCTCTTAAAGTCAAACAATAGAATATCCCTTTGACTTTTGTTTAAATTATACAAAATGTCAAAAACATTATTTTGGTCCCTGTAAGTTGGAGGTCAATCTATTTTAATCTTTAAACTTTCAAATGTACATGATATAGTTCATATACTTTTACTAAGTGTCGAATTTGTCTCTCCAAATAATTATTATTTTTTTTTATCTAAATTGGTTAAATTAGTACATGAATTAAAATCTAAAATTTAAAAGTACACAAACTATAATTGAAAAAAGGAATATTTTAAAAGGTGGTTTTATCCTTAGGATAGAAATGGGATATTTCCAAATTACATGTTATAAAATTTAAGAAATACTGGTGTATAAATAATAATTTAGAATTAAAGGGGTGAAAAAAAGAAGTGAAATTTTTTTGAGGGGCATTAAAGTTAGGCAGAGGTGAGGTCCCTTTACTCTCTTTTTCTAACATCTGAGCTGAGGCCGCGTTAATGAAATTTAAAATAAAATAAAAAGAAGAAATACTTTTACGGTCCCTAAGTCCAACTTTTGAATAAAGTTATTATTTTCATCTCTATATTCTCAAATGTTGTATATTTATTCATGAATTTTGTGTCTTATTTTTTTAAATGTTGTATTTTTAACTTTGAATTTTTTTTTAGTTTTTATTTAGTTCTTAGGCAACAAAATTTTATGCTTCTACTCTTAAATTTTTACTAATACTAATATTCACATTTGATCCTTGGTCTTGGTTGTTAGTTTTTAATTAAGTTAAAATATGGACTTTTAAAACAATTTTAATGGTGAAGAAAATTCATTGACGAATTAAATTGTAGTTGATTTGATTTTTTAATAATTAATTGAAAATTAACACAAAATGTAAGCATTAGTGAAATTTTTGAGGTGAAGGGAAGAAATTTTGAAACTTTATGGAAAGCAAAATAGAAACAAAACTCAAAATTTAATTAAAATGAATATTCAAAACCGCTCGAAAAAAATAAATAATAAAACAAAGTTAACTAGAAAAAAAAAAAAAAAAAAACTCATAAACAAGTAGTTTGCAAGCTTAATTTCAAAAAAAAAATTAAAATAATTATCAAACAAGGACTAAGTTATTTGTAGTCGAACCTTTCTTTTTAGAATATTCATCATGAATAGAGCTGGAGATTCAAAACTATCAAATTTAAAAGGAGTAAAAATGTAAAACTAGTGAGTTAAAAGTCCATTACTAGTTGTACTAAAAAAGGCAGAGCTTGTCTAGTATGTTTTTAGATGTTTAAAAATAGGGCTCTTTTCAAATATAGCAAAATGAGCTAAAATATTTACAAATATAGCAAAATTTCATCGTCTATCTATGAACCACGATAGAACGCAATAGACTACTATCTATGTCACGATAGACACATATTGTAGTCTACGCGGTCTATCGCAGATAGATGGTGTATTTTGTTATTAGTTGTAAATATTTTTAGTAGTTTTGCCATTTAAGATAATTTTCCTTAAAAATATAGTATTTGTATTATAAACTCAAATTATATTTTAAACTAAAATATGTATTATATAATATATTTGTAGACAGACTATCTAATGTATTATAAATTATATAATAAATTAAAAATCATACAAATTTCTTAACATAAAACACGTTAAAAAATAAATTAATGATAGTTTATATTCATCCTAACATTTAATGGGCAACTACAACTACTTTTATGATTTATAAACAGGTTAAATTATACAAAATACTTTTAAATTTTAAAATTGTGTAAAAAATGACCTTCAATTTTCAAAAGTTTCAAAAATATATTTAAACTTCCAAAACGAGTTCAAAAAAGTCTTACCATTAGTTTTAGATGGAAACCATTAGTGTATTTGTATAAAAAATATCTCTGAATTTTCAAAAGTTTAAAAAATAACATAAACTTCAAAAAAGTTGAAAAAAACCTTTATTATTATATGAACAAAACTCACCAATATTGTCAAAAAAGTTTAAAAAAAAAAAAAAAAAAAAAAAACTTTACTATTATATGAACAAACCTCGCCAATATTGTCTTACTTCTCTATTTTCCCTCTTTTTTTTCATCTCTCTTTTTCAAATACATTTTTTATTTGACCATTAGTCGTTCGGTTATATTTTAAGGGGAGATTTTGATTTTGAAATTTTATGAGATTTTTTGTTTTGACTTAAATTTTGGTTTTTATTTTGGTGGCTGAAAAATTTAGTGTAAGAATTAGAAAATAAAAGAAAGTGAGAGTATCTATATGGAAAAAGAAAAGATATCTATATAATTTGTTTTTAAATTGATTTTTGGAGTACAAAAAACTTCAAACAAATTGATCTCTATATTAGTAGGATCATTTTTTTTTTTTTTTTTTGAAATTTTACAGATATTTTTCCAACAAGGTTTTAAACTAAGAAGGTATTTTTGAATTTTTTTTTTTAAAGTTTAAGGGTATTTTTTAAACTTTCGAAAGTTCAGATGTATTTTTTAAACAAAACTTTAATGGCTTCCATCCAAAATTATTTTAAAACTTTTTTTTTAAAGTTTAAAAGTATTTTTTTAAAAACTTTTGAGAGTTTAGGGGCATTTTCACACAAAGTACAAAGTTCAAGGGCGTTTTTTATAGTTTAGCCACATAGATATAGTATCAAACGCATTTAAAGCAATTGTTTAATTTAGAATCCAATTTTTTAATATGCTACCGTACACATATCTAAAAAACATGAAAGACAACTATATGTTACATTGAATCTCTTACCTGTTGATTTCCTGCCAAATATACACTTAGTTAGCATAATTATTTTTTCCTCTCTATATATCTAAAAGACTCAGGCGCCTTGTTTGAATACTAATTTGATTTTTATTTTTTGTTTTTGAAAATTAAGCTTATGATACTAATACTAGCTATTAAATTTGTTTTGTTTGGTCACCTACTTCTTAGTAATGGTTGCAAAAATATAGTCATATATATAGTTTTTAGAACTTGATTTTATCTTTGAACTTTGTCTAAAAATTCAAATGTATAGTTATAAAATATAAAAACCATAACAAAACTGCTATGGGAAGAAACAAATTTTTTAGAAACTAAAAACTTATCAAAGAGGTCTAACAAATTCAAAACCGTGCTTTCTTTTCTCAAACTTTTTTTCCCAAAATATATGCACTTTTATGCCAATTGAGCTGTTAAGATTAAAATTGCCATAAACAACTTATTACGTCACAATGTGCTTTAACCGCTCATTTATAAGCTTAATTTGGATGCAAGTTGTTAAAAATGAAATGGTTGAAATGAAATCATGTGAGAAACTCAGTGGTGACAAAAACACATACCATCATTGGATTAATAGAACTTGTTGAGGTGATAGCTCTTCTATAAGGCATTTAGGTCATTAGACTTTGACCGTTATAGACCGAAACAAACTAACTTTATCATCTAATAGTTACTTTAGAAGATAAAACAATTCTAAAATGAAATCTAATTTATTATAAATTGTTGAGAATGCGACCAAATTCCTACATTGGTTAGATAAGGGGATGGTCATGGATATATAAGCGAGGACAACTATTTCTACTAGTATGAGGTCTTTTGGGGTGAAACCAAAAGTAAAGTCATGAAGATTTATACTTACAACCAGTAGTTGATAGGAAATTTAGACTCCATTCAACAATCATTGGGTTTCTTATTTATGTTTGCTTTCTTATAACTTTTTTATCGTATTTTTCATCTTTCCTAACTAAACACTTGAATACTTAGTCTTTTTAGGAAAAAAAAAAAAAAACTACAGTCTTGTTTGAAGAAAATTTCGGCCCCGTTTGACAATCATTTCGTTTTTATTGTTTTTGTTTTTTAAAATTAAGTTTATTTCCTCCTAATTTCTTACATTGATTTGCATTTCTCTTGAATTCTTTGCCAAATTTTAAAAATAAAAACAAATTTTTAAAAGCTACTTTTTTTTAATCTTCAAATTTAAGCTTGATTTTTAACCATTAGTAAAAAGTAGATAACAAAAGAATAAATTTGAAGGTGAAAGTAGTGTCTATAGGCTTAATTTTAAAAAACAAAAACAAAAAATGAAATGGTTACAAAACGGAGTCATTTTTAGTTTTATGTTTTTGAAATTTATGTTTATATCTTCCCTATTTCTCTATTATGATTTTCAAATATCTTACCAAAACAATTCAATTCCTAATCAAATTCTAAAAACAAAAGGAAATTTTTTTTTAACTATTTTTTTTATAGAAAATAGGTTTGGTTGCTAATGTGAGTATAACTCAATACTCAATTGGCATAAAGATATGCTAGCGACCAAATAGTATGTGGTTCAAGTCTCCCCAACTCCCATTGTCCTATATAAAAAAAAAACCTTGGGTTGATTTTTTAAAACATGAGTATGAGTGAATAATAAAACATAAAACTTATGGTTAATAGCACCGAAAATGTACTATCTAGTTCCAATTAATTCGAGGTTGTACCTAGATTTTGTACATCTATTTCATTATTTTACAGATATTGAACACTTGTGAAGTAGAGTCAAGCGTTAGAGTTGAAATAGAACCAAAATGGTCCAAAAAGGAGCTTAATTGCATCAACCAAGAAAGGGGAAGCAAAATGACCGAAATGCCTCTAAATCCATGGTGCAACGATGCTTTTTCTTGAGAGGATGGATTTGGTGAAAGGCTCTTGGCACCGCAGCACTGCCTTGAGTGCTGTGACACTCTGGAGTGCTGCATCCTAGTGTCACGGCGCCATCGAGATTCTATAAAGGATATCTTCTGCCGTCTAGGTCAACCATATATTGTTCCAGTCAAACTTTCCACACGATTTCTCTCTAATTTCTTCTCCTTTTAGTTTATGTACCGGAACTCTCCAGTCAACCCATATGGCGTAACGATGCTTTTTCTTGAGATGATGGATCTGGTGAAAGGCTCCTGGCACCGCGGCACTGCGTCCTAGTGTCACGGTGCCATTGAGATTCTATAAAGGATATCTTCAGCCGTTAAGGTCAACCATATGCCGTTCCAGTCAAACTTTCCACACGATTTCTCTCTAATTTCTTCTCCCTTTTAGTTAGTTTATGTACCGGAACTCTCTAGTCAAACCATATGGCGCAACGATGCTTTTTCGTGAGAGGATGGATTTGGTGAAAGGCCCTTGGCACCGCAGCACTGCCTTGAGTGCTGTGACACTCCGAAGTGTTGCATCCTAGTGTCACGACACCATCGAGATTCTATAAAGTATATCTTCAACCGTCTAGGTCAACCATATGTCGTTCCAGTCAAACCTTCCACACGATTTCTCTCTAATTTCTTCTCCTTTTGGTTAGTTTATGTACCAGAACTCTCTCCCATTGATCGTATGTCGATCATGGGTTAAGGTACTCATTCTAGCTTAAGCATAGAGCAATTTCCCTTTTGTATTGTGAACTTGTGAGATTTTGGATCAAATTTTATGATCCTTATTATTTTTCTTCGATTATCCTTTGCTTTTATATGAATCTTGGTTATGTAATTTCATGAACTAATTGGAATTGTGTAATCATTGCTGGAGATTAGTTGTGATAAGTGACATATAATCACAATTCAATCTCAAAGGGTAGCAATAGGTTAGTTAAACTTGTAATTTGTTGCATAAAATGAAAAAAATTGATCTATCAACCTAGGAGAGAATTAATTCAAATGTTTAATTCAATGTTCTGATTAAATAATTCACTTAGCAAGTTCCTTAATCTTAATACAATTAGCTAGATTTGTAGGATGTGTTCATCTATTAATTTGGTTAATTTGATCATTTGGACCCTATCCTAGCGTTTCTAAGTTAGGTGGCTAAGGTAGACAATGTAGGAATAATAAGATAAATCAATGATCAAATTACAATTGGGGAATAGCTCGAAAGCCTAGGTTAGGTTTTTAATTATTCAAATTTAATTTCTATTTAATTCTCTACAATTAAAATTCTTGTATTTAACAAAATTTCTTCAACCTCTCTTGGTACTGTAGGGCCGTCAACAATTTAATTGAGAATTTCGAGGGCTCCCTGTGTTCGACCCGACCTTACCACTACTACGATTTTGGTGAGTCCGATTTAAATATTTGGAACAAATTGGGCGATGGATGTGCGCCCTCCAATGAGTGGGAGTAGTATTTATAAGCTTAATTTTAAAAAACCAAATGTATAAAAATGAGATCTGCTTGAGTTTTAATTCTCAAAACTTACCTTTAGTGTTTATGAGCTTCATTTAAAAAAACAAAAAACTAAGACCTCATTTAGTAACCATTTGGTATTTCATTTTTGGTCTTTGAAAAGTAAGCTTATTTCCCCTCATTTTCTTTCAATTATTTGCATCTTTCTTAAATACGAAAGTTGAAATTTTAGCCAAATTCCAAAAACAAAAACTAATTTTTATAAACTAATTTATTTAGGTCTCGTTTCATAACCATTTCGTTTTTTGTTTTTGTATTTGAAAATTAAGTCTATTTCCTCCTCATGTCTCACATTGATTTGCATATCTCTTAACTATAATAGTTGAATTCTTTGCCAAATTCAAAAAACAAAAGCAAGTTTTTAAAAGCTATTTTTTTTAGTTTTTAAATTTTGACTTGGTTTTTTAAACCATTTATATAAAGTAGATAACAAATTAATAAATTTGGAGGAGGAAACAGTATCTATATGCTTAATTTCAAAAAACAAAAACAAAAGACGAAACGGTTATAAAACGGGTCCTTAGTTTTCAAATTTTGGCTTGACTTTTGAAAATATTGGTAAAAAGTATACTACAAAATATGAAATTCGAAGGTGGAAGGAGGCTTAGCTTTAAAAAACAAAACACCAAATGGTTATCAAATTAGACCTAAATGGTCATCAAATAAAGTCTTAATTTTTTGTTTTCCAAATCTTTTTATCATATCTCTATCTATGTATTGTACGATAATTCAACACATGAATGATCACATATCAAATCTTTTCAAAATTATCTCATAATTTGTAGGTTCCAATCTTTTTCACCTCCCAAAATGATAAGTAACTCTTGAGTATTTGAACTAACAACCTTTTTAACAAACAAGACCTTTAGAACTCAAACTTAAAAATCCCAAATCAAGATTATCGCAGCCCCTAAGAATGGCTAGACGACGGATTACTTAGACAATCAACAAAACCACGACACGAACAAAGTTTTATGCTCCCATCGACCCTTGATCTTTGAATCACTCCACAAGCAAGATCGAACAAGTCAAGCTTGAATGATTCTGGACATGCAACCTAAACATCATAGAATTGCAAAAGAAACATAGCTCAAGGCTCTTTTTACTACATTTTCCAAATCTTTTCCAAGTCTCCTTTTGCGAACAATTACATGGCATTATATAGGTTTCAAAATGTAACCCTAAATATTCTATGAGGCATTTAAAATGTTGTAACACTCCAAATTAATGACCATTATCAGTCATGATCTAGTTGTAACATAAACATAACACAAAATGACTCAAAACTGAAAAATACATCTAATAAATACAATAAATCCGATATTATCTTTTTTTCATTCATATTCCATGCATTTGTAACCATCCAAGAGCAAATGACATCCCATTTGAAGTAGCTTGAAGTCTTTGTTCATTAAATGAAGCTTGATTCTTCATAAATTCCACTTGACTTGACATAATTCTTCTTCTTTGCTTAGTGTAAACTTGGACAGCATGTATAGCTCATTCTTGATGTTCATATTGCATGATTGAGGTTCCTTCGTCTGTCCATGTTTACCCTAAGCAAAGAAGAAGAATTATGTGAAGTCAAGTGGAATTTATGAAGAATCAAGCTTCATTTAATGAACAAAGACTTCAAGCTACTTGAATGGGATGTCATTTGCTCTTGGATGGTTACAAATGCATGGAATATGAATGAAAAAAAGATAATATCGGATTTATTATATTTATTAGATGTATTTTTCAGTTTTGAGTCATTTTGTGTTATGTTTATGTTACAACTAGATCATGACTGATAATGGTCATTAATTTGGAGTGTTGCAACATTTTGAATGTCTCATAGAATATTTAGGGTTATATTTTGAAGCTTATATAATGTCATGTAATTGTTCACAAAAAGAGACTTGGAATATTTTAAGGCCTATATAATGTCATGTAATTGTTCACAAAAGGAGATTTTGAAGAGATTTGGAAAATATAGTAAAAAGAGCCTTGAGCTTTCTTTTAGCCTTATACTATGTTTCTTTTGCAATTCTATGGCGTTTAGATTGCATGTTCAGAATCATTCAAGCTTGACTTGACCGATCGTGCTTGTGGAGTGTTTCGAAGATCAAGGGTTGATGGAAACTATAAGCTTTGTCTGATCCGTAGTTTTGCTGATCATCTAAGTAATCCATCGTCTAGTCATTCTTAGGAGTTGATATCATCTTGATTTGGGGTGTTTGAGTTTGAAATCTAAAGATCTTGTTCGTGAACAAAATTGTTCGATCCAAGTTCTCAATCTTTAGTTATTATAAAACTTCAAGAAAAAGAAAATTCAAAACAACACCATAATTCTTTTTAAAAAAATAATAAACAAATAAAGAGAGGGCCAGATGAATGCCCAATCCTATAAGGCCCATAGTACTTCCCTTCCTTCTTTTGGGTGCCTAACTCCAATTATTTGTTCATTCATATTCCAATATTTGGAACCTCACACACAAAATACAACAAAATATACTAATACTTCATCATATTGAAAATTAAATTCATTTAAATGTGACAACATAAGGTCAATGATTGATTTGTTTTGATGTAGTTTTACTTTAAATCTCATATCATCCTTCAAAGCTAATTCAACTATGGCTGTATTGGTACAAAACTCATACTTATTTATTTATATTTGACATTGCACGAAAACAATGCTTTATTTTAAGGACAAATGGTAAAAACCATCTTTGAAATATGATAATAGTTGCAATTACATCTTCAAACTTTTAATTGTAAAAATTGGACCCCTAAACTTCTACAAGTGTTAAAATTGGACCCCCAAGCTTACAATAATTGTAGAGATTGGACCCGCAAATGATCAAAATTGAACTCTCAAACTTATACAAATGTTATAATTTATAATACAATTATGTAAATTTGAAGGTCCAATATGACCTAGTGTTAACACTCATTTAAGTTTGAGGGTTCAATTTTTAAAATTGAAAGTTTAAGGGCATAAGCAACTACCACCATACTGTAAGGGTGGATTTTGTAATTTACCCTTATTTTATGAACAACATTCTATAAGATCTACTGAAAGTACAAAGATTAAAATTAGACAATTGACTACATAAACTAAAATAAAATAAAACACAAAAATACAAATATCAAAATAATATTTTAATCTAGAAATTAAGTTGGACTAAATTTAAAATTTATTAAAAATAAAGTAATTAAATTTAAACATTTGATGAAAGTGGAAGTAGAGAAGGTATTTTAAAATTTAAATTCATGGGCTAAAAGCTTGTAGTAAAATGTTGGGTTTGATATAAAAAATAAATTACATAAAGAATAATCCCAAAACTCCCTAAATAGTAAATACTACATCTTTACCTCTAACTCAACTTCACTTTGGAAGCTACCAAATTGGGGCAATTCCTATTGGTTGGCTTATATACTCTCACTTCCACATTCATCTCTCAAATAATCAAAATTCATTCCCATTTCCCTACACTTCAAATCTAACCATTATTTTTATTTTATTTTATTTATTTAGTATTATTATTTTTTTTATACGCTAAATATTTTTACTATTATTATTATTTATTATTGTTTTCAGAAAGTTTCTCAAACCTATGTGTCACGTGGGATCACCCAACTTTGAACACACCGTAATGCCCTCCATGTAATTATTGCTTAGTTTAATCTATCGACTTTCAATTTTAAATCTAGTAGAGGTATTAAATTCAAAAATTTATTAACATAAAATTAAGTTCATTCTTAGATATCTAACCTTGCAGATGATTGTGTTTGTTTTAAATGAATAACTTGTATGTATTTCTAGGATTCATGTATGAGAATGGTGGTACATCAATAATGTCTTTGCTAAATAATTTTACTTATTAGTCTAGTATAATTTATTCATTTCAGTTGTAGATTAATTTAGTGTTATAGTTGTACATTGATTTTAGTCTATACTAACTTCATGTGTTATTTTGTACAACAATTAATTTATATATCCATTTGAGGTTTTTATAAAATATTAATTCAACTTTTTTTTTTTTTTTTTTTTTTTAAAATTTTATTTTTTTTTTTTTTTTTTTTTTTTTTAATAAATTATTTTTTTTTTTTTTTTTTTTTTTTTTAATAAATTATTTTTTTTTTTTTTTTTTTTTTTTTTAATAAATTATTTTTTTTTTTTTTTTTTTTTTTTTTAATAAATTATTTTTTTTTTTTTTTTTTTTTTTTTTAATAAATTATTTTTTTTTTTTTTTTTTTTTTTTTTAATAAATTATTTTTTTTTTTTTTTTTTTTTTTTTTAATAAATTATTTTTTTTTTTTTTTTTTTTTTTTGCTCAAAGGAAGACCAATTCGTACATACATTAATTTATTTTTTAATAAAAAATACAAAATAAATAAAGAAAATGAAAATGAATGACAAATACGTCACTAGAGAAAAATCATTTTTATTTAAACTCTTTGTTACAAAAATTGTTTAAAATACCATTTGAAAGTGTTTCAAAAACTATTTTGAGTCGTTGCAAAATATCTTAATTTTTTTTTAAGATTAAACACTTGAAAAATTAAACAAAACACAGGCTATGTCCATTCTATAGAAATCGTGGATTATCACAAAAACAAGCGCTTCCGAAAATTTAAATACTAAAATTATAATTTAAGTTGACAACAACATTGATAGTTGAACATAGAATAAAATGGAAGGTAGTTTGATATTTGAAATACAAGAAATATAAAATACAAAGATTTAGATTTAGAGTTTGAATGTGATTGAAGTATGAATGGAGAAGTTGGAAAAAGAATTTTAGATTTATGACATTTTGAATGCATATAGTAATAATATAGAAGGGTGAGTTACGTTGTTGGAGCGTTAAAAGAATGGATGGATGATTCAATAATGGTGTGGGGGTTGAGGAGAGTGGGGTCATTTGGATTCAGATGTTTGTCTCCCGCCTTCTACTCTCCCCTATTACCAACACAGTCTTTTGCAACATTATTCCCAAACTGCCCTCTCAATCTTTTAAATATTATCTTTCTGCCACTGCCCTTATTCCATCCTCTTCTCTTCTGTAAAAAGATCTTTCTTTTACCCCCACACCCCTCGCTTTTGCTTTATTTACACTTTCCACCCTGCCCGATTCCCTCGCAATCATTTCCCCAGATCGGACAATTGCCCCATTCCAATCGGAATCCTATTCCTACTTACATTTAAAAAAAAAATATATATATATACTTATTTTTAAATATTGAGATTTGTATTTTTTGAATGCTAAACTTTTAAAATTACAAATTTATATTTATATTTTAAAAAATTTATGCATTTACCTAATACAAAATTAAAATGATAGTTCATTTAATTTGTTTTAAAATAAAAATCATGTTTATTTACTCTCAATTTCATATCATGACATGAGTTCATCTTTGTTAATAAAATAGTTGAATTTGTAATCAAACTTCAAATACAAAAATAGATTTTAAAAAAATGTTTTTTCTTTTTTAATTTTTACAACTTTGTTAGGTTTTTTTAAATTATTAGTGGAAGTATATAGCAAAGCAAAGAAACTAAAAAAACGAAAAAAAGTATTTATAAACTTAGTTTTCAAAAATAAAATGATTGCGAAACTTATTGGACATACAATTCAAACTTATATCTAATTGGTCGATTTTTTTTATTTCAAATTTTTTAGAGATTATTTTTTAAAATTTAAAAATCAAATTAGCACAAGAGTTCATACCAAAGAGATTTTGTTTCATAACTATTTTATTTTTATTTTGTTTAATTGTGTTTATTTGCTATCAATTTCTTATTGTGGGTTTCTTCTTAACCAAATTTCAAATGCAAAATTAGGGTTTTAAAACCTTTTTTTTTTCAAATTTTCATAACTTGGTTAAAAAGAACGTAAAAGGGAAAATAGTGTTTATAAGTTTAATTTTCAAAGACTAAAGGATCAAGAAAGAAGAATAATATTCAACAATAAAGTCTATTAAAAAGAAAACAAAATTTCTAGTTATTATTTTTAAACGTTTAAAAACTAGAGGGGCAATTACAATATAACATGCACAAAGTATTAGCAAAACTTTTGAAGTATCAACAATAAAGTCTATCATTGATAGATTTTCTTATATTTGCAATTATTTAAAAACATTGCTATATACTTAATTGGTAGCATTTAATTACAATTGCTATCCATCATAATTACCCAAAACGAAATTTGCACAAAAGTTTATAAACTAAAGGTTGTTTTCAAGTATAGCAAAATAAGTCAACTATTTATAAATATATAAAAATTTTATTGTCTATCAGCGATAGACTACAATAAACTTTTATCACCCAAACAATGAAGTCTTTTTCGATCTATCACAGATAAATTTTTCTATATTTGTAAATAGTTTGATATTTTGTCTACTTATAATAATTTTTCGAAACTAAACTTGTTTAAAAATTTTGTTTTGAACCAATTCAAATTTGTTAGGGGCTATTTTTAAAAGTTTAAAAACTAAATTAGCACAAAAGGTGACAACATTATTTTTCAAGTTTAACAATATATAATGAATTTCCATAGAGGATATATACCTAAACTAATTATGGCTAAAATAATAATTATTTTTAATTGAAATAGAGTAATAAAAATAGTGGAGTGATTGTATAGGGCAGTTGTATGTGCCTGCCCTCACATTAACAAATCCAAATTCCAAAACAAAATCCCCACTCTAAAAATCTTTCTGTGTTTATTTCTTGAGGCCCTTTGACCCAAAAACCACAAAAAGAAAGGAAGGAAGAAGAAGAGAAAATTTAAGGAAAAAAAAAAAAAGAAAAGAAAAGAAATTTATATATGGATTGAGATATGACAGCTCTCTGTTTTTTCTCGTTTTCTGTTTCGATTTTATGACCTTACTCCACTTCACTTCCTCCTCCATTTCTGGCCGGCGATGGCCGTAGTCCTCCTCCACCACCGTCGCCGCCGCAGCCACAGCTCTCTAACCCTTTTTCTTCTCGCCGCGGTTCTCTTCCTCCTCACTTCCGCCATTGCCGCCCGCCCCACCCCCATCGGTAAGTTCCAATCTTTTTAAAATTCCCAATTCTTTCGTGTCAAACCCATCTCTCAATTCCTCAAATTATTAACCCAGTTTTAAATTTGTTTTTTGGGTTCTTAAAAAAAAACAGAGGAAATAAGAGCAGGAACAGAGGGGCGAGTTGTGACACGGCGAAGACTCAGCGGGCCAGGGTCGTCACCGCCGACTTGTAGATCGAAGTGCGGCAGTTGCACGCCGTGTGCGGCGGTGCACGTGCCAATTCAACCGGGACTGAGTTTGCCGTTGGAATACTACCCTGAAGCTTGGCGGTGCAAATGCGGCAACTCCCTCTATATGCCATGAAATTTTAGCAAAGTTCTGTGACATTAAACACTCTTTTTTTTTTTTTTTTTTCTCTTTTTTTTTTCTTCCTTCTCTTTTTTTTTTTTTTTTTTCTCATTTCTTCTTCTTCCTCCTCTTTGTCAAATATATTCCGGTCGATTGTTTTTGCCGCTCGTAGTCAGTTCAATGGAGATTTTTTTCCTTTTGTTTCCTCTTATTTTTTTCTTAAAATGTCTATATGATATAGTGTCATCGGAACTCGAAATCCCCCATTGTTTTTTGTTTTGCTGCGTTGGGAAAGAAAGTTAAGAACTTTGGAAATACAATAGTTTTCTTTATTTTTTTCCCCCTTTTTATTAGACCATCATTTTCTTTTTTCTTTTTCCCTTTGATTTTATACCCATTACAATAATCTCAAATTTTTATTTTTATCTAGATACATATTTTCTATTTTAAAATTTTCAATTTAATCTCTAAGATGACACACAAATTTACGATTGTAATTAGTATTAAGAAACAAACTCATTGATGAATAAGATCTCATTATTCTTGTTTTCTTATGTGGTTAGTGTACATGGGTCTATTAATACTAGATTTCATAAATAAGTTAGAATATTTTTCATGGTTATTAATGGGGAGGTAAGTTTTTTGCTTAATTAAAAAAGATTGTGACAAAGGGATGTTTTGAGTGGGGGCATTACATGTGAAGGGGAAGAATAATAATAGGTTAGCACATTCCTATAATTAGGGTAGCAAGAGTTAAGTGGACAAAAGGAGTGGAAGAAGAAAGCAAAGCAAATTAGAGTAATGAATGAATGACATGTTAATGATATGTATGGAAGAAAGTACATGAAAGGGGGAAATGAGGCCCTTTGGGTTTTTTTAGTTCTAAAGGGTGGGAGTAATGAATTCAAATATTTGATCTCTTTGTCAACGTGTGTCTAAATGAGATTTTTTTTTTCTTATTATTATTATTATACTACGTGTAGTGTTGTGATTTATTATAAGTCATGTGAGCGTAGTAATATATTAAAATATTAATCAATAAAGTAAAATTTTGTAATTAGTTAAACTATGCACGTGTTAACCTCGTTTATTTTATGTTTCCTCTATCATGGAGTTGGTGGGAGACAATGTACAAAAATTGGTCTTTTCTCCCCTTTTTACTATACACACTTGTTTATTTATTCAAGACTTTTGGGTTTGTAAATCTTCACCATAACTTTGTGTGCCAAAAAAGGGTATTTCTAAGTTAGAATATTTCAGTTCAAAATGCCTGTGATAAAGATGGACGATTTTGTTCAAGATTCTTTGATAGTTTTTCCTATTATGATTCTCGAAAACCGCAATGGAATATACAACATTGAAATCACTATTTTAAAAGGAACAACAATTCCATAAAATTTAAAAACCTTTACATTCGTTCTTTTTTTTTAAAAAAATATAATTAATCACAAATTGTTTTGAGAATAGTTTTCAAACATGTTAATGACGTAACCAAAGAAAAAACCCACACATGAAAGGAAATTGACATCAACACCAACTTAAGTTCAAACTTTTTTCGACTTTTACACAAATTAAATTCACAAAGTCGAGCCAATCAGAAAAGGTTTAATTTAATTTATCCTATAAAAAAGACCCCTTTTTTTTTTCTTTTTCTTTTTTATGAATTTGAGATGATATGTTTTAATGGATTTTATTGAGGAGGGTAAGTTTGAAGGAAAATTATTTTGCTGTTGCATGAAAGAGAAGTCATATTTAACCAAAAAAGAAAAACGTGTGAGCAGTGGAATACAAATTATAACATATAGTAAGGTGCTAAAAGTGGAGACTGTACATAATAATAAATAAATAAAAAGTATTCATTATTTTCGTGAAAATTATTCCAGAATTACCCTTGTTGAAATGTTAAAATTACTTTGATTTTTGAAAATTATTTTTTCTATAATAAAGGATCCAATTTCCCCCCTCGTGCATGTGCCAGAAGTTCTCAGCTCCCACGTGGGGCCATTCTCACTGCTGTCACCCAGTTTTATATACAATGTATTTTACTAACCAATTTCTCCCGAAAAAAATTTAAATTTATAAAATTGGGGTCCGGAGAAATTTGAATGGTCCATTCTCTCTTAATCAAGTTTATTTCTTTGAGGAAGAAAAAGAAAAAAGGAAAAAGAAAAAAGGAAAAAGGAAAAAACCAAAATTAGAAATGACTGTTCTAAAATTAAGGATTCGAATCTATGCAAATTAGGATGGGATTTTTTTCTTAATCATGCATATTATATTAATATTATGACATTGTCGACATGAAATTTAAACTTCCGAGGATTTTATGCCAATAATGAGAATGTTCCCCACGCTTATTTGTTAAAATTTTATCCACATCCTAACTTTATAATTTGGAACCATAAAACCCAATTTTTTGGATTTATTGTCTTTTTATTTATTTTAAGGGTTGAGATTCAAATTTATAACTTCTTGGTCGAAGCTATATCTTCTAAATCAATGCAAATATGAAAATCTATACATAGACAATGATTTAATCTTATAGTTTATGAAAATAACATTCTTGACCCTAAACTTTTGTTGAAATAATATTTTAATCCCTAAACTTTATTTTGTAACAATGTAATTCTTGAACTTTAGCATGTAACAATTTGATTTCTTTACTTTCAAATATGTAACAATTTATTCCCTTTATTACAAAATTCATCAAAATCAAATGCCAATTTTTCTTGAGCAACAACTAAACTTTTAGGGTTAATAAACAATTTTAATCCTTATCCAATTTATCAATCTACATCTACTTGTGTGTAAAATAAATTAAAAAAAAAAATAGCTATTAAATTTTGATAATATTTTCTATGACATGAATAAAATTCTACAAACGGTAAAGTTTAGAATGAAATTGTTATTTCTATGAAAGTTCAAATACCAAAGTGTTTTTCAACCCAAATTAATTATAACTTCATTTGACTTTTAATATAAGAATTTATAAACACAAACAATAAAAAGAAAAAAAAAATAAAATTAAGAGCTTATTTAATTACTCAAGACTTTTCCAAAGCACAATATGATTTAGTTATCAACAATAATTTGCATTTTTTCACGAGGAAAAATATAATTTTCACAGAATAGAATAGATCTTACTTTTTAGAAAAAGATCTAATAATTAATATTGATATACTCAAGCTCTACATTCTTTTAGTTATAGGTCCACCTCAACATTTTTGTTATAGTGATGGGTCCGCCATGGGTAATGATGATAAAGGTTTAGGGAAAAAGGTGAAAAGAAGTATATAAGGCTTGAGGAGAGGGATAGTGGGGAATGCTTGTTTAATAAAAGCAAACAAGATGAGATTTGGATTGGTTTAGTCTTTAGACTTTGAGATTAAAGAAACAAGGCATTGGAAAAGGGGGAAAAATAGTAAGAAGACATTCAAAGAAAGGACCCACTAGTTTTTTAGGCATAAAAAAAGGGGAAATTGGAGTGTGAGATGAATTGAATTTACAAAAAAACTATTGAAAAATAGATTGTGTATGTGTTATGGTGGGTGGGGAGAGACAGGTTTGACAAGGAAGATGTGAAAGGTGTGGGCCATTACCCCATTCCCTTCACCATCTCCTTTTGGTTTTAGTTCTCAGATTGGGTCAAAAAATAGGAAAAAATAAAATAAAATTCAGAGAAAAAAAAAAGGATTTATTTTGGTGAAGTGATGGCTGATTTGATGGAGAGGTTTGGGAAGAGGGTGGGTGTTGCAGACTTTTGATGGTGCAGTCAAGACCAAAGACCATGACCCTCCATTCCCTTGTCTATGAATTTTCATCCATTCATTTTACTCTCTCCCCTTCGTTAACAATTACCCACCCTTTTCCTTTCTCTGCCCTCTTCCCCCCCCTGCCAAGGACTTGAAAGGAAATTCTTCAAATGTCTTTAGATACATCCTAGACATAAACTCAAATTTGTTTGCATTTAATGGGCCTTTAATTTGATGACTTAGTTGCCATCAATAGACACAATTGTTCTGTGTGTCTATTTAGTAAACACAAGTGTTTGATGCATGTCTAACAAATATTTTGTCCTATAGCACATCTAACGCCAGAACAAAAGTTTGATACGTGTTTAATAAGTGTTGGAGTCTCTAGGTGTAGGACATGTGTTAGGACACATAAACACTAGCCAAACTACAGGACGTTTTGCTGGCTTCCATTTTTTTGTTACTACTTATATGAACCAAAAGTCAGTAGACTGTGTCCCTATAGTATAATCTCAAAGCAGCTCAAGTAAGAAACCTGGAAGTGTGGTTTAATCAAAATTTGCATATCATTATATGGAGAGAAGGGAAGAAAAAGAAAAGATAAAGTATAAAGGGCCTGACCTGATGCATAGGATAGTATCTAAGTATGATATGACGCTAAAATTATGAGGGCATGTATCGTTGCTGTCAGTAATTCAGTGTCGAGAGCATGTGCTGCCTCTGCTGTTTGCTTTGAGGAGATGGGAATAACCTAGGGAAACGAAAATCTCGGCTTCTTCTTCCATGTCTAAGGTATTAGGGTATATTTAACAAACAGAAGAATAGTGATAAAAAGAAGCCCAACTATTTTCATTGTTTAGCACTCAAAAGCTTTCTTTGACTTTGATTTCACATTCTATTTATGGGAACTGTCCTCAGTTTCATCTTTCACCTGAAACCCATGTCTGCACATTATGAATAGTTGAGTTAAGGCTTGAAGAGGAAATCAAGCACAGGCAGCTCATTTAATCTTTATATCTACCAACATTCACTTAATTCTCGAAGTGGGTTGAAGTGGTTTCCATGGGTTCTTCATTGACATCCCCCGCTTGCTCCTCTATGGTTTCGGTCTCTTTACCTTCCTTCCGAGCTACTTCGGATGTTGGTTGATTTTGAGGTGTAGGGAACACCTGTTCCACCATCAACGCAAGCTCTTGCATTCTTTCTCCATCATCTCCCATGCGAGCATCACAGCTCTCTATAATCTAGAAACAAAAGGAATAGACCCCCAATTAATCTACATTTCAATTTAGCCACTCATCCAAATTAATGTTTTCATTTTCTTCATCCATCAGATTCTTATATGAACTCCTAAACAAAGCATCCCAAGTTCCCAACATAGAAACAGGACCATCACCATGATAAAAGCACCGACAAGAATTTGTTTGGGAGCTATCTTGAAAAGCAACTTTGCCTCCCAAGAATGGCCCAGTACTAATTCACATGAGTTATGGAATGCTGGGAGATATCTTATAAAGTCTTAAGTTCAAGGCTCAAGTAGAAAACTTAAGAACTAAAAAAGCGTCTTTGAGATTTAGTAAGATGGGTCCTAAGTAAAATACAAGAAGTGCTACAGGTACCTCTGAGGTACGTCGGAAAGAACTTTCTACTTTTATCTACAGAACTATTTTCAATTATAAATTTTGGGCAGCTTGCAAAGGTTAAGTTGTATTTTTGCAGTATACACGACCACGAGACCATATTTTGGAAGGGAAAAAAAACTTCCACCATACTATTCCTGAAGCACTTAACCCACGAGTAGAACTTTTGTCCAGAAAGCCGAATGCTATTTAGGAATCCTTCCGACCCACCCCCAAGTCCGTCTTTACAGAACTACAGATTAACTGATGAAGATGACTATAGTTGAATTTTAACTACAATTTCTGACAGCTACTCCACGAAGTTCTTAATAATCAGACAAATGTGCTTCATAGCCAGAGAATCTAAAGCTTTTGTGTTGTGAATAGAAAAGGGAAAGGCTACGAAGACTACGTAATTCTCTTTCAACACATTAAAATCATCATTTTAAAATAGCTGAAATATTATGGATCTCCTCTGTCCACCAAACTTTCTAAGGCATTCACAGTTCATTGACCTCCTAACACAAAGACTGTTAAAAAAAAAGTTAAGGCACCAATGAAAAGAAATGGCCTCACTCACATATGGGAAGACGTAAGATGAGTTTAGAGCAGAGATTATATACAAAAACATAGCATAATATTCATACAAAAATTTACAAAATTAAAAAATCAAAAAAAAAAATTAAAAAAGGGATGAACTACTGTCATGGAAGGGGCAAATTACCGGAAATATCTCAACCGGGGCAATCGGCCGCAAATTGATGATATTGAGAATTTCAGCTTTCGCGAGATCATACTCTTTGGACCTCTCAACAAACTCAATGATAGCTTCTCTCGTTTGATTACAAGCAGGAGTTTGATTCAAATAATCATAAACCTTTAAAAAAAAAAAAAAAAAAAAAAAAGAAAAACGATTAAAACCTGCAACATCAACTCGTATTCCAGCACAAAAGAAGGGGAAGAACATATATAACCTTGTACTCAGATGGTGCCACCTTCGCAAGAACCCTAGTGGGATCCTTAGCTGCCCCCTTTGATCTTAAAAAGTCGAGCACCTCAAAATTCGTAAGAGGGCCGGCGTTGGCCTCTAATCTGCAAACAATACTTCCGACTACATTGTTAGCGACAGTAATTTGGCATCGATGTTTTAACAGAAATCGTGGAAGCAAATAATTGGAACAATCTTGAAACAAATAACAGGAAGAATAAGGATTAAGAACTTACATTTTCATGGAGAAGATGCTTCGAGATTTGGCCGGAATCAAAAAAACCCCCGACGACGGCGACTAAACCCTCGTCGATATTATCGAAAAACTCCCACAAAGGTGTTTACCTGGGCTGAGGAAAATGACTATTGGGCTTTTAAATGAAATTTCGGCCCTTTTGGGATTTATGTGCCGGCCCAATGTGAGTGATCTAATTTTGCCCTATGTTAGATTAATTAAGAAAAATTGCAAGGATGGTCGAAAAGGGATACCCAATTGAGAAAATGGCCGTCTTTTTAATAATAAGATTTATGGTCAAAATGTGATGCATAGGCCCATAATTTTCCAATTCTGGATTTTCTACTATTTTAGCAAAACTTATTTAGAAGAAGTTTGGTTTGGGATTTGATTTCTAATTATTAGATATGATTGAAATTTAATTAAAATTAGATTATTGCTTTTTAATTTAATTTAATTTTTTTAAAAAATGCGTCCAATTGCTCAAGAGCTACGTTGTCCAAGTGCGGAATCTGCCGTGATTTAATTCTGCTCCCTGTTAAATTTATATTAACTAAATAATGTGAGGTAATATTGAAAATTATTTGTAATGAAAATGAACGATGTTTTTTCTTCATAATTAAATATTTTAAGATTATTTAAATTCAAGAAGTTTGATGTACGAGGAAAAAGCTATTACTCAAAGCAGTCAGAGCAATATTTTTAAGCTCATTTGATAAGAGAAAATGCATTCGCTTAGTTCATCTATTTTAGCCAAATAATTAGCGTGTACTCTGGAGGTTTCAAATTTTTATACCCTACTTATTAGAGGTTTTATTGTATATGTTTTTATCAAAAAGGGGAAAAAACTCTTCACCAGCCTCATGTACCTTTGAAAAATGTAAATTATAAATACAAAACCAATTTCCAAACAATTAAATCAACATAAAATTATCAGAGTTAGAATATCATTTTTGTTGCCAATACTTTAGAATTTATTCTATTGCAATCCATTTCTATCTATATCCTAATGGTTAATTTTACTATTCTCATTTACTTATGTATGTGTATCTATATATATATATATACTCTCATTAGATGTTTTCTTTGAAAATACAATTACATTATCAAAATAAGCATAACTCAACTAACATTGTACTTGTGTTATTAACCTTAAAATTAGAAGTTCAATTTTCACATCTCGCATATCGTTAAAATATATATATATATATATATATAAATAAATAAAAATAATAAAAAAAATAATTTGGTGATGCTGCCCTTGGTTGAAATTAAGGTAAGAAACATTGGGTTTGTCGCGGGAAAACAGTGGGCTGAGGAGTTTTACCATATTATTAATTTAGCTAAATATATTATAATAATTAAGAAAGAAATTAAGCTAAATATATATTAATTTAGCCAAATTAATATATATCAACTACATAAGGTTTACCATGTTCTTAATCCAACCCCCTCCCATTTCAATCCCAAAATGATACATACAATTTCTCATAAGAAATTACTAAGGAGTCAGCCATTTTCAGAGAAGAGATTCAACAGTTTGAAGTTGGATAGGCAAACTCAAATCCCCATCTTCAATGGCTCTCAGATCTCCTTCTTCCCCATCAAAATAAGCCTTCAAAAACGCAACCACAGCCCCACCAACAAACCTCCTCATCGGCTCTCTAGATTCCCCATTTTTACACAAACAGTAGCTCGCCTTCCCTCTAATCCCTCCAGTTTCGTCATCCAACAAATCCAAATGCCCGTAATCCTTCACCACAAAATAGTACGCCGGGTTCCGGCACTCCTTGAAAAACTCCTCGTGGTTGATTCCCTTTGGAGCGCAAGGGGGGAACAGGGGATTTCTTTTCAATTCTCCCAGACCCGACCCGATTACCAGAACAGGGAGCCCTAGATCCAAGGATTGGGGGATGTATTTCAGGACTGGGGGATGGGTTTGCTTGCCGGACCCTGTTCCGTCGACGGGATCGAGGCCGATTAGGGCTGACAATTTTGGGGATTTTTGTTGGGCTAAAGCGAAGGAGGTTTTGCCGCCGCGGCTGTGGCCAGCGAGGGCTATTTTGGTTAGGTTTGGGTTGACGTGCGGTGGAAGGAGTTGCCGGAGCCCTTCCGGCAGCCAGTTTATTATGGCGGCTGTTGCTTTGATTTCTTCGCTTGTATCTGGTCCGGCCACAGAGTATAACTGTACAGAGCAAGTTTAATTGGGCAAAATTAAATCAAAAGAAAAAAGAAAAATAAAAAACATTTTATATTTGCAGATAGATTAACTCATTTGTTATATAGGTAAATAGTTCATATATAAATTCTTACAAAATTTGGATGAAAATTAAAGCTTGAAATGGATATAGAAGTCCATCCCCTCGTTGTTCTATACTCTAATTTTTGTCTAAAATTCTAGCAATGGTTTCCCCTATTCTAACGAATCCCGACTCTTACTGTTGGAACTTTTATTTTCTATAACAAAGTGCAACGATACATATAATCTAGCCATTTAGTTTTATCAAACTAAACTTTGAAATTAAATTTCAATTTGTGCCAAATTTATCGCTACAGAAAGTTAAAAAAAGTTGATAAAATTCAACAAAAATCCAGCTTAAACTCATGTTTGACTAATGCATAAGGTCAACTACGGGACAAATCTTCCAAATCTCACGAATTTTACCAAAATATTAATTCTAGAAGTTGCTTTTCTCCTCCCTGTGTTGAACTCATAAAATAATAATAAAAAAATTTATTTGATACATCAAAATTTATTAAACAACATTTATTTAAGTTTAAGGAGACACGATCCGTAGAAAAAAGAAAAGAAAAGAAAAGTCTTTGATTTGTTTGGTGTGTTTTGATCTTTGTGGAAGCAAAATGGGTTTGAGTAGTGGGGATGTCTTTTGTTGCGTTGACAAAGCAACACTTACAACTGTGTAACCAATGGCGTGGAGCTATAGATTCCACTTAAAATCAACAATTATCAAGCATCAACACATGAGATATTTTAGTGCTTTTAACCATGATATTTTCTATAAAAAATTAATTTAAATAACAAAACTATTTAAAATATTTATAATAATAACAAAATAGCATAATTTACTTGCAATACACTGCGATAAAGTATAATAAACTACTATCTTGTCTATCATGACATAGATAAACATAGACCGTAAAATTTTACTATATTTATAAATATTTTATGTCAATTCCTTTTATAACTATGTCTTTCAAAAAAAAAAAAATCAAAATTCAAAATTTTCTTGATATAAATTTATTGTTTTTTTTTTCCTTCCTAAAACCCTCAATATAGTAATTGTGCTTAAGAGAACTTCAAAAAGGAAAAAAAAAAATGTGTGTTAGAATCATGTAGTATATAAATGTATGTCTTAATTAATATATACAATAAATCCAAAATTCACTATGTATGTAGTATATAAATGTATGTCTCATATGCTTAAGAGATTTTTTTTTACAAATGATTCAAAATTCACTATGTATGACCAAGCATTTGTTCAAATAAGGATATATAACATTTTGGATGTGTCACTCTCGCCCAAACTCTTCTTTTAGGCCTTCACACTGAACTAATTAAATGCAATAGCGTTTTCACACATTGATTAGGCTTTCTAGCCCCTCACTATTTCACGTCATGCTCTTTCACTCTCTTATTCATGCTTGCTGTTTAAGGAAAAAAGAAAAAAAAAAAAGCATTAGACAAAAGTTATTCTTAGTTGTTTTCCAGACCTAAATCAAATAATATTTAAACGTGAAATTCATACTATGAAAACTAACCTTAGAATTTAAGTGGAAAAAAATAATTGGTTAAAATATCATTTTAGTCCTTGTATTATTTTTTACTGAAATTGATTAAATAATCATAATAATTTTTATGCATTAAAATGCTATATTTTTAAATTTTATTATAAAAGTGCTAATAGATAACATCAAATATTTTAAAAACCATCACTGAAATAATGTGACTAAATTTATGATTCAGTCAAGGTAGATTAAGTGTGTGTCTAGAACATATTTTTTAATCTTTAATTTAAAAAATAAATTATTTTTAAAAGAATTAAAATATTTAGCTACCATTCAACAAATTTTGAAATGTATTTTAAATAATTTAAATAAAAATAATCTTTTTAAGAAGAACTTTGTTAATCAAATGGTCTGGTAGTAATATCGGACCAAAATGATATTTTAACCCAAACACGTTTAATGAAAGGAAAAAAGAAAAAACCTGAGGGGCGATGACGATGAAGCCATGAGAGGCGATGTGATGGATAAGCTGAGAGTAGAAAGTGTTGTAAAGGAGATAGCCGTGGATGAGCAGCAGCACCGGGAACTCTCCGGCATCGGAAGGCCGGCCGATCAGCAGCGGCTTCGGCGGAGGAGCCCGAAGAAATCGGCCAGATGAGCAACATCCAGCCGATTCGACCTTTTCAAGCACCGCGTTGAATTTTCCAATCTCGAAGACATTGGACGAAATTGCAGAGCCCGCGGTGGCCGACGGAGGAGGAAAGGAAGCAGTAGCAATAGCCATGGCGATGGGGAGTGAGGTTTCTAGGAGTTTCAATTTCAATTTTTCATCCCCTTTTTGTGCGTCAGTGTCAGTTTCACGCGTAGGGCGATAACCCTTTCAAGTTTTATGTACTGATATTTCCATAAATACCCCTACCCATTTCCAATGTTACCATTTGGTTATAAAGTTTTAATAGCATGATTTTATTTATTTGTGTAATTTAATAATATGGAGAGAGAATTCGAACTTAAAATTTGTTTTTTTGGACACGTAGTATATGACAATGTTGAAAGTATGTTTATATTGATGCATCTGACACGTTTTAAAACTATGTCTAATAGATTGTCAAAGTAATTCAAAGACATTGTTTGTGTTAGCAATTAAAGAGTCTACAGTTTGTAAACATGCATTCCGAACACAAATTTTCTAAATATATTAAACCCGAATTTAACCTGTCAAGTTTAAGATTTTAAACTTACGTAATGACCAAATTATCTTGATTTTTTAAAAAAAGAAAAACTATAGTGAAAGTTTTAAGAGTGTTTAAAAAAAGTTTTAAAAGTACAACCACCCAAATGAAAAAGGAAAAGTTGTTTAAGTGAGATAAGCTCACAAATTGACATGGAGTTTCTTTTTTGATACAAGAAGTTGATCTTCCCTCCTCACAATTTTTTACTAAAAAAAGAAAAGTAAAAAATAAATGCATTAAACCAAATAACTAAAATGGAGAAAAAAAATAAAAGATAATATCTTGTTTGGTAACTATTTAGTTTTTGGTTTTTAGTCTTTTGAAAATGAGCCTTATTTACTTTTTATCCATTTTTTCCAAAAACAAAGCCAAAATTTGAAAACTAAAAAAATAGTTTTAAAAAAAGTGTTATTGTTTTTAGAATTTATCTAAGAATTCAACTTTTTTACTTAGGAAAGATGCAAACATTATAAAAAAAAAAAAACGTAAGGAAATAGACGTATTTTTCAAAAACATAAAATAAAAAACGAAATGATTACCAAACATGCTTAAACTAAAAATGTAAACATTATAAGAAAATAAACTCAAATTTTTAAAAATAAAATGGTTACAAAAACGAGGTCTAAATTATTAAATTTTCTTATATTAATTTGGTGGTAATTTTTTCCTTTTGTGATTTCACGTTTTTGAAAACAAATGTAGGTTTATTCACAATTATGGGCTAGCTACTTCAAATTCCCCTTTCAATATTTGATTAAGAATTAAATTAGGATTCACAATTTAATTTCGGAATATTTTGTGGGTTTATTGAATAATTTATGAGAAATTAATACTTCTCCCCAATTTCATTTTAAAATTACATGCCAATTGAAAAGAAAAAAGAAAAAGAAAAAAAACAAACAAACAAATAAAATTGTGATTCTTAGAGAAACTTTCAACTCTTATGATCCCATTAAACTTCTTGAAAATGAATTGAATCACGAGTCTCCATCAAGGATTATATTTTTCATACCCACCACAAAAGGCCATAGAAAGTAAGATTATATTTCTCAAGGATCATATGTAACATATTTGGTAAGCTTCAAGGACACCTTCTAAGGGTCTAAAGCAACGAATTTGATGAAGAAACTTTTGATTCGAAGCCTCGAAGACGCAAACGTGTTGAAAATTAGTACAAATTTAATTTGTAAGTAATAAAATTAATTTTTAGTTTTAATTTATATAATTATGTTATTGACTTTTATTTAGGTGTTAGTGGCGTAATGGTTTAGTGGGATTGAATAAGGGAGAATTTCAAGGTGAATGCTAGAAATTGAAGGATGGTGCATTAGAGAGTAATTTCTTATTTCTTTATAAATACATGTAATGTTTAAATTTACATGATTATAGAAATCAATTGCATAAGTATTGAGGTTTGTATCGAATGGGAATCTAATTTATTGATGAAGTAGGTTTTGTAGTTTGGGATATTAAATTGTAAATAAGGGTGGGTTACTAAAAAAAGGCAATGGCAGTTAATGCAGATTTGAAATAGAGCAAATAAGTAGCTTTCATATTGCAAAAAGAGGAAAAAAAAAAAAAAAAACTGATACCAAAATTCCAAATTCCCAAATTCCATCATCACATTCAGTTCTCTGCGCCCCATCCCCAATTGCAAATTCCATAAAAATTGTGCAGAGAACTGATTTGATTTGATTTGATTCCCATCATCAAGATTTTCCAACAAAACCAATGGGACACTCCAACAAAGGCGACATAGAAAATGACCAATTTTATCCCATGATGATGGAGAATCCCCAACTCCGATGGGGATTCATCCGTAAGGTTTACGCCATCATCTCTATGCAATTGCTTCTCACCGCCGCCGTCGCTGCCACCGTCGTCTTCGTCCGCCCCATTCCCACCTTCTTCCTCAAAACCACTCCCGGGATCATCGCTTATGTCGGCATTGTCGTCTTCACCTTCATAGGTTAATATATATATTTTTTTCTGGTAACTATTTGATTTTTTTTTTTCAATTTCTAGAAAACAATGCGATTTAATAATTTCATTTGGTTGTAGTTCTTTGTCCCTTGTATGCTTATCATAGGCATCATCCATGGAATTTCATATTTCTTGCTCTGTTTACAATTGGGATTGCGTTTTCTGTTGGAATCTCTTGCGCCTTCACTAAAGGTAATCTTTTCCATTCTTCCATTTTTCTTTCTTTTTCTTTTTTTTTTTTTTTAAAAATAATTTTCTCAGTTTTTTCTTTTCTTTTTTTTTTAATTAGTGCATGGGTTTAGCCGTTTCAGTTTTGCNTTTTTTTTTTTTTTTTTTTTTTTTTAAAAATAATTTTCTCAGTTTTTTCTTTTCTTTTTTTTTTAATTAGTGCATGGGTTTAGCCGTTTCAGTTTTGCTAGTTTTTAAAAACTTGTTTTTGGTTTTGAAATTTGATTAAGAATTTAATTGGTTATCAAATAAGGTCTTAGAAATTTGTTTGACATTAGTATATACAAAATCGAAAATTGATTTACTGTTTGACACAAACTTAAAAATTCAAAAACTAAAATTCGTGATCTTACCTTTCTAAAATTATCTCCACAGTTTCGTAGTTACAAATTTTACTTTTTTCTTTAAAACAAATTCAAGAAGAAATATCCCTTAGGTATCGAATGATTAAATATAATGGTAAGAATGTTGGAACAGGAGAGATAATACTAGAGGCAGCGGCTCTAACATGCGGAGTAGTAGCGGGCCTGACTCTGTACACATTTTGGGCCGTAAAACGAGGCCACGATTTCAACTTCCTCGGCCCATTTCTGTTCGCTTCTCTCCTCGTTCTCTTCCTGTTCGGCCTCATCCAGGTAAAAGCTTATTGGGCCGCCTTCTCTAAGCCCATTTCTCTTATTGGGCCTGGGCTAACTCTTCTTTCTCTCTCTAAACAGATATTTTTCCCTCTGGGAAAGCTGTCGGTGATGATCTACAGTGGATTGGCGGCGTTAATATTTTGCGGTTACATAGTTTACGACACCGACAATCTCATCAAACACTTCACTTACGATGATTACATTTGGGCTGCCGTCACTCTTTATCTTGACATTATTAATCTCTTTCTTGCTCTTCTTAATCTTCTCAGAGCTCTCGATGGTTAAAATTGAATTTGGAAAAATATGTTTTTGGTCTCTAGATTTTGAGTTTGTTTTCTTCTTTAGTTAATTGCGTTTTAAAATATAACCCTCTTTAGCCACGAGTCTGGACAAAGTTTTGTTTTCATGGCTCCATTCCTCTTTCATTAAATACTCAAAAGTTAGTATCAATGTCTTTTAAAAGTTAAAAGCATTGTTAAAGACCAAATTGAGAGGAAGAGTGCAGACTATTTTGAAAGCTTAATGAAAACTAAACCCCAAATTTAATGGTTAGAAACCAATTAAAAATTAAACATGAAACTTAAAGATAAAAGTGTCATATTTTTAAATTTAAGAACTAAATAAAAATACTATATTCAAAATCTAGGGACCAAAACAACCAAATTGTTATTATTATTTTTCATTTTGACAGAGATTTAGCTATGCCCTCCAAATTCAAATTTTTGTTTGTTTGTTGTAATCATAGCCGGTGAATGTGGGATGGGGTTTAGAAGATCTTTAATTTCTTTTAAATACAATTTATGTGGTGTTATATTTAATGATGGATTTGTAAAGTTATTTTGTTTCAGCTCTTTGTTAATTATTGTTGTTATCGTTGTTGGTTGGTTTGTTTCAACGGTAATCCCAATAAGAGGTTTAATATCTATCTCATTTTTCTCATTATGGTGTGATCATTTAATTATTATTAAGTTTAAATACTACTTTATGTCTTGTACTTTTGACTTTATTTTATTTTGGTTCCGGTATTTTTAAAATATTCATTCTGGTCTCTATGTTTTCAACTTTAGTTCATTTTGGTCCATGTACTTTCAAGATGTTCGTTTTAATATTTGAATTCTCAACTTGGATTCATTTTGATTCTTGAATTTTCAAAAAGTGAACATTTTGATATCTTAAAAATAAAGTAAAAATGAAGATGAATGGATCAAAATGGTCACTTTTTGTTAGTATAGACACCAAAATGTACTAAAGTTGAAAATATAGAGACCAAAATGAATATTTTAAAAGTATATGAACCAAAATGCACTTATACCAAAAGTACGATGACCAAAGTAGTATTTAAACCAACTTTTAATTTTGTATTTATTTAAAAGGTTTCAAATTTGTATCCAATAAGATTTTGAAGCATTCAAGAATTCTAATAATTAATTGATCTGTTAAATTTAAATTTAATGTCTAATGATAATCCTTTCTAGTTAATTCATAATTTTTAAGACATATTGAATACGTTAACTAACTTGAAAATTTATTAAACATTCTTAAAAATTTGAAGACTCAATAAACACGACTGGAATAGTTTAAATACTTAAATTTGTAATTTAACAGAAGTGTATATATATATATATATATATATTATTTTTAGAATGAGTGAGATTAATAGTAGTAGTCCCTTTATTTTTAGTGAAAATGTCACACCAATGGTTATCTGAGTTGGGTGATAACAAATTTAAGCCATTGAAATATATTGAAAATAAATGTTAGGGTTGACCTAAGCATTGCAGGGGCTCAAATTTGTCAGATATTAAATGAAGGAATTGGACAAAGGAAGAAGAAGATTCAGACAAAAATTCACAACAGGAAATTGTTTTGTCCAACTTAGGGAAAATCTCTGTTTCCCAATGTGTTTGTTTCCTGTTTAAACAAACACATTTCTCATTCTAATTTCAACCTTCGGAACCTATCCCTAAATACATCCAAACTAACTCTAATAAACTTTGGTTCATTCTCAATATTACCACTTATTTCTAATTTTATGTTTAATATAATTTTTAGTTCAACTAAATTACAATGTTAGAATCGTACAATCCTTTGAGTTATGTTCATGATGACTTGTTTCATGGTTTAAAATCTAAGCCTTGTCACTTGTATTATCAAAATGTCTATTTTTGTTGTTATAATTAAAAAAAATGTGATTATCTTACTTCGTTCTTTTTTATTTTCATCTTGTGGGGAGAGAGGTACCAAAATATTTCCGTGATCATAAATGTGTAATAAATAGTGATTGTGTATAAACTTTTAAGTTTCTAATTTTGAAACTAGGTATCAAAATCGTTGTTTTTTTTTTTGAAGTATAGGGATAAAATAAATATTTTGAAAGTATGGAAAACCAAAATTGGTATTTTAAAAGTATATGGATCAAAGTGAACTAAAACTGAAACTACCAAAACCAAACCATAGTAATATTTAAGGGTTGAAAGATTTAAAAGACTATTAAACACTATTAAAATCCAATAATCTATTAAGACAATTTAAAGAGGTTATAAATCAAACTTTCAAAGATATACTTGTTTTAATTATCTTTTTATTGACACAATATGATGTGGGAGATTTAAACCACCGATCTTTTCATGTTAACCAAATTCATTTTTTGCATTTTAATCTTAAGTCCTTCAATGTGTTTGCTATTTTGCTATGTTTTAGCAAAATGGGGATTAGAACTACAATCTCTAAAGAATGTAAAGAAGACAGATTATGATTACTAAGAACAAGAACCCAAGATTCTTTTTTTATTCTTTTTAATTATTTTTTATAAGTATAGATCACTAAATCCAAAATTATAAACTATCCTTAAAATGATTACCAGAGCAAACATCAAGACAATGATTACCCCAACATAAGCAAAAACCTTAAACAAAGGATCCATGGGTTAATTAGAAAAGAAAAAAAAAAAAAAAAACATAAAAAAAAAAAAAAAGAATCTTTGATACTTGTTCTTAGAAATGATAATCTGTAAACATTACATTCTTTAAAGATTGTAGTTCTAATCCCCATTTTGCTAAAACATAGCAAAAGAGCAAATACATTGAAGGACTTAAGATTAAAATGCAGAAAATGAATGTGGTTAACATGAAAAGTTCGGTGGTTTAAATCTCCCACATCATATTGTGTCGATAAAAAGATAATTAAAACAAGTATATCTTTGAACGTTTGATTTATAACCTCTTTAAATTGTCTTAATAGATTATTGGATTTTAATAGAGTTTAATAGTCTTTTAAATCTTTCAACCCTTAAATATTACTATGGTTTGGTTTTGGTAGTTTCAGTTTTAGTTCACTTTGATCCATATACTTTTAAAATACCAATTTTGGTTTTCCATACTTTCAAAATATTTATTTTATCCCTATACTTCAAAAAAAAAAAAAATAATTTTTATCCTTGCTTTCAAAATAAAAAACTTAAAATTTTAAAATAATTATCTTTTTTTTTTTTTTTATTAACCCTTTTTTTTTTTTTTTTTGTTTTTTTTTTTCTTTTTACCTTTAATCTAAAATTCTTTTTACAAAAGAAACACAAAAAAAGAGGAGGAAAAAAAAAAAACAGAAATTTTGACACATCTTGATCTCCCCTCTTTCCCCTTTCTTACTTGGTAACAACAACCAACAATATGTATCTCCTCAAACCACAACTCTGCCTCCTCTCTTCTCAGCAGCAACGGAGAGAAGCCGAGACACGCCTTGAGTCCAAATCTCGTACTCACGTACGCTCTTACATTCAAACTCGACAACGCCACGAAGGACGGTCTTCAAGCCAAAGTAGCGACGGTGGTCTCCACCTTCGAGCAGGTGGCGCCCGGGCCAGGCAGGCATGTCTTTGATCACCTCCAAAACGACATCTGAAAGAGTTGAAAAGCAAGGGGTAAAGAGATTAAAGAGGGATTCACCCTATAAATTTCTTTATTCTTGGTTTGCTTTATAGTATGTCACATTGTATAAACTTTCACCAATCCCCAAATGGAAGAAGACCCACATCTATTTCTGTTCAAATTATTAGAGAAAGACAAAAGAATTCTCTTACTCTTTTTCTTTTTTGTGAAGGTCCCAGCAACGTGCCTGCTCTTCATCTTCAACATAACCTGGCACATAAAGAAGTTCAATAAAGCTAAAAAAAATATTGAAGGCTGGCCACGGTGGGCAATAAAGTTAGATCCGTTGCTTCTTGTACAATATGGTTCTCTCTGTAAAACTTTATATCCCCAAACAGGGTTCACATCCCCAAACAAAAAGCTGAACTTGAATACTAAATGATTAACAGATTGAATTCAGATTAGGAAACGAAAACAAATTCAAGATCTCTTTCAACCTTCTTTTTTACCTGATTCATTCTGTTGATATATACAGAAACTATTTTCCAGTGAAGATCACCTGCAAATGAACAATATAAAAAGGAGCAATCAAATCAACCATCTGATGAACTGAAATGTACTCACAACTAAACTACCAGAGTACGACTTGAGTTTGATATAACAAAATGGCTACTCAATTGTACCCTATTACAAATGAAACTCTACGAAACCGAACGAAAAGATTTTTTACCTTTACGAGTGCGTTTCAGGAGTTCACAGCCTCGAGCAAGAAACTCTCGGCTGCAAATGCCTAAGAAATTTTCTTCAGGGACAAGTTCACCACTGAAACTACTGTTGGAAGTGCCATTACTGCCATTCTCAGCAGCAACTCCCATTCCTTTATCCACCGGAATCACTGCTGCTATGTTCCACACTTCCTTTAGTGCCCTCGCCTTCAGAGTCGCCGCCCCACGTAAGGCTGAATCGAAACGAACATTTTCATGTCAATTAACGTTAGAATCAAGAACTGCTGAGCATATATATTTCACATACCAGTGGCTGCAGCAGCAGTTAATGTCATGATATCACCGGCAGATTTGACATTAACAGCATTGCTCAAGACCGAAGCAAGGTGATAGCGTTCAGCGCCCATCACTTCAGCAGCTTCAACACATTGAGCAGCAACAAGTGTTGCAGCAGAGGCAACAGCCATATCCGTCTTGGCTTTATGTTCATCTTTGCTAGATCCAGAAGAAGCAGCAGTGGCAGCAGCAATAGCAGCTATGGCTGCAGCCACACCAGCAACAGAAATAGCAGCATGAAGCTGAGCATTCTGAGCTCTTGTTTCCTCTTTTTTCTTCTCTTTCCTGTCCTTAAGCCATCTCCCAACAGTCTTTCCACCTCCAGCAGTGGTGGATCCTCCAGTGGCAGTAACTCTGTACTGGTTATTGAGTGGGATGTTCGATCGGCCACACTGCAGAGAGAAGAATTAACAGGTGGGACATCGATCGAAATGGATCACAAAAAACTTAGATATGAGTCAATTTATGGTGAATAACGAAGAATTGACAACGCCCCAACATGCCATGGTGCTGGTGCTAACTCTGTAATACCGCACCCACCAAAATGGCCTTGGGGTCCATAAGTCATTAATGCACAAAAATGGAGACAACCCCTCCAAGGAATTCATCCTAATTAACAAAACCCACTTGCAGTAGATGGAAATTACCCAGCAATTCGACGATGGGAGCAAGTTTCCAGAAACCCCACAAGCAGAAACAGAGGCAAAATTATAAAAATCAAAGCCCAATTAGCAAAAACTGTCAAAAAGTGAGCGAGGGGTTTCATTAAAGAACATCGATTACTGTGAAAGCTGAAACATATATTTGGTCTGTGAGAAATGGTCAGTGTGCACCGTAACCAGAAGAACAACCCTATAGTATTAACCGAAAGAGAAGAAATAAACAAACAGAAAAAGAAGAGACAAATGGGCCGGCACGAACTGTGGGTGTCAGAATCGGAAGACTCTTCTATTCAAAAAGCCACCGATAGTCGGAAAACTAACCTTAACGTCGTCGATCTCCGACGGTGAGACAGGTGGGCTGTCTGTTAATGAACCGCAACTTTGGGCTCCATTGAGAGGGCCACTGCTGTGAGACAGTCTGCCTGAAGTCCGCGGCGAAACTTCTTGCTGTCATTGAAGTAAAGAAAAGGAACAAATCATTAATAGCCTCTACAGCCTGCAGCATTAAGTGAATTAGAAATTGGAAACGTAGAGATCACGAAAGGGTAAATGCAACAGCCAGCCTATAAGATGGGGTTGGAAATTGGAATGAACCGTTCTGTTCTCACCATAAATTTCGAAAACCCCATTGATGTTCTTGGAAGGTCAATTAAGGGTTTAAGAGGAGGAAAATGAGAAGGAGAAAAGAGAGACCCAAATGCAAAATACAGAAAACCCCAAATGACTGAATGCACCAGAATTGGGTTTTAAAAAAACAAACAAACAACAGGAATTTCAGCAATAAAGCAAGTGTGATGTACGCTGCGTGAGACAAAAGGTGGGCAAAATAAGAGAAATCAGAAGCATGTTTTATTAGTAGATAAAGCCAGAGAGAAAATGGGAGGGAGAACAAAAACAAAGAGAAGCTAAAAAAAGGGAGTGTATAAGCAAAGTTACAATCAATTTCAATCCCTCCAAAATATAAAACAAAAAGAGAGCAAATCCCATTATTTGTCCACACATGCTCTGCAAAAAACTCTGCTCCACCAAACTTACCGACTGTGACATAATCCGCTCCATCACCATCTGAGAAGTTTCAGAAGAAGCAAACGAAAATGGGTTTCCAGAAAAAGTGGTACCCTCTTCGAGTTCGCCGGTCAAGTCCTCCAAAATGACGCCGCCGCCGCCGGCAGCGACGGTGGCGATGAGGCCATTTCCGGCGTTGGGGTGCTTAGAAAGGGTCAAACGAGGAGGAGCGAGAGCTTTGGAGACCTCTAGAGCCGACACACTCCAAGAGCGGGATAGGAACTCCATGGGCTCGAGTGGAGTGTCCGGCGGGCGGTAGACGGCGGAGGAATGAGGATGCGGCGGCTCAAGTCGCCAAGGCTCAGTGGCTGTTTTGTCCATAGTAGTCGGACTCGGAAGTAGCAGTAGAGGGAGGAAGTGAACGGGAGGATGTGAAGAAGAAGTTAGTGAGTGAGAGAGAGAGAGAGAGAGAGAGAGAGTGGAAGCTGAACAAACAAAGGGACCTGGAACTGGGAGTTCTATTCAACCTCACTCACTATAAATCAAACTTTTTATAAATTCAAAATTAAAATTACAATCTTCTTTTTTTCCTTTAAAAATTTATTTAAAACATTTCTATAAACTTTTATAGTACAAAAATTCACTAAACATCAAAATTATGTCACTATTATACTATATAATATTGTTAATAAACATGTTTAACTTGTTTTAATAAGCATTTTTTTTAAAATATTTATATTTTTATCCATATTCTTTAAATGAAATATATCGAGACAAGATGTATAGAAGCAAGTTTTCACCAATATGAATGGGTTTTCATCTAGAAGTTTTAGTGAAAGTTAGTAGAAATGAAACTTTACATTAAATTATGAATTATGATTTTTTTTTTAAATATTTGATAAGTCTGCAAACATCTAATTTTGTGTCTAGTTGGTCTCAATTTAAACTAAAATCAAATATTATTTAGATGCGAAGGTGGATTCTCTTAAACACAAAATTTAGAACCTAAACTTGTAATCTAATCTTTATAAAACAATTTTATTTGAACTTCGAAAATTATGTGTAATAGGTTGCTATGCTTATATTAGAGATGAACATTTTGATAAGTTAGTCTTCATATTTCTAAGTCGTGTCTAACTATTAGATAATTTATCTGTTTTACAGAAATTTCAACAACTTATTAAAACAATAAAATAACGAATATATGATTAAAATCTTAGGGAAGTTTGAAATCCACATCCTTAAATTATAGATTGTTTGAATCACACCCTTAAAGATTTCCATTTCATCAATTGGCCAGATAAATTTGTGGAGATGGTGTAATAACAATTGAAGTGACATAATAAAAAATAACTCAATAAATAACTGTAGTATACTTTTTAATTTTATCGAGTTCAAAAAATTAAGTTCATACAAATTTAACAGTTTGAGGATTTGATTGTAATTTGCAACAAGTAGTTCAAAAGCAGTTTATGCAATGTTTAACGATTTAATTTTAAAATTTTATAAGTTGTGGAGAACATTCAACAATGGGAGTATCTCAACCGTTAAGCTAAATGCTCAACGAGGAGATTAGAGATTCAAATCTACTACTCCACTTATTGTTCTAAAAAAAATATTAAATTATAAGTAAGACTTTAACATTGAAATTTGTATTTATTTGGTACGAAAGCATTTAAAATAGTCTAATAGCTCTCTAACAATTTAAACATTTTAAAAATTAATTGGTTTACTAGTTATAAATTGAAATTTTATGTCTATTAATTCAATTTTGTATTTACTAAATTCGTGAATTTTAATAAATAGGCACAACCTTCATAGGATGAGAATGATATTATCATTTAACCAAAGAAAATGAAAGGTTTTAAATTAAAATACTATTTTGATTTTTATACTTTGAAATTTGTTTAATTTTAGTCCCTACACTTTCAAGAGTCAAATTCCAGTCACTATACTTTCAATAAATCTTAAATTTAGTCTCTAGTGCTAGTTTATATATATATTTTTTTAATGAATTTCGATAAAAATATAATTTTATGAGACTAAATTTTAAGATTTATTAAAACACGAGTAACTAAAATTGAACAAATTTAAAAGGGTTAGTTTAGCCAAGATTTTAATGCAAGAAAAGATGTAAAAAGAAAATTGATTGGGAAATTTTTTTTATATTTATATATTTTTTAATTATTATTTTGGTGAGGTATGAAGCAGAGGGGTTTAGTGAAAGCAAAAAGATGTTTGAACCAAAACGGAAACAATTGAGAAATACGCGCTGCCAATTGGCGTGTTTAGTACTTTCCTAGATCGTACGATTGGATTTCCTGCTTCTATTTTTCTTACTCGCAATTTTGGAGCGTGTAGCACACGTGTACCTTTATGACTGGCTCCTGATTTTATCTCTCTGGTCTTTTTTTACCCTCGAGGCTAAATTTGGTATTTTGTACTTCTTTTTAACTTCAACTTTTGTTTTGCGATAATCCAAGATTTTTATCGAGTAGATATTTATATTATTGATTTTATTTTAAGGTAGTGTAAGATGACTTAATATATGAAAGATTTTCGAACATTTTAGAATTCTCTTGTAGAGGGACTTCCAAAATTTTGGATGCATCTCAAATCCGTGTTTTCGATTTTATATAGTTATTTTTTATTTGTTAGAAGCATATTTAAATTTGAACTAATATTTATTTTATAAAAAAATCTTAAATTATATATATTATTTTTTGGAAAATTAATATATAAAAATGATAAAAATCAAGGAACCTCACACTCTTAATAAGATAGATGGACTACTCCTCCTATTGGCAATTGATTTTTTTTTTTTTTTTGAACTGAGAAAACAATATGTTTAATTTTTGTCCAAATTGTAATGGTAAGTTTTATGCTAAAATTAGAAATGGATCTTGATTTGGAGGAGAATAATGGGAAGGGAGAAATGGTTGTTGCTTATATCACATGGTTGTCCCCTTTTATAGAAATGTTAAAATATATACATATAGTTCCCGCTCTTAGATTTGTATTTGTTTCTTTTTCTATATCGTTGCTATACTTACTTTTTGTAATGAATTATGTATATGATGAAAAGTCATTGTCACCATCGAAGGATTTTTTACCATTTTCATAATCGAATTAGTCTGTGATTGCTAGGGTAAATTAGATAATTAAATTGTAAAATTCTGATGAGAAAATATATAAGAAGAAACCTTAAAATAACTATGAAAGTTAGAGATGTTTGGAGAGGCGTTGAGCAAATGTAAAATAACGATATTTGGATATTTGAAGACGAGATATATTAAAATTAAAGATCATGTCGTTGGAATCTGTTATCTATCGCTTTGAATACATAATATAAATTACCGTTATAAATATTTTGTATTCAAATGTTATTTACGATTTCGAGTGTGGGCTTAGAGAGATGTCATATATAAACTCATTTGACCTTATATCTAATATTGGTTTCAAGTCTATGTTGATAAGTTTTTAACGATCAAAGATTAACCATCAATCATATTTGACTTTATCGTTTATTTATGAGCTACTATATCATAAAACTGAGTAAAAATGGTATGTCAACCAAATATAAATAATATAGTAAGGTTTCAAAATAGTTTTAATGTATAGTATGTTCCATCAATTTTTTATATTTACAATTGACTTGGTTTTCATTTTAATTTTGTTTAATGTAAATGAGGTTCAAAGATGTGACATCTCATTCATAAGTCTATATTTGGAGGTCCCAAAAAGGACAAATTTGATGAATGTGTATTCAAATGGGAAGATTTAATTTTCATAAAAATGATTGATTAATCAAATTATGTATCATATCCATTAGTTAAACAAACCCATATCATATCATTCAAATGAATGAGCTTTTAATAATTGAACTTTGTATGCTTCATAAAAACAACAAAAAGAAAAACTTCATATATATCTCAAAAATCTAATAAATAATATATATTTGTAACTTTATATCTTATTCTAGTCTTCAAGCTAATTTTGCATTCGTTACGCTTTAGTTTTTATATAACATCCCTTCAAATAGTCATATCACATCATCTATATGTTTTTGAAGATTTTTAATCTTTTTCCTAATTGAATGTTCGAGGATTATTCTTTTGATGTAGCTGAATCTAGGATATAAACGATGCTTATGCCACTTATTAGAACAATAGATCTTTTCATATTCAATAGTATAACATCGTTACTTTTGAGTTTAAGATCTCATAGTTTTATTCACATTTCTGACTAACAATATTTATAACTCATTTAATAAGAATTTAACTTTTTAAAATTCTGGTAATTTTTCTACGGTGGTCTCTTCATCTTTCTTAAGTCAACAATTGAGATTTTAGCCAAATTTTGAAAATAAAAATATTATAAATTAAAAGATAATATTTTTTTTTTTTAGTTTTCAAAATTTACCATTATTTTTTAGAATATTTGTAAAAAGTAAACTAAAAAGACAAAGAAACTTATTAAACGGAATTTGTTCAATACGAAAGTTTAAAGATGAAAAGAAGATTGTAGTGAAGGGGCACCATGAAAAATTAAAAAAAGGATGGACTTAGGTGCAATAATGAAAGTTAAAAATGGTGTCTCATTCAGAGAAAAAGTATTGAATGATATCACAATTTATTGCGTAACACAAAGGATGAGTCGAGTCTTTTGTAATATTCGGATAGGTGTGAGGTTGTTTGTCAAATATTTAATGATCCCTCAACTGTCACTTTCTCTATATTTGGCCCCCAAAATATATATATATATATATATATAAAGCTCATGGTCCTAATAAGATCCTCTTTTCTTTTCCGAGATGCATTTAGGTCTAATATTTAATTCCCCACTCCCCCTCCCCCAATTGCTTCATAATATTTTTAATTTTCTAATTTTGTATGCTTACATTGAATTTTCTTTCTTTATTATTATTTTTTTTAATGCAGTTTAAAGTCACTCTAAATTGTGAATCACAATATTATTAAGATTTTGTTTGATAAAAGTTGTGCTTATTTTTTTTATAATTTTTTATTCATGACTTTCACAATTTCTTATCTAAACATTAAAGTTCTTAACCAAGTTTCAATAACAAAAACTACTTCTTGAAAAATTACTTTTTTTAATTTTCAAATTTTGGGTATACAACAAAACATAGAAAGTAATAATAGAAATGATATTTGTAGGTTTAATTTCCAAAAAGAAACACTAATTACCAACTCAAAGATCGATAGTTTGAACTTAAAAAAAAAAAACAAATCTATTAGGTTATAATATATATGTTTAAATCTTATTTTGTTGTACAGTTAGTTTCAAATTTGTTTTGTTTTGTTTAAATATTATTTTGTTATATTTTGTTCTTTCTATGTTTTCTCCTAAACTTGTAAACATGTCTTTTTACTCATTATTTTTTTTTTTTAAAAAAAACAAATTCTCTTTTGTCCTTATTTTTATATTGTTATTAAATGATGTATTTCTAAGTATGTGTACTAACATGTCATTGCTTCAAGTGACATAGATCAGGGACAAGTATATTGTGCAAATGAAAATTGGATGAAAAATAATACAACAATGATTAAAAAATTTAAAGAAAAAGGGACTATATAGACCTAATGAGTATTTAGGGACCAAAATGTGAAAAAAAAAATTCAATGGTTATAATAGAAATTTTAAAAAATTAAGGACCAAAATATAAATTGAGAAATTATCTTAAATGACAAAACTGCTTAAAATATTTATAACTAATAGCAAAATACACCATCTATTTGTGATAGACTAAGATTGCGATAGACAATTATCTGTGTCTATAGTGACACAAATAATAATCTATCACGGTCTGTCACAAAGTAAAATTTTACTATATTTATAAATATTTTAATTTTTTTTATTATATTTAAAAAGAGCCTATATAAACCCGCTTAAAAGTTTAGCTAGGGACCAAGTTGGAATTTAAATCTAATATATAAACAAAAAGGATTTCTATTTTAGGTGGGTATTTCCGGCTATAAGGTGGTATGGCAAATGGCAATGCCTCTAAATAAAAGTGTAAAACTATAATCAATGTTCATGATTTCTTAACAACATTATTAAAATAAAACCTAAATCCCCTGCTCCAATTGTATTATATATATATATAACTTAAATATTTTAAGATAAATTTAATCTTTGAAAATTAGATATACTAAGTCACTAACTTTAACTTTTATGTTTCAACGTGAATTCAGCTTGTTGGTGTTGGTATTGACATGTACTATCCCTTAAGAGGTTAAAATTTCAATTCTTTACCTCGCAAAATTTTACTCTGTCGGAGAGAAACTACAATATTAACACTATGTATATATATATATATATTATAGTTGAATGATATATGTATTAGAATGAATTGAGTTATGTTTAAGTTGAGAATAATAAATAATAATAATTTATGCTATTTGTTTTAAATATTGTAGTGTAAATAATGATTCACTTTTTTTTAAAAGTAGAATCATTTACCCATTTCATACTTTAAAAATTACATTTTATCTCCTTATTTGGCAAGGAAAAAAAAAAAAGTCTAAAAATACTCACTCATCATTTCTTTTTTAACATCATCATTGACATCCCCTCCCAAGAGAAAAATTACAACTTTTTTTCCCTTTCTTCAATTGAGAGAGTAGAAAATAAAGTAGACACTGTTTTTGTATATTGAAAAAAGAAAAAAACTTACCATTTTTGTCTTGTCATTTTCACAACATGATGAAAACTTAAAATTCAATAAATAAATTTTTTATAGAAAAAAAGTCCCTAAAATTGAAAAGTAAATATAAACGATAGTATAAGAGAATGTGAGACACACTTTATGTTATAAATGTTTGGTTAGGACGCGTGGAATAGAAAAATTAATGTGAGATGATGCTAATAAAGCAAATAGAATTAAATTAATGGTAAGGTAGTTTAGGGTAAAATGATAGAATATTATAACAAAGAAATTAAAAATTTTGAAGAAAAAAAATTGAAGGAGACAGAGAGATGTGAACTGTATCCATCTGGAAAAATTAAATGAAATGGGGGCCCTTTCTTTTCTGTTTGGGGATGAAAGAACCTGAGAAAGAAGGGAAGACCTCTCAATCATTCTCATATATCAATGCTTATATGACTTATGAGAGTCACGGTGATCATATATATGGTCAGTTTCTTTGTCTTATATTATTACCATTATCATTATGTATATCTCATCCATTATTTCAGTTTTTTTTTTTTTTTTTTTTTTTAAATTCATTTAAATATGTGGAGGATTCAGAGATTGTCGAAACTAATATGAGCATAACTAATGTGTAGATGATACATCCATTACTATTTCAAAGGTCGATAATTTAGTCTCTCTATTATGCAATTCTTGAAAAAAGAAAAAAAAGATGTTGGACTTCTAGTTTATAATTACATCCAATTTAATTTAATTTAGACGTTGTTCATTTTGAAAGAAATATAAATTTGAGGGTGGTTTATGTCAAAAGGAGGTTGATGTAATATTCTATATATGGCTCAAGTGACTCCACTTCGTACATGTTTATGTGAGCTAAATAAGACTACTAATATTCTAGTTTGTTGAGGTTTATGTAAAGTTTGGTTTCTGTTTGTTCTCTGATTTTTCAAGTCGTTGCCGTCGTTTCATGATTGAAGGAAAACAATGTGAAGAGTGAAGTGTAATTAAGTTTCTTCATTTGAAAGAAAATTGAGACCATAAAAGACATTGTTTTATGCTAGACTTATGGTAATGATTCAAGCTAACCAAAACAACGTTGTTTTGAATTTTAAATAATCTTTTGTTTTTTATGATTACAGTTCAAAACCTTTATTATATATGTCACTTTTCGCGCGATTTCATTTCACACATTTATTATATATATATATAGACGACAATTCTAAATCGTCATTAAAACCAATTTTCGATGACGGGTTTTACTCTTCATCATTATTAAAATTTACGTTAAAGTAAGATGATTTTCATCAGTAGAGGTACATTTTCCTAAAACCGTCATTATAGAGTTAGTTTGTCATCGTTTATAAAATATCAATTGAAATCTAAAGCTAAAATTGTTTTAGTGTTATCTAGTGGTAAAACAAATTGTATTAAAATTGTTGCCAATATGACTTATTTTTAAATTAATATTAAGTTCCTCTATTTCTTTAAAAGAAAAAAAGAATAAAATAAAATACACTATGGGTACCGACCTTAATTTTTGTACAACATATACGAGAGAAAAAAAAAAAGTAGTTTTAAATACACATCTAAAATAACAGCCACATCATAAAACATTTTTAGTTATTTTGTGATAAATTAATAAATAAAAGTAGGAATAGGAACTAGTTTTTGAAATACCTATATGGTTATTCTGTTTATGTCAAATGGAATGTTTGGAGAAACAAGGGAGTGAAATTCTATATTGAACCAACAATTCCATATCATCTCACTTTCTTTTCTTTTCTTTTATTCTATTTATTTTTATAATTGTATAAGAGGGACTTATATTTTCAATTATACAACACCAACCAAACATTTGAAAAACTCACAGGAATGTAGTTTAAAAGTTAAAACATCTATTACTTTTATCTCATAAATCTTTCACATTTTATTTTGTGTTTTGGGGTGTTGATAGTATTTAACATTTTTTTAAAATTATTGAATATATGGAACGTAAATTGAGTTTTGTGTTATAAAATATTTCACTTTTGGTATATGTGTTGGAATGCCCTGAATCTGTTATCCTGCACTCTGAATGACCAACAATGGAGTCTTGCTAAATTTTCAATTTATATATACTTTTCGCTTTTGGGCCTAGGGTTTAATGGGTGATATTTATAAACCCTCTGATCCCATTAACGCATTTGTATTCACATTTTTTGATATTCCCCTCTGATAATAAAATTGCTCTCTCTCTCTTTGCCTGTGGGTGAGCGTAGCTAACACACTGTGAATGAACGACTTAAATCTGTGTGTTAATTCATTCCTATCTTTTTTCTTTGCTTGTCAATTTCTATTTCTGTCATAACTTTATGTTTAATAGATTTGTGATCTTTTTTATAAAGGTTGGATAGATAATCATTTATTAAACACATAATTTGAAATTTAAAAACTTATTAAATGCGTTGTCGAAAGTTAGAAAAATAAGGATTTGTTTGGGTGACAATTTAGATTCTATTGATTTTATTTTTAAAAATTATTTTTGGATTCTATGAACCAAACTGTGCAAATTTTAGAAAAAAAAAAAAAAGGTTTGGTTCCAAATTTTGAACCTTGAAAAATCCAAGAAAAAGTATTTTTTTTTGTCTTTTTTTCTTTTCTTTATTTTAGGGGGAGCAAAGTGGTGCAATCAGGTGCGGCGAATGTTAGCAGCCAAGAGTAGAACCGTCACTCCATCGCTTTTTCGATTCTATTATTGTACGGTCAACTCGTGACGCTTCTAGTCATCCAATTTCAATTCCCAACATTAATTTCGAAAAACATCAAATTTAAATCTTATTTAAAATATCCAACATATTTCATCTAAGAGTTTTAAAATTGGCACTCTCTTGTTCCCCAAAATAAATAAACTTCTTATTAATTTGTGTATTTTATAACAACATATCACATCACACTCATTAATCAAGCTGTTACACATAATTCAGATGAATTTGTAAAGTTGTGAACAAAAATATAATCAAAATAAAAGCATGTGATAGTACTAATACGTACTATCTTAATGCTTCTAATTTTGTCCGTTTATGATATTTAAATGTGCTTAAATGTTATTCTCTTCGTTTGACTTAGTGGACCATATTTGTAGGATATCGAGCATACGGAGCTATGGGACGATTTGGATGCATTTCGGGCTTAAACGAGGGAATTAGCAAGCAAAACGTGGCAAATGCGCAAAGAGGCTGGCAGGTAACTTGGCATCGCGACGCCACCACAACACTTTTTCTAGAGGCGAGCATTGGGCGAATGTGAAGACAGTGCTATGGTGCTACGTAGTTTGACGGAACTGAAAGCGAAGGGAAGTGCTACAGAAAAAGTGTATAGTGCCGTTGTGCGAGCTTGCGATTTATAAAAGATTTTTAGGGTTTTTAGCAAGGAGGATGACATTTTTCCAACCTAACTTCGGTCTTAGCCGATTTTCTTCCATTTTCTACCTTTCCACTTATATTTTCCTTCACTTTCTCTCATATAATCGATAGATACATTTCGGGTTTTGTCTTCTCCATCTCCATGGGACGGTAATATCTAGTTTTAGAGGATTTTGAACAATATAATTTTCGGAAATTTCTCCTTAATGTAATTTTTACATCTTGCCTATGAGTTTCTTCCTATCCTTTATTGATTTATTATTGTATTTTCTCATGAATGTCTAACAAATTACCGGAGAATGTATAATTGAACGCTTAAGATTATCATGCAATACATGACATGAAATTGTAGCGTAATCTATAGAAGCAATAGGATAGATAGGCTTGTGGTGCATAAGGAAGAACATTGATCTATTGATCTAGGGGAAACTATATTGAGTGTAATGCAATTAGTTAAATATGCATCGTATGGATTCATCTGTTCATGTTTAGCTAATTAGGTAATTAGGACCGTTGGTTAGGTTTCTGATCAATTGGGCTAAGTAAAGATAATAACCTAAAATTACGTTTTAATATTTCGATGATCAAAGTTACTTTGGTCCACTCTAATCCTCTAAGCTAGAATGTCTTTATCAATTGTATTTCTATTTCTACTTTCTTGCATTTTATTTTTATGTAATTCGTATCTTTTGCTCCATACCAACCCTCTCCTCCCCTCATTGAAGGTGAGCTTTGATGAATTAATCTTCTGTGCTTTTTTGCAGATCGACCCGATCTTGTTGCTAATACTACGCTTTAATAGTAATAGGTTGTAAAGATAAATAATTATAAATATTATTTGATTGGGTCTTTTGGGAGCGATGTCAAAAAGACTTATATCAATATAATTGTTCTGTAATAATGGTAGGCATAAAGTAATGCATTTTTTCACTTGTTTTACTAGGTTAAGGTCACCTACTCAGAATCTATTAGTTTACTGCCTAACAATCACACTTCTCTTGTTACATTTTGGATATATTTTGTGATTGATGAAATATTACATTGAAGAAACTTGTTGATAAATAGTGGTTTGGTAGATGTCATTTTAACCTTTACTTTTCAAACATTTAATGGGATAAACTACCTCTTTTTCTTTTTTCTTTTTTCTTTTTTCTTTTTAATCAATCATCAGATCTAATATCATCCATTGACCTTATATAATTCTCATTCCATTACTTACTCTATAAACCACACATGTGTGATTTGTTTTTTCTTTAAAATTTTAAATATTTTACACTTATGCTGTCAGTATAATATACTCCTTAAATTACAAATTTGTGTATACTAAATGTTTAATAAGTCTATAGATTTTCAATTTTTTGTCTAATAAAGCTCTTATACTAAAAAAAATTTCTAGTAGATTCTTAACTTTCTATTTTGGGTATGAAATTTTTTATTCTATATCTAACCTATCATTAATTGTGTTATTGTTGATTAATTTTTAAAAATTATTTGGAGGAAATTTTTTCAAGGAGCTTAACTTTTATGTTGGATAGGTTAAGGATTATTGTAAGTTTAGTCTATACATTTTTAGAAGTATTGTGTCTAATAATTTATTATATTTTTTAAATATGCATTTAATAAAGTTAAATTTATGTTTAATAAAATTCTGAAGTTTTAATATTGTTTCTAATTGATTTAAGTTTAAAACAAATGTCATATAAGACCATAACCTTCCATAGTTCTAGTTTTGCCTATAATAATTAACTTTTTAGTAATTTACATATAATAGTTTTTTAAACTTTAAAAATATCCATAAGTTTATGTCTACGATAACTTATTTAGATGAGTTTTTTAATTTACTTTTTAAAAAAATGTCTAATAATTTATAAGTTTGCGGGACACAAAATTGAATAGTAAAAAATATATTAATACTCTAAAAAAGCATTTTGGAGACTTGTTAAATACATTTAAGGGAAAAAAAATAATTTTTATCTCAATACAAGTTAGTTTTTCTCCTAAAATTTTAATTTTACGAAGTTTGGATCATGAGAATTAATAAATTGAATCTTTACACAGAATTAAGTTTATGTAATTCATGAATTAACGACCACCAAAATCTCAAAATTCAAACTAAAATTCTTTCGTTAAACAATCTTTTAAACATTCCATTATTTATGATAAAATTGCAACAATTATCTAAATTTAATATAAATTGAATTTTACTTCTTTTTTTTTTCCCCAAGGGGAAGAGATTTGGAAGAGGGTAAAATGTCACGTTGATAATTAATGTAGGGAGGGAGTGGGATCCACTAAACTTGTGGGACCCGAAATGGATGGCGTTGACGTGGTAGGGCACCGGATGGGATGAAAATTAATATTATCAACCAATTTAATTTTGCTTAGTCACAATCTTTCACGTGCGAATGCCATTTTTTATATCAGTAAAAAATTCTCTAAATTTTCATAGAATAATAATTTAATTTATATATTTTAGTTTAGAATGATTTAATTTCTAATCTTTCAATAAACTTCGTAATCATCTATTCTTGTGATTTAAAATTCATATAATAATTTATTTTTATTATAAATATTAGTATTAAGATTTAATAAATTTTTTTTACATAAATAAATCAATAAACTAATTAGAAACTCAATATTTTTATAAATACAAAGTCTACGTCATAAAATAATAAAAGTTGATATCTAATTTTGATAATTTTTTTATGTTAAAGACTAAATTATTTCAAATTTGAGAGTACAAGGAATAAATTGTTATATACTAGACTAAATTGTTACAAAATTAAAAACATAGAGACTAAATCATTATAGACCAAAGTTCATGAACTAAACTTTTACTTTCATAAAAATTTAGAGACTAAAAGTGTATTTTAGTCTTTGTATATATCTACATATATATATATATATGAATCCCACCATCTCCCTTTGATGAAAATACCGTTATTTTTTAAATTCATAAGTTCAAACTTATTTGTTCTCTCTCCAAAATTTTCAAACTTTGGTCTTCTCACATTTTGTATATAAATGGACTGAACTATTCATATCCCACTTGATAATTATTATTTATTTTTCAATATACATTGGAAGGATGGGTAAAGTTACGAAATCATTAGTTTAGAAGGGTTATTTTATTTTTATCTATTATATTTCTATTTAGAAGTATTTTCGAGTTTAAAATTTAAGGAAATAATCACACCATGGTTAAAGAGGTCAAGTGTTGAATTTTCCAACAACACTTTGTTTTTATATGTTTGTAAAGAATCATTGCAATCGAGAGGGTTATTAGTTGTTATAAATTTAAATAGGATTCTATCTATCTAATCTATTTTCTTTCCCACAAATTAAAAATATATATATAAAGGAAACTTTAAACCTACTTTAATTACCCATATTCTTACATTAGTACTTTAATTAACTAAAGTGGTGATCAAGAGTGTCAAGTAAAATTGTATTTCATGCCTTCATATTGGCTGAGTTCTGGTATTTCATAGAAATGGCAGTATAGATTATGTTCGGTGGCAGTGAACACCTATCCTAATTCTTATCCACCTTATTAAATCTTAACATTAATTTAACGTGGTATCAAGTATTAAATGTTAAAAAGTACTTTTGGTTCTTAAACTTTTATGAAAATGATTATTTAATTCCTAATTTTGATTCGTGACGATTAGTCTCTATGTTTTCAATTTTATTACAATTTAGTCTTTAATTAGTATGTAACAATTTGATCTTGTACTTTCAAATTTGTAGTACTTCAGTCCATAACGTAAAAAAATTCATCAAAATTAGATGTCAATTTTTTTAATTGATGATGTAGATTTTGAATTATATAAAAATATTGAGCATCTAATTTGTTCTTCGATTCGTTTATGCAAAAAAGTATCATTAAATCTTAATATTAATTTATATGATGGAGACTAAAATCATTATAGATTTCAAAGTACAAAAACTAAATTATTACAAAACTTAGAGTACTACATAAATTAAATTGTTACAAACTAAAGTTTAGAGAAAAAATTGTTATTATTATTATTATTATTATTTTAAGTTCAGAGACTAATGATGATTTTTAAGCCAACATTGAATGATTATAATAATAATAAATAAATAAATAAATAAATAAAGCCACCGTCATGAGAGGCAACCAATTATGATTGATCAACTAGACTGGCAGCAAGGTTAGGTCCATCTCTGACCTCTACCTACCTCTAACATTCTCTTTTTGCATATCCATATTTAATTACCTTCCCTTTCCTTTTTCTTATTCCTTTTTTTTTTCTTTGGCTAAATATGTAAGAAAAAATTATAACTTTTTTTTTTTTTTTTGTAATCCTTAGATTCTTTAATCTTTTTAAAATCCTGAATTTTAATTTTCTTTTGAATTCATGTTGACAAATGGTTAGAATTTTATTAATTTGTTAATATATTAGAACACATGAAAATTATTGTCATCCTTAATGTTTTCTAATTACAATCTATCAATTAGCAAAATCTAGAATCCCTCCTAATAAAAAAAATTCTATGTCATAAGTATTAAAAAAAGAGACGTTACACAAAGTTAATTTGATTAAAAATTCTAAAAGATTAGAGATGATTCAATATTTTTGAAGCTTTTAAAACTTTTATTTTGATTTTTGCATTTTCAACTTAACCTCTATTCTTTTTGGCGGTCATGGTACAAAATTAAAAAAGTGCCCATTTTCCTTCCTATATATAAAATGTACACAATGAAAAGCTTTTAATACAGATTTATGAGCTATGTTAGGACTAAATTTGAAGAAATTTAGTGAAAGAAAGGGATGTTGAAAAGCTGGTAAAAAGAGAGAGAGAATAATCACTTCAAAATAATATTTAGATATATACTTTTAGAATGGAAATTAAATTTCAATTGTGACGTGGCAGGACGACACCACGTCATCATCTTCTTCCTTTGGAAACCAAAAGCAAGATGGAAAAAAAAAAAAAAAAAAAAAAATCAAATCAGAGGCTTTTAAACTTTTAATCTTTTTGCAGCGATGGATCTCCATGAAACCCAAAAACTCGTTGTCTCCTTTGTTAAAAAAGATTAAAGCACTCAATTTTCTATGAATACAATACACTTTTTATCTCTCTCTCTCTTTCACTAATAAAAAATAGAAAAAAAAAGTATCAAATCATATACTATTCTAAGTGTATCAATTTAAATCTTAAAAATTTTATACCTACGTTTTGTTTGAATACTTAGAATTTTATTAATTTAATTCCTCAGCTTTTACAAGCAAATTAATTTAAATTTTCAATCAAAATTTCTTTTAAAATTTATTTATGTATCAATTTTAATCGTCTTTTCACTTTTAATATTCAAACAATGTTGTGCAGTGTGATACATAGATGATTTTCAAATGTAATCTTAATAAATTATTTAAATTGATTCACTTATAATAATTTAGATGTTTAGCTATCATTTTCCAACAGAAAAAAAGACAACTTATAAATTTAATCAAAACAATTACATGCTACGCACCTTATTTTTCAAACTAAATCTGAATGAGGATGTTACACCTACAAAAGTTAAAAGGTGAAATTGATATAACTTCCAAAATTTAGAGGTACCGTGCATAGAAATTTTTTCTTGAAAAGAAATAAAATATGCCTAGAGTATTATATTCTCCTTATTTACACTAAAAATTGCCTTTATAAATGTTTTTTTTTGGGCAAATTGCAAAAATCTACCCCTAAAGTATGGTGGTAGTTGCAATTATACTCTAGCCCTTAAACTTATATACATGTTAAAATTGAATCCTCAAACATACATAATTGTAGACATTGTAACAATTGCATAAGTTTGAGGTTTTAATTTTTATAATTTGGAGATCCAATTTTAACTCTGGTAGAAGTTTGATACCCTAATTTTTATAACTAAAAGTTTGAAGGTGTAATTACAACTCACACCATACTTAAGAGGTGATTTTTACAATTTGCGCTATTTATTCTTCAATATTAGTAATTACCTTTTTAGTCCCTAAATTTTTAAAATATACATTTTCAGTTCCTGAATTTTTTAAAATAGGTTTTAAAGTTCCTTCAAATTTTTTCTTTAAAAAATAACTATATGATATTTACAACTAGAAAAAAATACTTTTAGAGGGGAGATGACTTTTAAAAATTATTATTCTAATTTAAAATGTAATATACTTATTTAAAAGAATAGTAATAAATTATTTGAGGGATCTATTAAACCTAATTTAAAAAACTCAAGGACTAAAAAAAGTAAAATTTGAAAATATAGGGACCAAATGGACCTATTCACATAAACTTGGAGACTAAAAGGATACATTTTTAAAACTCAAGGACCAAACGCACATATTGTTCAAACTTTGGGGACTAAAAAGGTAATTTTTCCTAAAACAATATAGGTTAAAATATCATTTTGGTCCCTATACTTTGAAGTTTTTTCAATTTTAGTCCCTATACTTTCAAATGTCCAATTATTAATCCCTATACTTTTAATAAATCTTAAAGTTAGTCCCTACTACTAGTGCATTGTGGATTTTTCATTACTTTTTATATTTTATTAGCATTTTCACCATAAATTTTGAGAACATATTCACATATTGTTTTTTTTTTTCTTTTTGCATGAAAATTATTATGATTATTTAATCAATTTCGATAAAAATTAACTTCAAAAGACTAAGGCCTTGTTTGGTAATCATTTCGTTTTTTGTTTTTGTTTTCCTCCGTTTCTTACATTGATCTGTATATCTCTTAAGTACAATAGCTGAATTATTTGCCAAATTCCAAAAACAAAAGCAAATTTTTAAAAGCTATTTTTTTTTTATTTTCAAATTTTGGCTTAGGTTTTTAAACTATAGGTAAAAGGTAGATAACAAAGGAATAAATTTAAAGGTAAAAGTAGTGTCTATATACTTAATTTAAAAAAACAAAAATAAAAAGCTAAATAAATATAAAATAGAACCTAAATTTAAGATTTATTAAAAATATATAATAAAAATTAGACATTTAAAATAAGATAGAGTAAAATACAACAAGTTTAAAACTATAAAAAATTAAAATAGTATTTTGTTTTTGGGAGGAAAATTTTGGTAGAAAACGTGGGGCTAAAGCTAAAGAGGTGGAGTGTAGGGAGCACCGAGGAATGTTCTGTACTTTGTTCATATGAAACCCCAACACAATTTACTGCCACTTCAAGAAAACACAAACAATCTTTAATTTAATTAGTTGCAATTATTGACTAAATTTCGTATGGAGTTTTGTGATTGTCGATGTAATTATTCTTTTTTCTGTACTCTACTCCTCTATTTGTGTTCTTTGGCTGCCTTCTGTTCCCATTTTAATTACTCCTCTTACTTTTAATTTAATTTGTATTATTTTAGGTTCTATAATTTTAAATATTTTAAATTTTGTTTTATTGTTATAGTTTTAACCAAGATTAAATTTATTATCCTCTTGTTTACAAATTAAACATTCATTCACATGATTTGAGACGAGTCAAACCATAAGGTGCGTTTCGAAGGGGAAAAAAAAAAAAAAAAAAAAAAAAACAGTCAAATTATAAAGATCATTGATGGTGTTTTCTTTATCAATTTTGAATATATATTCACATAAAATTTTATTTGTCATGAAAATTAGGAAATTTTTTTTTTTAAAAAATAATAACAAAAATAAAGTAGGGAGAAAATATTCGACAAAAAAAATAAGTTGAGAAATCGTGAATGGGGTACACATTTTCTACAAATCGTGAATTCTGTCCACATTTTCACTAATGAAATCGTGGATCGTTGAAGCATGCTTGCCAAATGGAAGAGATAATAATGGTGGACGGGGTCTACGACTATCGAAAACGTAGACTCGGTCCATGATTTTGCCACTTTTAAACTATTCGAGAGCTCCTCCTTCCCCATAACAACCTCTCTTCCCTCACTTATCTTCCTTCTGATCTGCTGCCGATCCCGTTGTCGTTGTCGTCCGTTCGTCGCCGCATTCTATTGCTATTGTCTCCACCGCCGCCCCTAGCCCTCACCGACTGCCAGAAGGTAGTTTATTTCGTTTTTAACATTGTATAACATTGTTTAGATTTATGGTTTTTTTTTTTTTTTTTTTATAAAAATGGGATTATAATATTGTTTAGATTTAAATTTTATAATTAATTTTTACAAAGATAATCGTGGATTGGGTTCACGACTTTCTAAATTATTTTTTAGGTTTAGTGTGTACTTTATTGCCATGTGATGTTGCGAAGCATAAAATCATGGACCGGGTCCACGTTTTCCTCTAAAAATTGTGGACCTAGTCCACGATAACGAAACCTAATTTTGTCATTATTTCCCTACTACTTTCACTTTTATATAATTTTTAGAATATATTTCCACACTACCCTATTTTTGTCATTTTTTTTACAGCACGTGAGATGGAGAAATGTAGTATTTATAATCTTGAGTTTGATAGCTCAAGCTTTATGTCATTTGAACTACACTTATGTAAGATGGAGGAGGAATCAAGTATCTAACCTTGAGTTTTGATAATTCAAACCTTATGTCAGTTGAGCTACATTAGTCTTGTTGAGAGTTCTTTGTCTCGTGCTTGTATACATGGCCAGTTGATCCAAAGAGGTTAATAGGTAGGCCCAGATGATTGTTAGGAATGATTTTAGTCAATTATGTTGGAATGACTTGTCATAAAATTAGTTTTATGCTTTTATCTCATATTGAAATATTTGCAAGTGTTTAGGGGCCTATTTGGTAAAGAATCTAAAAACATAAATTTGAAAACAAGGAATTCAACGAAAAAAAAGTTATATTTCATGTTTTTAGATATGTGTTTGGTAGTAGACTACCTAAGACTCATTATAGTTGCCCACTAAATATTAATTGACAATAAACTATCATTAATTTATTTATGAACATGTTTTATGTTAACAAAATTTGTATAACTATTATTTTGTAATATTATATAATTTATAATTCATTGCATAATATATATTTTAATTTTAAAAAAATGAATTGAGTTTAAAGACATACTATATTTCTAAATGTTTTTATTTTTATTTAGTATAATTTTTCACTTTAAAATTTTAAATTTAAAATCTAGATACAATAAAAACATAAAAATGTTGTTTTCAAAATTTGCACTGTTTAGATTATAAAATCCAGAAATAGTTTTCAGAAACAAAACTCGGGTTGTCTACCAAACACATATTTGCTAAACTTAATGAATCTACAAATATAACATAGAATTCTTTGCTAACTGAATAGACCCTTTCCCAAGATTTGAAAATATTTTTCTTTACTTAGTTTAGATGTGAAACCTTTTTCCTTATTTAATTTAGATCTAAAATCGTTTTATGTATTTAATTCAAATCAAAACGTTTTTTGTATTTAATTCAAATTGAAAAACGTTTTCGTTTGGGTTCTTACATATGGTTGCTTGAGTTCTTCGAGAGGGAGCTGAGTTTTGGCATTACTTTTCTTTATGCTTTTTATTCTTCTAGTCTAAGAAAAATTTTCAATTGATTACGAATCCTTCTTTGACTAGTGCACGTTTGAGAAAGGTGTTGTGTGAACCTTAAGGAGCAAACAATAAGAAAATGATTTAGCATCGAGATCATGCAGCAATTTGCTTTTAAAGCAACGGCCATTCCACGACACAGCATTCGATTTGTTCGACACTCTGTTATACAATGGAAATCTCCTTGATCCACATGGCATTCCAAACATGATTTACAAGTGGATGGATGGTGTCATTTGCTTTGCGGGGAACGTAAAGTAAATCCTCTTTGCACTCAAAATTCTGATTATGTGTTTATATGTTATAATACATATGTATGTACGTACGTATATATATAGTCAGAATATTATTTGTCACTTCCATTAATTAAGCTAGTCCTACCCGACCCAACTCTAAAAAGTGTAGGCCAAAGCTCGGCCTAACCATAAGTTCGATGGGCTTAAAGCACTATTTTGACCATGGATCGAGTCGACTCAACCTTTAATAGTCAAATTCATGGTCCAACTCTTGGATTTGACTTGTTGAATCAAAGATTAGACCAAGCTTAAGATAGTGGTTAGATTGGACCATTGAATTAGCCAATTAAATAATAATTACTCTTATATATATATGCGCATATAGATAGGTTTAAATTTGTATATGAAGGTAGGTGTATTGTGGCGACCCATTTGAAAATTAAGGAATCTCTATTGAAGATAGAGATAAGATTTTGTTTTTGTTTTTCTTCCATATTTTAATTTCAAGGAGAAGGACTTATAAATACATTCCACCATCCATCTAGAGGCTCCACGTCCAATTCTAAAGAATATTTAATTTATGTCATGTCTCAAATTTTATTAATTTTCTATAAAAATCCTCATATTAAAGTATCTATCTAAAGTTTGATGTGAACATTAATGTTAATCGATATTTACTATAAAAAAATATTGACAAAATTCTTTTAAAAAATGTAGATCACTAGTGTAAGGGTAAGTAATATCAATACAATAATAAGACTTTGATATTTAAATTTTAAAGATGGTGCTGCAAAAAGTACATGCAAATAGAATCCTTTTTGGTTGAAAATTGAAAAGAATTAAAGTGGAGAAGACAAAGATGAGAGAGTAGGAATGTATAGATAATTAATACAAACATTCAATAGAATGCATTATGCAACGTGTAACTTTAAAAGCCTTTCAAGTTTGTCTGTGACTTAAAGATATGAACTCAAAAAACGTGTATAATAAGTCTTTGACTCTTTAACAAGTCTATGAATAATTTCAAAAAATATCGAATAATTTTAGTTTCTCCTGAATTAAATATTTTTTTTTTTGAAAAAAATCGTGTATTAAATACAAATTTAAGTTTTATGTCTTTCAGTTTAGTAGGATTATAAAATTTAAAAACTTTTAAATAGGTCAAAGATGTGAAAGACACACAATTAAAATTTTATCAATCTATTAAATATAAAATTGATAGTTTAAGAACTTATTAGACGTTTTCTTAAAGTTAAAAAATTACATAGATACAAACCTACGTGGTATTTAGCCTCATGGATTGTAAACTCTCAAAGTTTATGGGCTCCCATGCCGTGGCGTATCTAGAATTTCACGTCAAGGGCTAGACTTAGAAGTTTAGCTCATAAACTTCTAGATTTAGACTTTAAAATAAATGTCCAATAAGCTTATAGATTGTCAACTAAAATAAATTGTGTAGTAAATTATTAATTTTGAATTGTTCTTTAACATTTTCTACTTCTATTATATATAAAATAAAAAATTCATAGATCTATTAAACATTCTAAACCGATAATAAAATTCAAAAACTGAAAGTTTCTAATTTATTAGGGAGACTATTAAATATATGTCACCAAGTTCCCTGCAATTAAAAAGTTAAAAGGGCGCGAAGGTGCGAATGAACACACAACGGAGGATGGAACTCTAGTTTGGAGGGAAACACGCACGAGTATCAAGCGCTATGGCAAACTATCAAATGGAATTTTGATGAGATAGCGATAATATATATCAAAATTAAACTACAAAATTTTTATATTTAATAAAAAAACCTTATACATATACAAAAGGCGTTATCACTTGAGAGGGCACGGCAAGATCCGCCTCTGCCCCCATGCTCCAAAAATTCACAACTTCAATACTTATCTTAAATGTGTTTAAAAGTTTCAAAACATGTTAGACATATTTTTTAAAAAAATTTAAAGACTAAATAAACACAAATCTAAAAGTTCATAAATTGAAATTTTAATTGAAGTTATGAATTTAATTTACCTTTCTATCATTTTTATAGGAATTAGATATTGTCTACTGTCAACTTTAAAGTGAGGTTTAGAGTAGCTAGTACGAATTCAACACCTTAAAGTGGAAATAATGTCTTTAAAACTTGAAAAATTAAATGTTGGGATTACATTTAGGAAACTTGTGCGAGTATACGTTTTGAAAGCATGAACTTCCGTGAGAGAAAAAAAAGGTCATTTTTTACCCTTAAAATTGTCATTATATCAAATTTTGCTATGATAAGTGTCAATTTCACCAAAATTATACTCTCGAACTTTAATCCAACTATTAGTACTTTGGTAATTGGCTATATATTTGTTTGAAGCTGCTTGTGTTGGTTTCGTGGATGCCACAGAAGTTGTTACGGAAGATTTCACAAAAGATGTCAATCTTATAGTTTACTTTTTTCTTATCTGGAAAAGTTCTGTAGTTTTTTTTTTTTTTTTTTTTTTTTGGATTCTTTCCTTGCTTAAGCTCTGTAGATTCTGAATGAGGCTATTTTCTTTTTCCCCACCGTTCATATAAAAGAGCAAGTTGTGTTACTTTTAGGGTTGCCACTCCTAATTTGTTTTGTGTGTGGTTTATGTTTTATGGTGGTTGAACTTTGTAACATTGATCGTTTTTTCCATTGCTCACTATAATCTGCTGTGTGAAATCGTTGTTGAAGTTTTAAAAAACAAGAAAATAGCTTTTGTCTTAGGGGGTGCCTAAGACTTCTTTACTTGAGAAGGAGTTCTCCATCTTAGGGTGAGTCTAAGTTACATCAGTAAAACGAGTTCATTAATAGCACCTGAGAAGATAACATCATGAGAGAGAGAGTCTCATATACTGACAAAGGGAAAGTGTTCAGCAATAATATTAGTTAAAGAAGCCTAAGTACCTTTGAGAGGGAGTCTCACATCCAGGGGAGTCTAGGTGATCTGTGAGTTAAGCTCTATGTGTGTCACTGTAAATGTCGTAACACTACAAGAGAATTTAGATATACCGACGGAGGCCATGTCGACGCCAGAAAAAGGTGTCGGCAGATCGTGGCTATATCGACGACGTAAAGAACCATCGGCAATAACTATCTATGCCAACGGTAAATATTGGGCGTCGACATCGAGGAACGTATGCTGACGCCTGTATAGTAACCCGTCGGTGGAGTGATGTCTATGCCGACGTGTTTCTCGTATCCGTCGGCAGATGTGGGTTTTGCCCACGGATTGTTCGTACCGTCGGCAAAAAGGGGCCTTTTCCGACGGTAACAATGTCTACGTCCGAAACAAAGCACGTGCATTTGCCGACGATGGACTGCATGGCGTCGACATAGGTGTGCCCTTTCCCGACGCATTAAATGATGCGTCGACATAAATAAACCTATGTCGACGCGTCAATTGGTGCGTCGGCAGAGGGGGCCTTTGCCGACGCATCATTTAATGTGCCAGCAATTCCCAAACATAAAAAATCCCTCGTTTCTTCTTCTTCGATTTCAGCCGCCGCACAATATTACTGATCCCTTTCACCGGCATCTCCCTCTCCCTTTCGCCCATCGCGCTGGTTTCTCTCTCTCCCTTCTGCTGATTTCTTCCCCTCCCGTTTCTCTCTCTCCCTTCCGCCGATTTCTTCCTCTCCCATCCGCCGGATTCTCCCTCTCCCTTCTGTCGGTTTCTCTTTCTCCTGTCCGTTGGATTCTCCCTCTTCCTTCCGCCAGTTTTTCCCTCTTTCCCTTCCGCTGGTATCAAGCGTATCTTTGCAGATTTGCCGGTTCGACGACATTTGCTCACATATAGAATGTCTCCCTCATATAAGCAATGGGTATACCATGGTGAAGGAGTTAATTTGTCCTCGGAATTAAGTCAGACATCTCACTTCGTACAGGATGAAGAATTCAGTTATGCAGAGTTCAATGATACACCAACTGAAGAAAATATTCTAAACGATTTACATGATCGAATTATCGATGAAGATTTAGATGAAGAGGATATCATAATTGGGAGTGATAGTTCAAGGTTATTTGAGGATTTAATGGATGATAGGAGGTCTTGCATATTAAGTTTGTTTTTAGATTTGTTGCTATCTTACAGTTATGATAGCAAAAGTAATACAACTGATGTGTTAGGAAGTCTTGCATATTGAGTTTGCTTTTAGATTTGTTGCTATCCTGCAGTTATGGTAGTAAGAGTAATACAATTGGATGTGTTAAGAAGTCTTGCATATTGAGTTTGTTGAATATTCAATGAAACATTCATGTATATAATGAAGACATTCCTTGATTATGACTTTTAATGATGATATTTATGTCATAGATTTCAATAGATTTGTGCAGGAGTGACAGTGAGATTCAATTTGTGCTTGATACATTTTTGTTATAATTACATTCATTATTTGACTTTTGTTTTTATTGTTTATTTTTCAGGACCAACTTTCAACAAAGCTAGAAGGCAGTCTTTGCTTTTTTTTTTTTCCCTTGTAATATTTGTGTTTTGGGATAATTATGTAACGTTGTCTTTGTTGTCAAAACTTCTTTTATGTATTTGTAATATTATGGATCTAATGAATCATACAGATTGATGAATTACTAATTTTATGTAATATTGTATGGATGTTGCTTATGAGTTGGTATAATTTGTCTCTATTTAGGTATAAATCAATTAGTATATGAAGCATTTATTTTGGGAAAAAAAAAAAAAGCTTATGCCAACGCCAGGTGGTGTCAGCATTTCAAGGATATAGCGACATTGAAGAACTACCAACGCCATGTGCAGTCGTCGGCATTGCATATCTATGCCGACGCAATATGCGTGTCGTCGGCATGGAAGAAGTGCCGACACAGAATTGCATCGTCGTCGTAACCTACCTATGTCGACGCCATGTGCGTGGCGTCGGCATCGAACCATTGCCCACGCTGCAAACAAGCGTTGGTGTAGCCTACTTATGTTGACCCCATTGTCTCGGGTCGACATAAATCCCAGTCCATGACGGCCGTTGGTAGTTCCATCCAACACCGACGCCTGCTTTTTTTGGCGTCGGCATTGGAAACGCTGACGGCTTCACGACGTCAACGTACGAAACGCCGATGCATTTTTCGACTTACGTCGACTATTGTTGATGTCGGCAAAAGTGAGATTTCTTGTAGTGCAACTTTACAGATACGTATTTCATTGTAAATGTTTGACTCTTTAATATTAGTGAATTATTTTTCTTGGGCATACTGCCCTCTAGACGTAGGTGGTTTTCCTTGAACTGAGTTACCAACCTCTGTGTACTGCTTGCTAATTATTTGTTTGATTGATATTATCTTTTGTCACAAAATGAGTATCAACATTCAATTTAACGTTTGTTGTTTGAGTGATCTTATATTTTTCAATAACTATGGTGGAAAGCAAAGACATCCAAATCAAAATCTTGAGAATTGATGGAGAAAATATAGAAGGGGATTTGAAAAGTGGGCATAAGTGGAGTGAATGATAATCGATAATATTAAGAGGATGAAATTAAATGGAGGTCCAAGTCCAACACGTGGATTCAAATAATTGGCAATGGCAGTATATATGATATCTCTTCTTCTTTATTCAACTTCGATTTCAATGGAATCTCTGAGTAACTCCATTTACTTCATTGTTCTCTTACGTGTATGTTGGTCAATAAGCATGCTCCATCGTATTATTATTCATTACATGACCATACGCTATTTCACACTCACACCTTGTATTTGGATTTCAAATGACTTGTCTATTTGGGTAAAAAGTCACATCCTCACGTCCAACAAGTAGAGGATATATAATAGACCATACAAATAACGAGAGATCGTGAGAATAAATATCAGGAGGAGAGACTTAGATAAATATCTACACTTGATACCCTTGACTAGGTAGAACAACAAAAAAAATATAATTTGATTACACAGATCAAAAAGTAACCTAAAGAGACTGGAGATGGAAACCATAGACCCGAAGGTTATGTTCCTCTTTGAAGGTGATAATAACCACACACAAGGCTACTCGCCAAACTCGAGACATAGACGATTACCTAAAAGATTGTGATAGATTCACCATCGAAGTTAACTATGTAGTCTAAGATGAGGAAATTTGATGGGTAGAGTGACCCTACGAGAGCACGTTATTATAATCTAGTATACTAGAAGGGGAAGCAGAAAAAGATATGTGATCAAAAGGCTCATTTGTAATAGAACAATAAACACAGCCAACCGTTATAGATGAATTGCAAATGAAATGGATACCACATATTTAGATTTCTTCTTTAAAAAAATATCTAAATTATATTTACTTTTACATATATATTTTTTGTCAAATTATAGATATGTTCAAATGATTTAGTGCGTGTTTGTAATACATTTTCAAGTGTTTAATTTTTAAAAAATAAGTCATTCTAAAATAAATCTAAATATTTGACAATCACGTAAAATAGATTTTGAAAGCGTTTAAATAAAAATGAAGTTTTAAAAAACATGTATTTGTTAGTTCACTCGAACCAACATTTAATTAATAAAAACACATGAGGGATGGGATGGAATGAGGTGGAAGAAAATAATTTTATTGATAAGCAGTTTAGCTTCATGTATGGAGTAGCATTCAAAGGATTGTTTCACATCTTCAAACATGCAAAATATACTTTTAAAAAAATCGATGATTAATAGTCAACATTAACTTCTCGTTTATATAACTGAAAATTTAAATATGTTAAAAGTAATTAAAATTATGATTTTTTTTTCTTTTAAAAAGAGGAGTTTAAAACTTTTCTTTTTTCTTTTTTTATAATAATAATAAGAAATTAACCAGAAGTTTATTCTTTTAATTTACTTTCAAATTTTGTGATAATTTTGTGGTCTCATCATTAAATTTGTAATATTTTAATCTTTAAATTTTTAATTTTATATTTAATTTATATTCCACCTGCATGACATTTTTATACATCCATAAATCTTCTAATCACAAAATAGAAAATTCTTAAAATTCAATTTTATTAGAACTTTCAATATATTAGGAATTTATTAGACACGAGATTAGAATAAATTTCATTAATTTACTAGAATCTTTTAAAAATAAAAATTAGTTAAAAAATTATCGATTAAATAAACATAAATTTTAAAAATCACAACAAATATGTTTAGTAATTAATGTACTTATAGAAAAATGTCTCAAACTATGGTAGTATTAATTTTTCATACTATTTCCACACTTTTTTTTAACCAAAAAGTAATATAAAAAAAAAAATTATAGAATCTACGTACTAAAATATTATAGGATCAAATACTGTGTGAAAAGAACAATACTTGAGTGCATCTGAAGATGCATACATCGTTCACACATAAAAAAAACAAATTAAAATATTAAAAAAATATATAATTAATTATTTTAAATTGCAAAACTGCGTCTATCAACGATAGACAATAGTAGACATCTATTAATGATAGATAATAATAGTTTATATAAGTATTTATTAGTAATAGACGATAACTTTTTGGTTATATTTATTAATGTTGACGACAAATAGCGAGTGAAATATATAAAGTTACGTGGTAATCTATTGATGCACTTAAATTTTGGTGGTCTTAGTTATGTAGAAAGAGTAGTACTTTCATTACTTTACGAGGTAATTTGGTGTTGGGATAAATTGGAGGCACCGCCAAACACGAAGCATGTCATTATTTCATAGTTGGTGAGAACGAGGAGGTAACAGAACAAAACAAAACAAAAACATATAGCTTCAAGTCCCAATGTGTACCTTCCACAAACTAATCTTTACTTCACTCCCATTAAAACCATTTATTTCAAAACTTGATCATGCATATACTTCTTTTTTCCCCAATAAACTTCACACTCCAACATCCATTTCAATATAGTTTGGTGAATATATAACTTATAACATATTCATTATTATTTCTTAATTGATGTAAAGAGTCATTAATTAGTATGTTAGATAAACATTGGAACATGCATGTAACAATATGAGTAAAGTTTACATTTAAAGTTTCTACTCCCATAATAGATTTGAAACATTTAATAAAGGTAAAAGTCAATCTTACGAATTTTTAAAAGGTAGAGATGTTTTTTAAATTAATAGTCAAATATTAAGGAGTAATTTTTGTAATTTAGACTCGTAATAATTACTTTGTATCATCTTTTTCCCTAAATAAGATTTGTTAGGGATGAGCTCACTCAATTTGTGAAATAAAATTATTGCTTTGAGAGAGAATTTGGAGGAACACACGTGCACATATACACATAATTGCTTACAACATAAATTAATAAAGTTAATTTGAGATTATATGTTCATTACTCATTGGCTTGCCTTTTTAATATGCTTATGCAGGACTTTTCCGAATAGTATTTGTTAAATTTTTTTTTAAAAAAGTAGGGAGAATAGAAAAATTATTTTAAATGACAAAATTGTTGAAAATATTTACCGCTAATAGCAAAATACACAATCTATTTGTGATAGACTGACGATAGATTGAGATAGACAGTGAAATTTTGCTATATTTATAAATATGTTGGTTCTTTTTGCTACATTTGAAAAGAGTCGAGTAAGTATTTTGATAATAAAAGAAATAGTTTGAGAAGTTCTTAAAAAAATGTAAAAATAATTCTTTTTAGGAAAATTATTATAAATAGAAAAAATATAAAACTATTTATAAATATAGCAAAATTTTACTTTTTATTTGTGATAAATTGCGATAGATCCAGATAAACATCTATCATTGTCTATCTGGTAAAGTCTGGGTCTATGGCTGTGATAAGAAGTAAAAAGTTTGTTATATTTGTGATTATTTTCAATGGTTTTTCTATTTTTTGAAAACATTTCTTTCTTTTATAACCATGAGTATTCCAATCCGCTTACAGATACCTCGACTAATTTTACCGGGCAATCCGTTTGACTTTACAATGTTTGGAAACCTATCTGACCCTACAATATTTGGATATCAAAGAAATGTAGGTGGCTAATATAAAATCCATTATGGTTAAAAATGTAAAAAGTAATTAAATTATTTTATGTCACCATTTAAATATTTTTAGGGAAGACACACCCTAAGACTCACATGACAATTAAGGATAGCGAAAAAAAAAAAAAATTGCAGGAACCTATCCAAAATAGGGTTGTTCTTGTATGGGTGAAAATTTCCTCCTTTTACCCTCTCCTTTAGAGTTTATTTTTATATATAGGCAATATATTTACCTCTGCATATTTGGAAGAAAATATTTAATTTTTTAACTTCTTGATCGATGATATTTGCTTCAGTCAGTTGGGCTAAATTTAAGGTCGTCGTGAAGGTATTTGCCTTTTACTTCAATATTCATTAAAAAATAGTTACATTTTTTTATTTTAATTTAATATATTGGACTTAACATTTTAGTCTATAAACTTCCAAATTTATTATATATTCTTTCGTAAACTTTCAAAATGTTTATGTTGATCTTTAAATTTTTGGTTTTGTTCTATTTTAGTTGCTACACGAACGTCCCCTGTGTATATTTTAAATCACAAACTTTAAAATAACAAATCATTTGGATCTTTGCTATACTTTTCTTTAGCTTCGTTTTTGATCTAATGTTCGCTTTTAACTTATATTTAACTTGAAATCATGCTCGTATGAACCTATTAGTACACGTCCTCAAAGTTACATAATTTATATAGTAAAATTAAAATAAAAATAAAGACCAAAATAATCATTCTTTGAACACTCAAGAACTAAAACATTTGGATATCAAGATATAAAACAACCTTAAAAATTTTGTTGAAATGTCTCGAATTTGAATGATCAACTACAAGACTTTATTTTGGGCCTATAATGTTTAGAGTTTAAGAGGTGTATTTTATACAAACTTTGTAACTCTTACATGCACATGGAATCTATGTATTATGTTTGATTTGTTCCAATTCATGGATGTAGCTAATTACACCGTACGTAAATCTAAATGTATGTGTTAATTTTTGGATGGTTGGTGGCTTGTTAATCTTTTTAACGAGCAATTCAAAGAAGAGAGGATCGGAGGAGAGGGGGCGAAAAGAGAGTGAAAAAAGTAATTTGAGGAGGTGGATGATAGGAGTGGGGAAAAAGGCGCCATAGAAAACAGAAGAAGATGAAAACAAAGGAGAAAAGGAAGGGTCGGGCCAGGGAAGGCAACATCCTGTTGTAGAAATGTTAGTGTGAGTGACACCACAAATTGAAAAAAGAAAAAAAAACATAAAGAAAGAAGAAGGATTCTCGTTCTTTAATCAAAGAACGAAACCCAAGAAAAGTAATACCAATACAACAACAACCAGTAGTAGTAAAGATCACAATAATTCTAGCACAAAACCCCATGCAATTACAATTTCCTTCCAATCCAACCTTTCTATATCTTTTTCTTTTCTATGAAAAATTATTGTAAAAAAAAAAAAAATTCCCTTTTCATTCTCAAATATATTTTTTACTCCCGAGTTTTACCGTTAGTTTTCATTTGATTTTTTAGACTCCGAAGATTTTATATAACTTTGAGTTTTATTAATTCATTTTCAGTCATTTCTATTCACTTTAATAAAACACAATTATACACCTCAACCTATCTCTATCAATGGTATGATATTGTCTGTTTTAGATATAGTTTTCATGACTTTGCTTTTGGTACCTCGAAAGACACTCACCAATAGAGATGATTATCCGTACTTATATAATCATGATCATCCGTTTTTTGTTTTGTTTGTATCTAACAAACTTTTTATTAAATATAATAAAATTTGTCTTTTCTAAATATTTTGTCATTATTTAAGTTAATTAAAAAAATTCACATCATAATTATTTCAAATTGAATTAACTAAAAGTTAGCATCAATGAACAAACGAGGGTGATAGTAAAAACTCAAGAGGTAAAGTGTAAAATCTAAACTATGCTAAACGTTTTGAAACTTAATGACCAAATAATAACCATATTTTAAACGTGGAGACCAAAAGTGCGTATTTCTTTATAAAATAATTGACATGTAGATGTCATCGAAATGTGAATTTAGTTTTTATTTAATTCATGAGTTTTCAAAACTCACCCACATACTTTCAATTATTTTATTTAATGGGAATAAATAACAAACAAAGAAATAAATAAAATTCGAACTCAAACTCATGAGGTAAAAATAGTAAGATCTAGCTAATCAAATAGATATTAAATTAAAATCTCGTGGAGTAAACATGCCGTTTTTAAAATAAATATAAATATCATATTTGAAAAATTAAAAAGCGAAGGAAAAAGAAAAGCGACCACTTTGGTGTCTCATGATCATAAAGTTCCCTTCCATTTAAAACTTTGGCACTCCACATTCAAATTAAATAAAGAAAACCAAAACCTCTAACACCAAAATATATGAATATAGTATAGAGAAAGGGAGGAGCACGACGGAGTGGGGCGGCGCACGGCGGCGAGTGGGGTGGCGCCGTACAACAAGGCGGGTGATGTTATGTTATAATGATGAAGAAAGATGTAATATAATAATAGATGGGACAGATTGTGGAAGATGAGTTGATTGAGAACCCTCATTTGGCCTTTTAAATTGTGGTTTTTGCTTCGGTTTTGATGTGGGATGTGATTGGAAAACTTTGTGATTCCGTTTTTTAATTTCTAATCAATCTTCTGTCTTGCTTTGATTTGATTTTGATTTTGATTATTATCAATCTTCATTTTTTGATCTTGCTTCGTAAAGTGTGCCTTTATTGGCTTGTAATTGTATAGAATATAGTTTATATGATAATGATTGGGCCTCATCTTTTGAATCAAACTTGTCAATGGCTTATTGGGCTTCTTTGGATTCTAAGTACATTGACAAATGATGAAGGAGAAGGATTCTTTTCAACCATAACGATTCTTTTCCAATTAATTTTTCTTTTAAAACTTTAGTCTCGATAGTTGTGTATTTGGTCTCTAGATTTTATTTTTGTGTTTATTTATTTATTTATTTTTTGCCATTAAATACTCGCTTTGCGATGCTCAAGTTAGAAAATAAAGTAGGGATGTGTTGCAAACTAGAGTTTAGAGAGTGAGAACTCAACTTTCTAAAATTATTAGATATGAAAATTGAAAGGTTTAAATTCAATACCAATGACTTATTAGATACAAAATTGATAGTTCATCTATCAAACAAAATCAAACTTGAAAAACATATTGCTTTTTAGATATGATTTTTAAAAGTTAGTAGACTTAGTATACATTTTTAGACTTTAGAGACATTAGACTCGAAATTGAAGGTTCAAGGACCTATTGACAATTCTTCGTGTTTAAAAACCTGTTATGCACAACTTTAAAAATTTAAAAACTAAACTTGCAATTTAACATTGTATCCTTTTTAAATATGAAAATTTAGTAGTTATTTAGGCCCCACCTGATAACAATTTCATTATTAGTTTTCCATTTTTGAAAGTTATGCTTGTTTTTCTCCAAATTTCTTTATTATGATTTTCACATTTGAATTCCTAGTCCAATTATAAAAACAAAACCAAGTTTTTTATCTTGATTTTTAAAATATTAGTTGAAGGAAGATATCAAACCATAAAAAGTTATTTTAGAAGAAATAGTGTTTATAAATTTAATTTTTAAAAACCAAATGATTATGATACGAGACTTTAAATTAATTATCCTCCACAAATGACACTCAACAGACTCTTCCTATACATCATTCCAAAGGGGTTAGCCAAATACCAAAAACAAATATGCCTTCTATGTGCTGTGTAAGCATGTCTATGAGACTGTAACATATATACAATGCCCATCATATATCAGAACTCAAATGGGAAACTTATTATTCTATAGCCAAAGCCATAAATAGAGGCCATACACATAATCAAACGACATCGGCACCACACACGTCGGTCTATTTGATCAGAAGCAGCAGCATAGCGACATACATTACCACCAAGCTAATCGTTGACAGGGAGCCTCGCTTGAGAGGTAATCCACTAGCAGCTGTTGAATGAATGTACAGCAACATACTTTGTATCAGTAAGGAGGAAACAGATATAACAACTAGTTGAATGCTAAGAAAACATCACAGTGGCAAAGCTTGTATTGTTTCGGATACAAATGCTACTAAGGGTATATTAGTAATTAGATAGGTAGTTTGTTATGCTTGTTGTTTATAATGTATAAATAGGGAGGAGGGGGGAGAAGATAGTTATTGATTCAGTTGGTTTAGGTTCGAGTTCTTCAAATTACTTGGTTTATCTGGTGTTTCAAAACACCGTGGTTCTATTTTGGTTTCTATCAGTTTCTCATTCGATTTGTGGGGTTAAAATTGATTGTGTAATGGAGAAAATAGAATATTAACCAGATGAGAAGTTAGTTGTCGAACTGACTAACCATTGTTGTTATTTGTAGTTGAAGTGGAAGTTGTAGAAGCAGGTGAGTTAGTCACTGGAATTCCCAGTTCCTTGCAATCCATTCCTATTGAGCCTTCAAATTGAATATCAAACACAAATCAGAATAAGTAATCAGCAACATCAAAATAAACTGGTGATGTGAGCTTACATTCTTTGTAGCATGGAAAGGAAGTGGTGTTGAGAAGATTATAGTAACCCTCCAGACAATCACATTTGTATGTCAATGGCGACGTCTTGTTGCACGAACCGCCTCCACAGTCGACCCAATTACAAGCTATACAGCAACAAGAAAGACATTGAAAGCCAAGTAAATAAAGTTTCATATTCACGAAAAACAAACAAGGAAACATGTATGGGCAATAGGATTTGTAATTACGATCGAATATCGATTCGTTAGTTCTTGGTTTGGTCTGTACACCCGGTGGAGGGGCCAAGGAGCACGAGTGAGTCAAATTACCTAGCATCAACAGTAAAAATCCAGTGCCCATCAGCATCATTCAAAGCAGAGAATTGTTTATCTCTTACTACCATTACTACCATCGGATATATAAACATAATAATTAAGATCAAGACCCTTAGAACCTTAAAAAATGAACATGTACTCATCCAAATTTGATAATCTCTATTGCTTATTCATTATGCCCCATCGAAGTTAAATCCATCAAGGCCTTATCTTATTTTTCCACCTTTATCATCTGCACATTTTGCCCTGTTTTCATTAAGCTTTCAAGTTTCAAACACGAAACACATCTTTGCTTTTAGCTGCAACCTTATCTTTAAGCAATGGTTATACTTATGGGATAGCTTATGCTTGAGCTTTGCTAAAAACTCTCATTTCAAAATTTTGGTTACAATGAACAGATGCGCTTCATATCTTTTCAGCCAACTATACTGTTAAATTTTTGTGTCGCATTTAACCAAAATCTTATCCGACTACGTAATACCGAGATGAATTGAGTAGTTTAGGATTAGAATTCAAACGTATAGTACTCATACGAAATCTAAATCTACTTCTTATCAACCAACTGTGTAAGAATCTTTTGGCAAATTAATCATCAAACAAAAACAAGTCCTATTTGGCAGAATCAAACAGCTAAGATCTGCAGCAAGCTGATGTAATAACAACAATGGCTAAAAACACAGCTATTTTTCACACAAAAGCTTCATAGGAGACAGAAAACAAAGAATCTTACATTTAGGTATGATGCAGGGGAGAAACTCGAAGTGACCACCATCATCATCATCATCAGAAAGAGTCTGTTTCCATCCAGAATCACAATCACATTCAAACGAGAAAGTCCCATTTCCAGAAGCTTTACAGGTTCCTTTTCCACAGTTCACTTCTTTGCAAACATTTTCTGCCACCATCAGCTCAAATCAAAACAATAACCTAAAAAAGCTACCAACCCATTTCAGCAAAAGCCACAAAATAAAAAACTACATCAAAAAAGGGAAAAACCCAACCCAAAATGGGCGAGAGAAGAGGAGACAATAGGTCATTGAAATCATTAGCCTTAGCAGATTGAAAGATGAGTAGCAGTAGCAGAGAAAGAGCAGCAACGGAAGCCATAGCCCTCCAACGATCACAAAACAGAGAAATGGCAATGTGGGGTTTGAAAAAGCTTCGTGAAACAGGCAAAGCCCTACGCAATTGGGGGTTTTAGAGGACGGCGTGAGTAGTTGGACGTTGGGGACTTTTGCTTTTTCATCAGATTAAAACCATTAATCGCTGTGATCTTTTTCTCTGATCTGATCTTTATCAGACTTTAAGAGACAATAAAGTCTAACGTTCGTTAAAATTTTTGCGGAACCCCAAGAATGGAAGTCCATGATCTTTCATAAATGAGCTTTCTTTACCAATCTTTCATAGAAATAGACCGTTCCCACTTAATTTCTATCCATAAATATCTATTCTTTTATTAAGTTTCATAATTATGTCAATGGGTTTAAGCTCAAAACTCAGCAGGAAGCAATTAGAATGACAGAGACTACTTATCTAATTAAAACCAATAAAGATGCATTTGAAAAAGCTCTGCTTTGTAATGAAGCCAACAAAACATTTCTAAGCTTTGACTTATCCCAACGGTCTGATTGGGTTAATGTTGGCGGGCCTAGCAAATTGGATCTCCATTTCTGTATCAGTGAATAATGAAATGAAACTTTGAAGAAGAAGAAGAAGAGGAAGAAGAAGAAGGCTTTTGTTTCACGTTAAATGGGCCCCTGTCTCAATTTCGGTAGCTTACCCTCTCGTTCTTTTGGTGGGTGGAAGCTCGATTGTAACCTAGTAGCTTCCATTCAACTTCATCTTTCTTTGCCAAGAAAAAACAAAAAAGACCATCTTTCAATAAAACCTTGGGAGGAAGATGCAATGTAACATTAGTCACAAGTATTTTGATTTTAATTTTAAATTATGAGTCTCTCGAATTCTTTCATGATTGGACTTGAAAAGTCTTGATATAAGATGTTAGGCATCAGACTTTTAATTTTAGGGAAAGAAATAGATATCAAATATCATTTATCTTTTATAAATATTTCAAAATTGTTCTTGGATAAGGCATAAAACATAAATTTTGATCTTTACATTACCACACTATTTCAACATTGAAGTTTCATTTTTTGGTTGAAAGTCTAAAGAACTTTTCTTTATTTGATGGTAGTTTTAATATGTTTATGAAAAGTTAGAGATAATATTAAAGGTTTGAAAAGAATAAAGGTAATTTTGAAATAAATAGCAAAGTTTATGAATATATATTTTTTTCAAATATAGTAAAATGAGTCAATTTATTTACAACTACAGCAAAATGTCTTGATAGACATTGACTTACCAGTGTCTATTTGGCATGTTGCTGTATTTTTATAATAATTTTAACAGTTTTACTGTTTACGATAATTACCCTTTTTATTTAATTTAGCCAATATATTAAATATTTATAAATGATTTTAAATTAAAAAAAAATGAGGATAATGTATGACAAAGAAAAAGAAAACCTAAGTCAAGCTAGGGCAAACGATAATCAATGATTAGTTCACCACTTTGTTTTTTAGTTCTAAAGTGATGGTTGATTAAATTAGCATGATCAATGTTTGAAATAGACAAATTAGGATAGTGTCACACTAGTTTTTAGATTATGTTTTCAGTGTTTTGGTGAAAATCCAAAGAATGATATTTATTGGAAATTGACTTAAGGAATAAGGTATTGTTTGTTGGGTTTATGAATTACTAATTAACAAAATCATAAAACATTTTACCATTTTTACAAATCCGACATGATCCATAACCATTGCTAAAATGTAAAAATATGTTTGCTAATTGCCAAAAGAAGTGGCCGACAAGGTTACCTCTGCAACTCTGCTTCCTATAGATCTCAAGTTTTACTTTTTCAACCTTCATTTTTTAAGTTATACAAACAAAACTACCATACTCAAATAGTTTGAATGTTTTTTTTTTTAGCTCAATAATTATAACGCCATCCAACTATTTGAGGTGGTTAAAATAGTCAAATTAAAAATTATTAGATGACTCGTCATTCAAATACGGATGTTAAACAAAAAGTATAGACAAGCATTTGTAATAACGAACAAATTAAATAGCAAGTAAAAGAGTGATCACAAGAGTTGTTAACTCAGTTTGGTGATAACCACCTATGTCGTGGGCAATGTGTCCAGAAACACAATCCACTAATATTGAAAAGTTAAGCATTTATAATAAAGTACATATCTGCAAAGTATCAACTTCTACAGTGACTCTAGTACAACTTAACTCGCTAAACACCTAAGCTCTCCCTAGATGTGAGACTCCCTCCCAATAGTACTTAGGCTCCCTCTAAGTGTGATAATATTAGTGGAAAACATTTCGACATCCGACAGTGCGTGAGACTCTTCTTAGCTTGATTATTTTCCTTGTAACTCAGTGAACTCCCTTCACCGATGAATTTTAGGTCCCCCTAAGATGGAGAAATCTTTCTCAAGAATAAAGTCTTAGGCTCTCCCTGTTGGGACTAGTGTCTTAAATCTCTTAGGGTTTTCGTAGTTTGTAATCTTTGTAAATACAAATTGTTTATTCAATAAAATAATGAGTTATTTTATTTGTTTGTGCATTAGCTTAAATCCAATAAATTAAGATCTGTGGTTATTTTATGTAAACTTAAATATGTCTGTAGTTGACATACAAGGTTGGATCATGTTGAAGTAATAACCAAAACGGTCTATAGTATAGGGATAAGGTTGGGTGTCTTATCCTGGTAACACTACGGATACGACCCGCTTTATAATTGTTACAAAAGTAGTAAAGTGTTACAAACGATTTGATCCTAATCGTTCATGTGGAGACATGTGACTAGGGGCATCCTATGTAAAGAGTTTGTATAAGACTGGGACCGCGAAATGTTTAATTTCTCTTTATAACGCTGTTAATTGAAGAAATTAACATTTCATAGGATGATCATAGGTGACTTGACCTTAATCCTGAGTGAGTAATGAACGAACAATCCTTTAATCTGTATGGGTGAGAGTAGCCAGATCACCAACTCAATAGGTGTACCATTTTGGGGATTTGTCTGAGTAGGGAGCTGGAAACATATCTTTACAAGATAAAATTCACTCTTTCCCATATTTAGGATAAGTATATAAATTGCTCCCTTAAGGGCTGATTCCGAGTCTTAAGTAATAAGGCTCCACTCTCTCATTGGCCCAAGAGGGATTAGTTTATAGTTGGACTATAAACTGTTTGTTCACTAGAGGGATCAATGGTACTTAAGGAATTAGATGTAACTACATGGGTAAAACGGTAATTTAACTCAACTGTAGTTATGAACAATTTGTGAATAGTCGACTTACTGTCGATTGGTTATATCTGTAGACACATAAATATATCTATAGTAAGAAGAGTGCAGCTGTAGGTCTTTAGTGGAGTGACCTGCAGTTAATGAATATTGATTAATTTAATTAAAGAGTTTAATTAGTTAATCTCATATCATTGCAGCTTCTAATCTATAGGTTCATAAGATCCTCTTGCTATCTCATTAAGGGTTAAATAAGAATTAGTTAGTTTTGGATTAATTTGAATTGTTCAAATTAAACAGGAGAATTAATTGTATATGATACAATTAATATACTATATATGGATACATTATAATATAAAGTTTATTTTAAATGAGATTAAAAAATTATACTTTATTTTATGAGAGAGATAAATATTTGAACAAGATTCAAATATAGTTATATGATTGAAATTCATATAAAACTATAGGTTTAAATTAATATGAATCTTAAAATTAATACCAATAAGATTCATATTAAAACTATAGATTATGTGAGAGAATGACAATAAATATATGATATTTAATTGTTAATTAATCAAATGTTAATTAATTAATATTTTGGTATTAATTTAATTATATATTAAATTAAATTAAATATATTTAATTAAATTAAATTTAAAATAACTCCCCGGGAGTTATTTCATGTTAGTGGTGGGCTAGGTAACTTCCATCCTATCCACTCATCTCTCTTTTCTGGATGTGGATGTTTTGTAGAGAGTTGGATGATCAATTCTTTTCTATGGAAAAACCTTTTCTCACAAAGAAATTTTTCTCACTCAAGTTTTTCTTCTTCCCTCACCAAAAATCGAAGAACCCACAACTCCTTCGATTCTTATCCTTATTGGGATTAGTGTCCTAAATCTTGTGGGTCTAGTGGTTTGTATATTATAAATAACAGTTTATTTATTTATTTAATAAAATAAAAAGTATTTTGTTTGACATTTAGATCGCATTAACTCAATCCAATAAACTAAGATCTTAAGTTATTTAATGTAACTTAAACAGTATGTGGTACACATACAAGTAGATTGTGTTCAAGTAATAACTTAAAAGGTCTGCAATATATGGATAAAGTTGAGTGTCTTATTTGGTAACACTTTAGATACAACTCACTTTGTAATTGTTACAAGAGTTGTAAGTATTACAAGCGATTTGATCCAAATCGTTCATGTGGAGACATGTGAGTAGGGGTATCCTATACAAAGAGTTTGTATAAGACCAGACCATAAGATGATTAGTTTTTCTTTATAATGTCGTTAATTAAAGAGACTAACATTTCATAGGATGATCATAGATAACTTGATCTCAATCTTGAGTGAGTTATGACTCTTGTCTATGAGGACAACTCTTTGATTTGTATGGGTGAGAGTGGCCCGAGTTGCCGACTCAATATGCCTACCACTTTGGGGATTTGTCTGAGTAGGTAGCTGGGAACATAGCTACACAAGATGGAGTTGACTCTTTCCTGCTTTCAGGGAAAAGTAGATAAATTGCTTCCTTAAGTACTGACTCCAAGTCTTGAACATGGGCTCCTCCCTCTCATTGGCCCGAGAGGGATTTGTTTATGATAGGATCATAAACAATTTGTTCATTAGAGAATCAATGGGACTTAAGAAGAAAGAAGTAATTACAGTGGTAAAACGGTGATTTTGACCCCGCTGTAGTTACGAGCAATTTGTGAATGATCGACTTATTGATGATTAATTATATCTATGGACACAAAAATATATCTGCATTGCGAAGAGTGCAGTTGTGGGTCTTTAGTGGAGTGACCTACAATTAATGAATGTTGATTTAATTAATTAAAAAGTTTAATTTAATATTGAATCATTTGAGCTTCTAATCTGTAGGTTTATTAGGTCCTCTTGCTAACTCACTAAGGGTAAAACAAGGATCAGTTAATTTTGGAATAATTTGAATTATTCAAATTATTTAAAGGAAATTTTATATTAATAAGGATTAATTTAAAGTATAATGTAAATTTGAATTATTCCTTAAGTACATTATTGGAAAATTATTTTAAATGACAAAACTGTTGAAAATGTTTACAAATAATAGGAAAATATCACAATCTTTATGTGATAGACCGCAATAGATTGTGATAGATTACTATTTGTCTCTATCATGACACAGATAGACACAAATAGTAGTCTATCGCTATCTATTGCAGATAGATAGTAAACTTTTGCTATATTTGTAAATATTTTAGTTCATGTTTCTAAATTTTTTAAAAAAAACCCTACATTATAGCATATAGTTGATTATAAATATGATTTATTATTAAAACTACATAATATAAGAGAGAACAATATTTGGATGAGATTCAAATATTAATTTAATATGAATAAGTTTCATATTAAAAATATAGAGTAAAATTAATATGAATTGGATTCATATCAAAACTATAGTTTATGAGAGAGATATACATTTAATATGATTTAAATGCAATTTAAAATTAATTAATTGTTAATTAATTAATAATATTATTATTATTTCAAATTAATTAATTAATCATTAGGGAAATTATGTTAAATGGCAAAGCTGCTGAAAATATTTACAACTAATAGCAAAATACAAAGTTTATCTGAGATAGACCGCGATATTTACAACTAATAGCAAAATACAAAGTTTATCTGCTATAGACCGCGATAGATCGCAGTCTATCTCAGATAAACAGTAAAATTTTGTTATATTTATAAATATTTTAGTTCCTTTTGCTATTGTTGGAGAAGAAATTTTGAGAATTTTGTGCTAAAGAAAGTATTGGGCCCAAATCCAACTTTAGCCCAAACCAAAGAGAACGTTGGGCCCAAGCCCAATGGCCTAGAAGCAAATTTTCCCAAGCCACGAAAAACCCTTATAAATTGCTGTCTCCTTCCTCATGAAAGGAGGTTGGAAGATTGAAGAAAAAGTGCTGAAGCTCTGGAAATCCAAATTCTGAAGAATTGAAGACTGAAGCTCAAGATCTAAAGACCGAAGCTCCCAAGCTCACAAGTGCTGAGGATTGAAGCCCTGAAATTCCAAAGAAACTAAAGATCGAGGTTCCAAAGCACTAAACTTCTAGAGACTTGAAAAATCGAAGACTTTGGAGTTGAAAATTTTGAAAGCAAAGGCTCATAAAAGATCTCGAGAATTCAAGTTGCATGTATTTACTTCTGTTGAGAGGAAGAATCAAGGAATCAAACATTAGAGATTGTACCAACAAATACTGAATTTAATACAAATACAAAGCTCAAATTCCACGAATTAAATTTTTTCAGAAATCTCGTTGAACAGCTACATTTGAAAAGAGTCCTAATCATTATTATTGTTTATTTAATATATTATATATTAAATATGATCTAATATATATATTTAAATTAATTTAATTTATTAATAATAATAATAAATAAAATAAAATAACTCTCTTGCCTTTTTGCAGGGAAGGGGAAAGTGGGGTGAAGGGAAGTTATTTCCCCTCACATTCTTTCTCTGTAATGCGATAAAAATAGAGAATAAAAACAGAGGTTAGCAATTTAAATTTCTTGTAGTGTTTTTTTTTCTACTCTCTCTTCTCTCGCAAGATCTCTCTCACTAAAATTTTCTTCTTCTTCTCTCAATTCCCTGCAAAAGGAAGAAAGACTTCACAATCTTTTGATCTTTCCCTGAGATATAGCAAGGTTGCACAATTGGTCACTATTATTTTTGAAGAAAAGTTGTTCTTCATGAAGTAAATTTACTCTTTTTTTTTTTTGGTATACTTAATCCAGTTTTTTAAAAAATGATTTTGTTTTTCTCAATCCCAATTTCAAAGACATAATTGATTAACCGCTCCCGCTATTAGGATTCAATACTTTCAATCTTGAGTTTAGCAAGAAAACCAAGTGGCGGTGTTGTTGATTTGAAGAAAAAAAAGGTTTACTCTTTGTACGGTGAGTTCGAGAAAAGCATTTAGGTACTCATAAGTTTCAGTGAAAAAAGCACAAATCTACCTAGAAGACGATCTTCAAATGTAGAGTTTCTCCAACTTAATTCCTTTTAAAAGCATGCTACTACTTTAAATTGTTTATCCATGTTACTTGTTCTCTATATTTTTAAGTTTTCCATAATGAAAAACATTGGCACAAGGTGATCATTCGCTTCCGCTGAGGATTCAGTTCTTTCATCCCCTAAGATCAAGAATCTCTTCTCTATAGTAATGCCTTAGGCTCCCCCTAAGATAAAGATTATTTTCAAGGTTTTACTCTCAATGAATAATGAAGATGCACAACGAAGAGAAGAGAGCAAAGAACAAAGCACACTGTTGCACAACTTGGCCACAAATAACAGAAATTTTCTCTTAACGATACACAAAAACGGTTGCCCTAAAAATCACCATTATTCTCCTTTTTATAAATCCATGCTAGGAAAGGAAAAATATATCAGCGGGGAAAATCCAAATAAAGAATGAAAATATTATGCAGGAATTCCTAATGTCACAATCAGATGTTAAGACTATATTTATAACAACAACAAAAACTCCACAAGTTGCCTTAAAGCAATTGAGAGCCAACAGACAAATCTACAATGGAGAGTTAGGACAACGACCATTATAAATATATAATTCTTTCTTTAAAAACCAATTTATCAAAATAATTGTTATTTCTTCTTGAATATCCTCTCTTTAATGTCAAATTGTTTTATTAATAGTAAGGCGAAATTTATACTATTTCAGTTATTGGTGAATTAGTATATATTTTGTTAATTACCGTTTGCTAACAATTTATTGATGAGATATTCTCCCTCTAGTGAGTAGTTCTTTTCTATAGATTTTGAATATTGTTGAAGAAAACAATTGTAACCATTATGATTACACTTTGCAAGGGTTTTTTTTTTTTTTTTTTTTTTTTTTTTTTTTTTTT
>QLSR01000464.1:1957234-2032416 GCA_031780015.1 Citrullus colocynthis | reverse complement strand
TTTTTTTTTTTTTTTTTTTTTTTTTTTTTTTTTTTTTTAACATGAATATTTCAAAACGTGTTTCAACTGGAGATTGTAAACTACTTAGCCTGTTGAGTACACTACAATTTATCATCCTACAAAAGGGGCGTTAGGCATTGCGATGTAAAATCTATGAATAGAGTTCTTTTAATTTATGCATGACACAATAATTCTTTGGTAATCTAATCTCTGAATCTCGCATCGTGGAGTAGGTTGGATGGAAACTATTAGTATTTTATTTCAAAAATACCTTCAATTTTCAAAAGTTTCAATAATACCTCTAACCTTTAAAAAAGTTCAAAAATATTATTGTTGTTGGTATATGGATGGAAACAATAAAATCTCATTTCAAAAATATCCTTTAACTTTTAAAAATAACATCAATACTCTTAACCATCCAAAAAAAAAAAAAAAAAATTAAATGCTCTTAGTTAGTATAGCGATCCATTTATTTGAAGTTATCTTGAGTTGGAAAGAACCAATCTAAAAACAAAATTTTTGTAGATACCTTTTGTTTTTCATATAGAGATATTTTCGTTTCTCTCTCCTTTGTTCAATTATTACACCAATTTTCTCAGCAACTAAATATAAAACAAAAGTACAAGTTAAGGCATAAAATCCTACAAAATTCTAAAATTAAATAAAAAAAATAAAAATCTCCACTTAAAACTTCCAAAACAATAAACAACCAAATACAAAAATGACGTATTTAGCTATTCAAACACACATTGATCCACTAACGAACAACTTTGTTAAAACATTTAAGTTGTAATTTCTTTTGTGGTTCCATTATTCTCTTTCTTCTTGTTATAGTATATCTATCTTAACTGAAGGGGACAATTTTTTTCCTAAATTTTTTTGAGATAAACAAAGCCAAATAGTTAGCAAAAAGGTAAGTAAATAAAGAAATATTAGGTCATAAATTGAAGTAGGGGAAAAAAAGGAAATGAAGGATGGAGGTGATGAGGCGTACATAAATGGTAAATACATTCTTAATTTTGTTTGAAAGGAAAGGATACTAATACAACTTTTATAAGTTTAAAGGTATTTTTGCGAAGAAGTATTAATATTTTTTATTCATATACTAACATTAAAGACAATTTTTTAAGGTTTAAAGACATGTTTGAGGAATATTTATAAAAGAAAATAAAAACAAATTTCACAAGATTATTTTTTAAACTTTTGGAGAGTTTATTTGGTATAAATTACAAAGTTTAATTACAATTTTTTTAATATATAATTTAGCCTCTACGAAAATCTAGAGATGGTATCTTTTTTCTAATTAGAAAATAGTATTCAAATCTAGAGGTTAGACACACGTGAATTGAATATTAATTACGCCATATATGATGGTGATTTTTTTTATATAGACCAAATTTTTTAGACCCAATTGAATGCACTTTTGGGAATATTTTAATATAATAAGTAACATCATGAGAGAGAGAGAGAGAGAGAGAGAGAGAGAGAGAGGAAAGAGTTGAGACAAAATGGAGAAAGGAATCAAAGGGTATATCAATATGAAGTTTAACATTCTTCAACCGACAAATCTTTCTTTCACATGCAATCAAATATTTGCGTTATGGCCCCCATCAACCGACTCCCTTCACTTCATTTCTTTTAAATCCATCCTTACCCTTCACCACTCCACATTTTTCCCTAATCCCTCTTTTTTTCCACCCTAAAATCAAAGTTGATAAGGATGTTACATCCTAAATTTTGTCTATCACAATTATATTCTCTTCCGACCATTAGTTTAACACATCGAGCCTCCTACAATTATCTTCATTGGTTAGAGAAAGTCCTACATTAACTAAAGGAGTGAAACAATTATTTCTATTAGTATTAGTATGAATCATGAGGCCTTTTGGAAAAGTTTTTAAAATGGTCTAAGAATTGGACTCAAAAACCATTAATAAATGTGATTAAATAATTATAGGGTGAACTAAATAGAGAAAGAAGAGAAGAGAGGATGGGATTTGAGTGGTTGAGTTCTATTTAGAAATGATTCGGATGGGAAAGAAGTGAAGAATAAGATAAGATAGAGAGAAATGGGAGAGGAAAATGGAGACAAAATCTAAAACAGTGTTGCCAAGAATAAAAACACTTGAACAAGTGAACAACCCATGTGAGTGACAGAATAAAAATAAATTGTCTTAAAAAAATAATAATAATAATAATAATAATAAAAATTAACCACTTTCATGGCCATGGGCAGCATTTTCTTCCACATCACATTGTTCCATTTTCTACCAAACACTTTGACTCTCTCTTTCTCTCTCTCTCTCTCTCTCTCTCTCTCTCAAGCTTGCTTCTTCAGAGTTCTTTGTATTTTAATGTCCTTTGCTTTACTTTGGGATCTATGGCACCCAACAAAGCCTGAGCTGCACGTGCAGGCACTCCCATTGGCATACCCAAAATGGACCCCACAAATTACGTCCAACGAGTGTGGCAATGTACGAGTCCTAATTTTCATTCTCGGTCATTACCATACTTTGTTTCATGTACTTAGAGAATTAAAGAGATTTGATTATGTTGATGAAATTGTGTTTGAATGGACATTTTTCGAGATAGAAATGGTTGGAATAAGAATGAAAAATCTTGATTTTGTGAATCCCAATTTCCCAAATTGGATCCAAAAAGACAACTCTCACATGCTTAATATTCAATTTTTTTTCACTCTTTTAACTTAAGCTTCTTGCTTTTTCGTTTTTACCCCTTTTTTCCATGTCGTCGATTGTACAACCCACAAGGCTACAATACAGTTCATAAACTCTGCACCTGCTGTTATAAGGACAGTTTGGAGATGTTAAGATTCATTTATATACTAAGAAGCCTCTTGTTCAATTTTCGTCCATTCAGCTTTTCATCTCTGTTTCTTTCCCCTAAAGAATACACCAAATCAATGTCATCCCGCTGTAAAAATGAAAGTTGACGATGGCAAAGAGACAATGAAATAGTAATATAATACAAGCCTGTTTAGCAGAAGGGGGAAGCAGAGTTTGTCTTCTTATTAAGGTGCTGTTCTTCAGTTCAAGAGAGATTATAAATGGTTTGTTAATGGCTTGCTTCTATGATGCTTGAGATTACTTGAGGGAGGAGATGGGAAAGACAAGCAAATGGCTGAGGAACTTTCTTACAGGGAAGAAGGACAAAGAGAAGGAAAAATCCCCAAGTAATCAGATTTTTTCGACTTCTTCCGAGTGTCCGGCCACCCCGATATCGATCCGACACAATCCTAAAGAGAAAAAACGATGGAGTTTTCGAAGATCATCGGCTGCAGCAGCTGTGTCAGTTTCGTCGAGCGACTCGTTCCCATTTCCTCTTGAGATGGTCAGCACAATAATGCCTGTGGCACAGGCTGCAATGGATATAAATTATGGGGAGAATAAGAAGCAAGGCTTGGCCATGGCAGCAGCAAAAGCTGCAATGGATATGGATTATGAAGTGAAAAGGCAAGCTGTGGCCATGGTAGTGGTCAAAGCTGCGGCTGCTGCTACCCGGCTAACGGAAGTAGCCTACGTGAAAGCTACTGCATTCGAGGAAGCTGCTGCCATCAAGATTCAATCAGTCTTCCGGTCTTATTTGGTAAGCTTTCCTTCTTTTCTTATTTTGTTTTGGATATGCAAATCGTGTTACCATTTTACCAATCTCTTTGGTGATCGTGTTGTAGGCAAGAAAAGCACTCCGGGCATTGAGAGGTTTGGTGAAGTTGCAAGCACTGGTTAGGGGTCATCTTGTTAGAAAACAGGCCAAAGCTACTCTCCGGTGCATGCAAGCGTTGATCACGGCGCAGGCTCGAGCTCGGGCACAAAGGATGAGGATGATTGAAGCAACAAATAGTCTTTCGTACCAACGACAACCGTTTCTCGTAGAATCAGTAAATGAGGATCATTTTGGTTATGCCAATCATGTAACTATCATTCTTCTGCCTAATCTTTCCCTATTTTGAATCTTTACATTTGAAGCCAGCAAAGCTTAACTAAGAAGTTGCTTGAAACATCAGAAAAGTAGGAACTTCAACAGACCAATTTCCAATGTTGTGATTGTAGGTTGCTGAGGAAAATATTAAGATTGTGGAGATGGATCATGGAGAATACAAACGAGGCTCGAAGAACAGGACAATATATGTTGCAGACCAACAACATGAAGATAGGTATCCAACGAATCATGTCTTTGCCACACATCAAGTACCATCTTCTCTAACCAACATCAACCGCCGAGGTTGCAGCGGCCATTTTGAGGACTATTCCATCAGCACTGTACAAAGCAGCCCTCAAGATTACTTGGCCAAGTCTAAACCTGACCCCTCAAAAAGTAGTCCTATTTGTTTCCCCACATCAGAATGTATGCGATCTCTGTCCTTTGAATATCCAATGTTCCCAAGTTACATGGCTAATACAGAATCTTCAAGAGCGAAAGCTCGGTCACAAAGTGCGCCTAAGACGAGGCCTGAATCATTTGAGAGGCAGCCAAGCAGAAGGAAGGCATCAACTGAAGGAAAGAACATCCCGAAGGCCATGCAGATACAGCGATCGTCTTCTCTCGTGGGTTGTGCCGCTCAAGACTTGCAGTATCCATTGTTGATGAAGCTTGACAAGTCCACAAGTTCACTCAATAATAGTGAATGTGGTTCCACAAGTACAGTGTTCACAAATACCAACTACAGATCTCTTGTCACATGTGAAGTAAGTACCCAACTTCCTTTAAATCCAAACTAATGAAAGTTCATGATTATGATCAACTTCTGATGGAATTGTTTTGTTACCTTTGGCTGCAGGGCAATGGAAACAGGTATTATTAAAGAAGTTCTATGGCAGCCAAATCGTATATGGAAATGTTAGGAATCACTTTCTATGATCGCTTGTTAACTTATTTAGTGTTATTGTAAAGAAACTGTGGCAGTCTGAATTTATGTCCTTCACATTTTGTAGTTCAAATTACTTCATGTTTAGATTAATGTTTAAAGAAGTCGGGAGCCTGCCATTATCAGAAATCACTCTATTATTGCAATGGTTCCAAGTTTAGAATCCAAGGACAAGAAATGAAAGATATTGGTAAGAACTGCTGCAATGTGGAAAATCACAACTTCTGAGTCTAAAATGTTGTGTTTGTGAATTCTACTTGATCTAAGAGACTGCAAAGACTTTCCAAAAGCTTTTTTGAAAATTTGCTTACAAAATCACTTTGAACACATTCATAATTTTGAAAAGAAACATGAACTTCAATTGTTTTAAAATTGGGTAGACTACAAAAACAAACGAAAAGAAAATAAGGAGAAAACAAACAAAGTCGACATTCAAATCAATTGGTAATATTTTTAGTAAAGAGCAACAATCGTGTTTGTTTTATTCTAGTTTCCTTTGATGAAGGAAACCCATTGGTATTTCTCCAATGCTATTCTAGTTGTCACTTGTCATTAAAATGTTTCAATCCCTAACGTCAATGAACTTGTCAAATACATCTCTTAACTTTCAATTTTTTGTTTACTAAATCTATTACAAATTCAATATTTTGTAAACTAACGAATCTATTAGACATAAAATAAGTTATGGCATCTAATAAGACACTAAAATTTTCATTTTATGTCCAATTGGCTTCTTGAATTTTAAAAAAGGTTGAATAGGTTAATGACCCTTTACATACAAAATTGAAATTTCAAGGACTTATCAAATACAAAAACAAAAATTTTAACACTTTTTAAAGTTTAAGAACATATTAGACAATTGAAAGTTCGAGAATCTATTAGATTCTTTTTGAAGTTCAGAGACATATTTGATATAAACCTAAAAATTCAAAAACTAAATTTGTAATTTAATCTAACAATCGCGTTAGTACAAAATTACATAGATTGACAAGAAACAAAGAGTAGAACTTCTCTAAGATTAAAAAATATCTACTTATGCTATCGCAACTTGGACATACTCTCAAGTTTTTTTTTTTTTTTTTTTTATCCGGAAAGAGATTTTTCCAAATAATATTCTGATAAGAACTCGGGTTATATATTTACTTTTAGGCCACGAATGACCATGGAAGCCGAGACTCCCCCTCTCTTTACAAGCTCAATGAGCTACAATTTCTCAAGAACATTCAATGTCTTCCCCCCTTCCCCAAGGGGTCTTTTTATAGTTCTTTACCCCTAACCAACTGGCCCCACACAACTAATTTCAATAACATATTCAATAACAAATTCCCTCCACTATTAACAACTATTTATTCCCTTCCTCATTTACATTTGCCTTTCCCACTCTTTTTCTATTTCTCATATATTTCTTAAATATTGGGGGTCTATCACTACCCGCCCCCCAAAGAACCACCTTGTCCTCAAGGTGGAAGTCTGGAAACTGAGAAAAGGATTTGCTGGCCATTCTCCTATGTAGCGTCCTCCTCCGTCATCCCCTGCCATTGAATCAATACTTCGAAGTCTTGTGGTGATGTTACTGTCGTGCCCACTTTCCGAACACCCAATACTTGGGTTGGTTGTATGGATGGGGGACCCGATGGTTGAAGTGTGGGTGGTATGGTCATTCGTGGAAAAATAGATCCCACGGCTTTGCGAAGTTGGGAGACATGGAACACTGGGTGGATATTGACCCCCGTCGATAAGTCAAGCTTGTATGCGACTGCACCAATACGTTCCAAAATTTGAAAGGGACCAACAAATTTTGGAGCTAGCTTCGGATGCCGATGGATAAATAGTGTGCTTTGTCAATAAGGTCGGAGTTTGACATACACCCAATCGGCTATTGCATACTCCACCTCTCGCCGCTTTTTATCTGCCAATCTTTTCATACGTTGTTGGGTCCGTTCCAATGTAGCCCGTAGTGTTTTTAACATATCGTTCCTATCCTTGAGCAATAGATCCACCGCGTCCACTGTTGCTGTTGCCCCGTCATAAGGCACTAGTGAAGGTGCTGGTCACCCATACACCACCTCAAATGGTGTTGTGTTTAAGGACGTATGATACGATGTATTGTAGTTATACTTAGCCCAAGCCAACCACTTTGCCCATTTAACTGGTGTTTCCATTGTGAAACAGCGTAAATAAGCTTCCAATCCTCGATTAACTACTTCTGTCTGTCCGTCTGTTTGGGGATGGTATGTCGTGCTCCTCTTCAAATGGGTACCCATCAAACGAAACAATTCTTCCCAAAACAAGCTTGTGAACACCTTATCTCGGTCCGAAAGGATGCTTTTGGGAAGACCATGGAGACGTACGATTTCCTTCAAGAAGACCGTTGCTACCATAATGGCTGTGTACGGGTGTTTGAGGGAAATAAAGTAGGCATACTTGGAAAGGCGATCCACCACCACGAGAATTGAGTTATATCCATATGATCGTGGCAAACCATCAATGAAATCCATTGAAATGTCCTCCTATATCCTCTGTGGGACTGGCAATGGTTGTAATAAGCCGACAGGTGCGACGGACATGTACTTAGCTTGTTGGCAGATTGAGCAATCCCCTACAAACGCTTGCACTGATGTTTTCATTCCCGTCCAAAAGAATTCCCGTTTAAGGCGTTGATATATTTTGACTACCCCATTATGGCCTCTGATCGGATTATTATGGAATTCCTGAAGTAGTAAGGGAATTGCCGGTGATGAAGGTGGTAGTGCAATCCTTCCCTTGTATAAAACTAAGTCTCCTTGTACTGAATAACCAACTGGAGCTTAACCCCCTTCTTGAATCGTTTGTCGAATAGTTCGTAATTGGGCATCGTGCTCCACCTGGGATGCGAACACGGCTGGATTGACGCCACTGACATAACTCAACGCTGAGAGTTCTACGGTTGCTGGCAAGCGGGACAGTGCGCCAGCTGCTGTACTCTCTAATCCCCTTTTATATTTGATTACGAAGTCATAGCCAATTAGTTTTGCCACCCATTTCTGGTATTCTCCTGCAACAATTCGCTGTTCCAATAAGAATTTTAAACTCTTTTGATCAGTGCGTATCGTGAATCGCCGGCCCAAGAGGTAAGGTCGCCACTTCTGTACTGCCATTACTATGGCAATCAATTCGCGTTCATAAACCGCCTTCATTTGGTGAGTAGGGGGTAGAGCATGGCTAAAGAATGCCACCGGTCTTCCTTTCTGCATTAAGATCGCCTCTACTCCTACTCCGGAGGCGTTTGTCTCCACGATAAAAGATTGTTGGAAATCTGGGAGAGCTAACACTGGTACCTCGATCATGGCTTGCTTCAATTTGTCAAAAGCAATTTGGGCAGCCTCATTCCACCCAAAGTTACCCTTTTTTAGCAATTGGGTAAGAGGGAAGGCAATGGAGCCGTATCCAGCTACAAACTTTCGGTAATATCCAGTGAGCCCCAAAAATCTTCGTAGTTGTTTAATCGTCGTCGGCATGGGCCAATTTTTCATGACTTCTATTTTGGAAGGATTGGCGGCCACCCCATCCTCGGAGATCACATGTCCCAAATATTCAATAGTAAAGGCAGCGAATGTACATTTGTTCAGATTGGCGACTAATTTATTTTCTGCCAATGTCTGTAGAACCGTGGTAAGGTGCTTTATGTGTTCCTGCAAAGAAGCACTGTAGATGAGGATGTCATCGAAGAAAACAAGAACAAATTTCCGCAAATATGATCGAAGTAGATCATTCATGATAGACTGGAATGTGGATGGGGCGTTTCGCAACCCGAACGGCATGACTAAAAACTCATAATGTCCCTCATGTGTTCTAAACGCTGTCTTATGTATGTCTTGTGGTTTCACCCGGATTTGATGATAGCCCGACTTTAAGTCAATTTTTTGAAAATATTTTAGCTCCGGCCAACTCATCCAAAAGCTCATCTACCACGGGGATTGGGAAGCTATCGGGGACTGTAATATGATTAAGGGCTCTATAGTCGACGCAAAACCGCCAGCTTCCATCTTTCTTTTTAACCAACAGTACGGGACTGGAAAACAGACTTGTGCTTGGTTGAATTATGCTTGCCGCCAACATTTCTGATACTAGACGTTCAATTTCGTCTTTCTGGAACTGTGGATATCGATAGGGACGGACACTCACTGGTCCCTCTCCAACTTTTAATTCAATGGCATGATCGTGTCATCTCGTTGGTGGAAGACCTTCGATGGATTTGAAAACTGAAGAGAACATGTTCAACACCTCCTGGATTTCCGGCCATACAGTCTCGCCCCCTTCCTTTGGAGAAGCTTGTGTTTGGGCAACATTGAGTTCTAGAAGTATTCCCACTCCTTCACCTTTCACATGCTTCATCATATTCTTCAAGGAAACTTGTGACTTGACCATACTCCGATCTCCATGAAGCACGATCTGCCACTCACCCACATGAAACCTCATTTCCGAGGTACTCCAGTCGCACTCAACTTTTCCCAATGTCATCAACCATTGAACGCCTAAAATCACATCAGCGCTGCCCAAGGATAATGGAAAAAAATCATTCACAATAGTCAAATTAGGAAGATTAAGAACCACTCCCTTACAAATTCTCGTCGTTAGGACTGATTGTCCTGTACCTAACATGATACCATAACTCGAGGTTGGCGATCGTGAGAGATTTAGAGATGCTACCAACGCCTCGTCGATGAAGTTGTGGGATGCTCCGCTATCAATAAGTACGATGACTGGCTTTCCTCCCAAAGTCCCTTGTAGCTTCATTGTTTTCGGTGAGTCTAATCCGGCTAAAGAATTCAATGTCAGCTCCTCGGTTTTTTCAGCTACACTTCCGATACCCAGTTCATCCAATGTGTTGGGCGCCAGTTCTTCCACCGCGATTGATCCTTCGTCGGCATCTTCATTCTCGGCATCGTGGTGAATAAACAAGTTCAATTCCTTCTTCTTACATCGATGTCCCGCCGTGTATTTCTCATCGCATCTATAACACAGACCTTTCTCCCGTCGTGCTTGCATTTCATTGTCCGATAGCCTTTTGAATGATCCCACTGAAAAGGTTTTGCCGTTGACGTCGCATAGGCTGACCGTATTCGAAGAAGCAGCAGAACTTCGCGTTGGATTTAAAGTGATCGTGCACGCTGCCGTCGAATATAGGTTGGAGGCTACCGGTGTTGCAAAGGAGTTCGATGCTGCCTGAGTCGACTTCGTCTGGGTTGAATTTGACCCGCTCCCCTTCGGACTGCCGGTGCCTCATTTTCCCCTTCGGGTTTCCTCCATGTCTTCTATTAATTGGGCCATTCTCATTTTGGGCTTGAGGCCCACCAAGCTGAACATCCTCATTTCTGTTTGGATTTCTTCTCGCAGCCCACTAACAAACTTGCTCTCGAGGGTGGCCTCCGACAAGTCTTTGATCGGGCCGGATAATTGTTCGAATTTTCTTCTATACTCTCGTACGTTACCTTCTTGTTTCAGGTTGAAGAACGTCGCGCGTCGGTCTTCCTCTTTCGCCAGTAGAAAACGCAGTAACAGTTGCTCCTTAAATTGTGCCCACGTCGTCATCGGCGTTCTTTCTCTTCCCATTGATGCCATTCTAAAGCTTCTCCTTCTAGACAGAGTACGGCCGCGTCGAGCTTGTACTTCTCCGACAGTCGGTTGACGACAAAGTAACGCTCCACCCGATGGAACCAGTCAAGCAAGTCTTCACCGATTTCCCCTTTGAAAATAGGTATTTCTAGCTTACGTAATCTCATATCAAATAATGGTACCTCTTTCCTTTCTCGTTCAACGGAACATTCGGGTTGACATGGTTCCTCCCCCACCGGTTGCTTTCCTTTGTTCGTGACTGTTCTCTCTGATGATTCCGACCGGCCTCCTTCTTTCGGTGTTCCCCCTTTTCTCGACCAAGCTTCTAATGCCAACAACATTTTTTGTTCCATTATTTCACCCATATTCTCAAATCTCGCTACCAACACATTCTCCGTTACTTGTTGCAATTCGATGAACCTTTGATCGATTCGAGCTTCCACGCCTGCTTGAATCAACGTGACTTGTTCTTCGATTGCGGCGACTCGAGCATCCATTTTCTTTACCATTCCCCAAGGAACATAGGCTCTGATACCAAATTGATAAGAACTCGGGTTATATATTTACTTTTAGGCCACGAATGACCATGGAAGCCGAGACTCCCCCTCTCTTTACAAGCTCAATGAGCTACAATTTCTCAAGAACATTCAATGCCTTCCCCCCTTCCCCAAGGGGTCTTTTTATAATTCTTTACCCCTAACCAACTGGCCCCACACAACTAATTTCAATAACAGATTCAATAACAAATTCCCTCCACTATTAACAACTATTTATTCCCGTCCTCGTTTACATTTGCCTTTCCCACTCTTTTTCTATTTCTCATATATTTCTTAAATATTGGGGGTCTATCATATTCTCCCATTAATTCTTGATGAGAAGCTTCGAGAGTAGCATGTTGGATTTGTTGTTTGCTTTGCTTGTTCTTGTCTCAAAAAATAAACAAATAAATATAGTCAAATATTGGGCATTTATGCCTTATCTTGATGCAGTTCAAGGAGAACAGCCATTGACAAACTGCAAACAATTTTCTAAAGAAACAAAACCATATCATGTATTATAAATGGGCAAGGGTGATCTATCTTGAGCAATCAAAAAACAGCGATCAATTCCATATTACAAACTACAAGACCAAAAAAGACTGTCTTTTTGAGATGTAAATTTAACACAGAACCTGAAGAAATCTAAGATAAGCTTAAAGGACTAAAGCACTCAGCAACACTACAAAACAAGAAAGCAATCGTACAACAAAGAATCTCCATGGTCTGAAAAAACCAAAGCATGTCTCAGTTTTCAAACTTTCCAGAGTTTAAATCTGTGTGGGGATGGTATGAATGTGAAATACTTGCAAACATTTTGGAAAGAGCCTTCTAAACTCGGAATGGTAGAAGATATACGAAGCTTTGTCGTTAACGTGCTCTTCAGAATAAAAAAATGGCAATATCACGAAAAGTTCGAACCTAATTCTGGCTGCTATTGGATCTAAATGCTTGGCAGCTTTTCTTTAAATATGCGCGGCAGTAATTCATGGGCAGCGATATCCAGAACCTCAGGATCCCTGAAAATGATCAAAGTCAGAGTACAATAATAAGACAGGAAAATCTACGACCAAGGATACAGATCACAACTTTACTAGAACGTTAATATTATAGTTTATACATGAGAGAATTCAACACGGTCAAGGAAATTGGAATCGAATCCTAAAAGTATAGTTCAAAACTTAACTTTTATATATAGTCTATGGAAGAGAAAATATTACATTCCATTTGGAAAATAATTGTGTGAATGATATGATAATTATGAAAGTGAAAATGAACGTGATATTACTTGAAACTAAAACAATTTCTTGGAGATGTTTGCTAGGGCGTGCGATATTCTAAATTTACAGTATTGAAACATTTTCAACAGTACATCTAATTTCTTTTTCTTTTTTTTAGCAAGACATGATGAAAAACCATAAAAGTAGTTGATTAACTTGAGAGACGAAGGACAACAGCTAAATTGTGGACAAAAACAGATTCATTTCCACGAAGATCATTCTGAAATTAGTTTTATAATCGAACTATTGGGGAGTATTATAAGTCCCCATTAAGTTTGCCGTAAAACATGAGTAACAAAACCTCCAAAGTTAATGAGAAGTGACAGACTGCAACCACAGAAGTCAAAACACATGAAAAGCACATGAAAATGGGGAAACATTCCATGTCAAACAAAATTATGCAACCCAGACACGCAGAACTGAGATTAAAGAAACTTTTAAGATGATTCTTTTCCTTCATGGCAGTTTTTGCATAGAATAATTGCAATTATATGCAGATGAAACATTGAAGTGTAACAGAAGAGAGAAAGTGAGAGAAAGAGACCGGCACAATGGTCGTCCCAGTTCACTAGAACTAGAAACAAACCATAGCTTTCTTAGGGAAGGAGTTTCTAGCTGAACGAAGAAACCATCATGCTGTCCATGCTTCCATTTTCTTGAACCTTGACCCTTCCAGACCTGCAAATAACATTTATTATTGAGAATTTTTTCACAATTAAATGTTAGAAATACTATTAGGGGTAATTTGTGAGGAATGCTATTAGGATGGTTAAGGCATATTATTTATTAGGCGAGGGAGTGAGAGGGGATGAAAGTGGGCAAGAGTATAGTGTCAGGTACTTAAGCACCTTGGAGAACCACACCCCAAAAACTAGCTATTGTGGTGGGAGAGCTAAGCCACTTAAGTACCACATTGGTCATCTCATTCTAACCAATGGGAAACAAAGGTAGCCCATACTACCTTGATTTCTAACAATACCCCATCCCCAGAAAGCCGACGTCCCGGCGGCTACTCCGACAATACTTCACTCGGCCACACCCGGTCAAAACCCTCCGCCGGTTCCACCCGGAATGTCAATAACCGGCTCTGATACCATTGTTAGGTATTTAAGCACCTTGGAGAACCACTCCAAAAGCTAGCTACTATGGTGGAAGAGCCAAGCCACTTAATTACCACATTGGTCATCCCATTCTAACCAATGTGGGACAAAGATAGCCCATACTACCTTGTTCCTAACATATACTTGGTCTGGACTTGAGTGAGCTCAAAAGGGGGCAGTTTTTATCTTTCAATATCATTTCAGTAATTTGGATTCTATCATAAACACTGTTACTCGGAAGGCTTCTGGTTTGAACAAGAACTATAGCCTACCAAGGAGAAAAGGAGTGATATGCAAGTCCACAGACAAGATATGAAATATGAATTGGTAACATAGGCCAATAGATTATCAACATCCCACCATGAAAAGAAAAGGAAAAGATTAAAAGAGTTGAGGAAAAAATTAGAAGGGTTTTCAAGAATATTCAAATGACAGAAAAGAATCCACAAAGATTTCTGAATGAAAATGGTAAGTAGTTGTTCAATTAATCTCACACGAAATAAATGGTAGAGTTGTTATTTGTTAAGTATGAGCTGATTCTGTGGCCTAATTAACCAAGTAAACTAAATGATTTGTTAGAATATACTTTATCATGCATGACAAGGGAAAAATAGAGTTTTATGGATAGAAATGTTATGGAAATGTAGAAACAAAGGCATTCAACCTCACCTGTGGGTAAGATATCAAGCTTTTGGGAGTTACTAAGCATGCTGCTCGAGAGACTGCATCCTCAGCATATTTCCTCAAAAATTGGAAGCAATCACTATGCGTGTGGGGTGATTCAAATGCCTACATAGCACAAAAGACAGAAGTAGTTGGTATAGAATGGTTAAAGTACTTGTATTTCTTCTAGCAACAAAATAGACAATTTAGAGTCAACACTAGAGTTTTGAGAATAATAGGCTTGAAAAGAGAAAACCATTTTATTAACTTAATGTAATCAAAGCAAGAAACGGAACAAAAAGCAATATATGTAACTATAAATGGAATAAAGAATCAAACAGTAGACGGCGAACACCTTATCAATGTTTACAACTGGAGCATATTTTTCAGTATCCGTCTTTTCCTTATCGAGTAGATAGTACACTTTAGCGTCCACATTAGAAGTTTCATGCCATGATCTCACAGCAGCCTCCATAGTTTCAACAAGAAAAGAAAATATGTCTTTCCAGCATTCTTCAGAGCCATATTTTTCAGACTGCATACAGAAAGAGACGGTGATTCTAATGAACACTTCAGGATGGGAAAAACACAAAACAAAACAGCTAATTTCAGTGGCCAGCGGGCACCCTTGAAAAAAAAAAGGAATATTCCTAATTCATAAGCAAATTCACTGCTGAAGCATGGAAACGTGGAAACTTGATATTTTCATAACCTAGCAGGTATTTATAGTATATACTGCGAAAACGAGCATCAGTTACATGAATGCAGCTCACCAGTTCAGATTTCAGCTTATCCAAGTGCTTCGTCATATCTATATTTGATCTCTTGTTCTCCACTTCTTGAGCCCTCTTTTTATCTTTCACCAATTGTGAAACCCTTTTAATTTTTCTTGACACTTCTGCACTTTGTGGATTATACTGCAAGGCCGTTTGAAATGCAGACAAGGCCTACAGCAATAAAATTTGAACTATCAGACGAATTCAGCAGTAATTAGCAAATATCATATATTGTCATTGACAGGGCCATTGCTAAGGAAGAAGCAGGAAGGAAACATTCGACAAACATCATCATATTTTTCCATTGCTTCCAATATGCATCCCTTTCTGAAATATCCCTATGGCACATCAAAAGCACAAGGTTAAACGAAAGGGACCGAAAAGGATCTGGCTCAAACAATACATGGAATGGAATTTGTTACCTTTTCCCACTGTGGGCTCAATTTAATTGTCATCTCAGCATCCACAAGTGCTTTGTTAAGCTTAACTAGATGCAGAAATGCAGCAGCACGGTTGCTGGGAAACCAAAAATACATCAGCTCAATTTGTAATTCTTACAAGCACATGGCATGGAAGTACGATGATTCCAAAACTATTCATTGTCTGATGTTCACAATGCATCAAGTTTTTAGGTTCTAAACAAAAACTTGAGATCTAACATTCTGTGCTGCCAGCCAATGATCAAGATTAAGTAAATAACAAGTGTAAACACCAGAACAAACATATTCTTGAATCAGTTGGAAGCAAGTTAAAAATTTCAGTTTGGTAGTGAGCCAAACTAATGGCTAATGGTAGAATGTATTAAGTGGGACCTAAATGGCTGTAAATTGAGAGAGTGGGAGAAACTTCAATCCTTCCTTAATTTTCTTTGTAATTTCAGTATGATTGGCATAAATTATGACTTATGACTTAGCCTATGTTGCCGAACCACTACCTATAAGTGTGCAACTTTCTTCTTCTTAAAAATTGATCCATCTTGAATTGAATGGCTAATCTCTTCATTTGACATCCATGACTGTTCAATTCACCTTGCATGCACTTAATTATTCTCCTGCGACATAAGCACCTAACCTTAAATCTTAGGTAGGTGTTCACCATGACTTGTACCAATTATTTGTAACTTTTTACTTTTACATTAACCCTTATAGCGCACTAGGCCAACCCATTATGGTATTCATATTTCTATAGTCTAATCTTGTCAATATACTGGGAGATCAACATTTGAGTTCTTAATGAAGATAACATCCTTAGATCAGAATAAACATTGTATTCACATCCAATCCCAGTAGTCAGAATCAACAAAATAGTGCAAATCCATAAGAATAACATTCTCATTAATTATACAAACAATATCAAACAAGCAAAAAAAGAAAAGGGAAAGAGGAATATACCTATAAAGAGCATGATTCGAAGGGTCTAGTTTGATAGCTTGGGTGTAAAGTGCAGCAGCTTTGAGGTAGTTCCCTGCTTTAAAAAACTCATTGCCTTTGTCTTTCAGCGACGGCTCCGGTCCTCCACCACTGTTACCTGTAGCTGATCCTGTCTCTGCTTCAGCCATTGTTACTCAGTATTCAAATTTGGGTGCACTGAAATTGGTGGCGCAAACAGAAACTACAGGAAGAGAGAGAAAAATCAGCTCGCCGGAAGGGCAGAATCCTTGGGGCGTTGTTTCCTTTCTTCCAAATCCGAAATTTCAAGTGTTTTTTTTTTTTTTTTTTTTCCGTGAACTGCAGAAAGCGTAGAAACTAACACGAAAAGCTACAAGACGAATAAAGCTGGGATTTTTGTTTTCACAAATCTGCTCCTTTATATTTCAAATGTTTAATTCTACGGAAAAAAAAAAAATATGATTTTGGTCCCTAATTAGGTAAAATTAATCCTATGTCATTCTTAATGTTTTAAATTGGTTATTTTAGAACGTTTGGGGCACTAAATTGATTACTATAGTTAGTGGTTATTATAATTGAGTTATAATAGTTTGTATTTGATCAGTAAATTATATTAGTTTGGGTCATAATAGTATGTGTTTGAAGGATAAACTATTTTAGTAGGAGAAAGAAATAATAAACATTGAACCAAAGACTAAAAAATTGATGAATGTAAAACAGTAAAAGTTGTAGCAAATAGTAAACACGGTAGTGAACGGGGATTTTGAAATAGTATTGAATGTGACTAATTGGAGATTACAAAATAGTATTTACCGTAGCAATGGGTTGTTTTAATAGTTGGAGTCTGTTTGAGGCTCAAATGGCTCCTAAGTTTTAAAAAATAAGTTTAAAACTTATGTCTGTTAACAACATCATTAAATTTAAATGAGAAATTTGACTATGTTGTTGGGTGGCAATATTACTTGGAAAAATTAATATTTTTTATATTTCTTTCCTCTTTAGTGGACTTTTTTTCTTTCTTCTTTTCTCCCTATTGTTCTCTCTCTTCTAGCTCCATTCTATCTCATCTTTTAGTCAAATACAAATTCATGAGCATGAGTGTTCGGAGCACTAAGTTTGTTACTATAGTTAGTGGGTCATAATAGTTTATGTTTGAGATCCAAACTATTTTAGACGGAATCTATGTTTGGGATGCATACTAGTTTAGTATGGGTAGTAAATAATAAACAATGTAACAATGGAGAATTTGAAATAATAAAATTGTAGTTAATTATATGTTATAATAGTTGGAAACACAAGTACTATAATTGGAGTCTCAAACATGGACTCAGCTATAATAGTCCACCCCACCAACTTCAAGTTGATGGCCCAAACAACCTCTAAATAATCATTTTTTTACTCCTTTGTCACTCACCACTAATTTGACTCCATCAACTTCTCTTAGATTTGTGGCCTTTGATGGTGTTGTGTGCACTTTGCTTGTAGCTTTAGAGATCTTTGTAGCTCTTTACAATGTTTCAATGAAGTTGGTCGTGTGAAGCCTCCATTGCTCTTGCCCTGCCACCTACAACCTTTGAAAACAATGACCGACTATGTTCTTGTTTTTTTAACTAATTAATTTAGTGGAGGAAATCGATGAGGGAATTAAATCCTGGCAGAAACGTGTGATTGCATTCATTGATTCCTTGAAAGAATTAAAAATACAAAAAACTAAAAGAAAATGTTAAGAAACATGTACCTTTTCGATCCCGCAACAATATCTTCTCCTCAAACCCACGAGATCTTCCTTCTTCCTTTCTATGACTTTGGCAAGGATGTGGCTTGTCGAACCACTCTTGAAAGAATAGAGGGAATGTGTAAAATTAGGAGAATTTCTAAAGGGAGAGAAATCTATGGTTACTTCTAATTTAAACAGAAATTTTAAATTAAATAGGTTAATATCCAATATTAATAAATATCTACCCAAATAATATCTCATATTAAATAGTTTGAAATATTTAAATCATATTTAAATATTTATCTATAAAATCTTTAATTTGAATCACATCCAAATTAAATAATTAATTATTTGAATTTAATTCAAATTAATTAATTAATTCTCCCTCTATTTATTTATATGGATTTCACCCAAATAATTAATTAATTATTTGAATCATATTCAAATAAATTAATTCATCACATAATAAGGTTTAATTTGAATCTTATTCAAATAGACTTTATAATAAATCATGTAATTAATTGTATCTAATACAATTCATATTTTCCCTCAAAATTTGAGCACTTCAAATTTCCTTTCAATCGTAATTGATCCTTGTTGGTCCATGGTGAGCTAGCAAGCGGACCTAATGGACCTACAAATTAGAAGCTCCAATTATTCAAAATTAAATTAATTAAACTCTTTAATTAACTTAATTAACATTTATTAACTGTGATAATCCACTAAAGACCCACAATTGCACTCATCACATTGTAGATATATTTATGTGTTAATGGATATAACCAACCATTAATAAGTCGACCCTTCACAAATTGCTCAACTTTGTCAAAATTACCTTTTTACCACTGTTATTACTTCTTTATCTTTAAGTCCTACTGATCCAACCTATTTATGGTCCCACCATAAACAAATTTCTCTCAGGCCAATGAGAGACGAGGCCTCTTATTCAAGACCCAGAGTTAGCGCTTAAGGGAGCACTTCATGTACTTACCTTGAAGGCGAGAAGGAGTGAATTCCCTTTTGTGTAACTATGTTCCCAACTTCCTACTTGGACAAATCCCAAAAATGGTAGGCTTATTGAGTCGGCGACACGAGCCACTCTCATCCATACAAATCAAAGGATTGTCCTCATAGACAGGAGTCCATAACTCATTTAGGATATATTAAGATCGAGTTACCTTTGGTCATCCTTAATGTTGTTAATCTCTGGACTACTATCTGGACTTCCCTGCTATATCTCCAGTAAGGAACAGGCTGTGTGGGAACCTCTTTTGGAAGGAAGGGAGATTTTTACAAAAGAATACTTTTTTTCTTATAAATATTGGTACGAGAGCTTTTTTAGAGAGATTTTGTGAGAGAGTAGAAAAATTATGTGAGACTCTCTTTCAACCAATGCAGACAATCTGCATAAAAAGAACTGAGAGGTGTGAGGGAGAATAACTCCCTTTCACATGTATTCCACTCCTTGCAATGCAAGAGAGTTTTAGTTTAATTAATTAATTAATATAATTTAATATCGTATATTAAATCAAATATGCATTTGAATCATATTCATACGCACATCTCTCTCATAACTTATAGTTTTAATATGAAACTCATTCACATTAATTTCGACCTATAGTTTTTAATATGAGATTCATATTAATTGTTTATTTGAATCTTATTCAAATACACTATTCTCCCGTATTATATAGTTCAATTTTGAATCTTATTCAAAATTCACTGTATAATATAATAATGTATCTATATACATTATATCAATTGTATCATATACAACTAATGCACATTCCCTTATTTAATTCGAACAATTCAAATTCTTCCAAAACTATTTGATCCTTCTTTTACCCTTAACGAGCTAGCATGGGGACCAAATGGACCTTCAGATAGTAGTTCCAATGATCCGAGATTAATTAATTAAACTCGTTAATTACATTAATCAACATTCATTAACTATGAGTTGCTCCATTAAAGACTCATAGCTGCACTATTTGCACTGTAGAATATTTTGTGTCTGTAGATATAACCATTACAAGTAAGTTGATCCTTCACAAGTCGTTTGTAATTATAGTTGGGTCAAATTATTGTTTTACCTCTGTAATTACCTCTTGCTTCTTAAGTCCTATTGATCCTCCAATGAACAACCTGTTTATGGTTCTACCTTAAACAAATTCCCTCTTGGGTTAATGAGAGGGATGAGTCACATTGTTCAAGATTAAGAGTCAGTACTTAAGGGAATAACTCCTTTACTTTACCCTAATGTCGGGAAGGAGTGAATTTTATCTCGTGTAGGTATGTTCCTAGTTCCCCACTCAATCTTGTTCCCAAAATGGTAGGCTTATTGAGTTAGCGATACGGACCACTCTCACCACTCTCACCCATACAAATCAAAGAACACGCCCTCACAAGCAGAACTCCATGACTCACTCAAGACTGAGATCGAGTTACATATGGTAATCCTATGCACAATGTTAATCTCTTCAGTCAACTGTGTTACAAAGAGAGATTAACTATTTCGTGGTTCGGTCTTATACAAACTCTTTGTATAGGATACTGTCACTCGCATGTCTCTACATAAATGATTTGGATTAAATCGTTTGTAACAATTATATAATAGGTCATATCCATAACGTCGCCAGGACAATGTACCCAACCTTATCCATATACTATAGGTCATTTAGATTATCACTTGAACATGAGCCACGTATATGTGAACCACATATTGTTCAAGTTACATAAAATAATCTTGGATCTTAGTTTATTTGATTGAGTTATGCAAGTTTAAATGTCAAATAAAATAACACTTTATTTATTAAATAAATAATTTGTTTATACATTCAAACTACGAGATTTAAGGCATACACCTCAACAGGGATCAAAGAATTATACAATAAAACCCTAATTACCAGAAGAAGCAGAATCAACTTGAAGGCTAGATTTTCGTACTAGAAAGATGGATGAAGAGAAGAAGATTTCTTACCTTTTAATAAAGTTTTAAATCCAGTCGAATTTGGAAGAGGTTGAAACTTTAATTCAAAGTGGGAAATGAGTTTAGTTTTGCTTCAAAATCTTTAAGTTAAGTTCATTCGCGGGGAGGGGAAGGGAGGAGAGAGAACCAGAGAGAAAGGGGTAGAGGAAGAAATAAGTATAAGAGATAAAACTATGAATTTCATCAACAACCAGGGTAGTGAATGAAATTCTCAAGAATCATCTTCAACAAATATCTAACCTCTCACGTGATGATGGTTGTTAAAATGCCTCCATTCTTTTGCCGCCAAGTATATCATTTATATTTGTAAAAAATTGTTCTATTATTTGTGTAAAAATGTGAAACCCTAAATTGGGTGCTTTATCCTCTATATAAACAAGAGATGTTACTCCTCTTTCTAAATAAAAAAAACATACAACACATATCCTTTAGACAATATCTTGAATCCTCAAATTTTTATTTTTCAGTTTTTGTATCTTAGCCTTAATGGCTTATGTCGCACCATCAACCATGAATCTTATGCTTACCTTTAACAATCCTCCCCTTATCTAGCTCCTCAATAAAGTTACCATTATTAAGTTGGAATGGGAGAATTATCTACTATGGAAGAACTTGGCACCGCCTATTATGAGAAGCTATTGATTGAAAGGGTACTTCACTGTTGCATTTGTCCACCAAAGTACACCTCCACTTCTAGTCAGCTAGTGGTCGCAACTTAGATCACATTAGAAACCATATCTGGCAGATCACCTTCGGCCACGACGTCTGACACAGCTCAACCCGATTCACTCTTTGCGTCCAGCTCAATCTCTCCTCAAATGGTGAATCCTCTCAATGAATCTTGGATTGTTATAGATCAATTATTACTTGGTTGGCTTAAATGGTATGAGCTCTTTGTCTCAAATGGTTGGCTCAAAGGGCATTGATGTCAACCTCTACTCAAATTGTATGAGCTCCTTGTTTTTATAATTCTATGAACTCAGAAGTTACAATGCAAGTGATGGACTATGAAAACTCAAAGGATTTATAGACAAAGATACAATAATTATTTGATGTACAGTCCAGAGTGGAAGAAGACTTTCTCTGTCACATTTTTCAGCAAACCTGTAAAGGGTCCCTCAAGATGTCTGAATACTTAAGTATGAAGATGCATGTTGACCAACCCTAGTCAAGCAAGGAGTCCAGTTCCCAAAGGGCTTTAATACCCAAAATTCTATTAGGATTAGATGAAGAGTTTAATCTAGTCATTGCTACAATTTAAAGTCGTCCTAACATCTCTTAGGCTAATACGAACATTGAGCTCTTTGTCTCTGAAAAAATGTTAGACTACTAAAACACATAAAAATTATGTTTCATCTAACGATTCTTCTTCCGTGAATATGGCAAGTAACATAGTTAAGAAGAACACAAATGAAAATGGGCAGCGTGAAAATAATGGTCAAAATAGCCGACAACAATTTAATAATAATCAGAACAATTAAAGAGGAGGAGGTGGACGTAGTCGAGATAGAGGTCGCTAGAACAACAATGGAAATAACCGTCCTATTTGCCAAGTATGTGGTAAGTATGGACACTCTACTTCTATCTTCTACCATTATTACGAGAAGAAAGGATTTGTGAATCTAGTAAATCAAGCTAAGGGTTGGATGATTGGGTTTGGTTACTATAGGTAGGCATTGCTCTTTAGGTAATAAAAATTTTCGTCTTTCTAAGAGGTTTTTGGTGTTGATTGGAACGACAAGCGAGTATGGTCGGTTTAGGGACTAAGACAATCAGTTCTAGGCAGTCTTCTTTGGGGTTGGTTAATTATGTTAGGGTTCAGCTGAGTTCTCCTATGTAGGTCGGTTTGGTGGCTTCGAGATTGGGCTTAGTTTGTTCTTTGGGTTCCTCGCGTCATAATGGTTTAATGGATGTCGAGGGCTTGGATCAATCCCATTCTTGGGCTTCCCTTCTTGGTTCGACCTCCTCTTCTAAAGGAAGGCTTATTGACTACCCCTTGCAGTTTTAAAGGGTCAAGAGGTGGTCATTCCATCTAAGAATGTTATTACTAAAGGGGTTAGGTTGTTGAATTACTCCTTAGAGGGCCAATTTGTGGAGGGTCGACTTCTGGTTGAGGTTATTTCTCGATTGGTTGCTAAGTTGTGGGGCTATGTGGAAGTGTCATTGATTACTATCTTGAAGGATGATTTGGTTATTTTCAGTTTAAGAAAGATGAGGCTCGGGACTCAATGATGTCTAATAGTCCTTGGCATATTAAGGGCAAGCCTATGCTGCTAAGGAAGTGGTCTTATGCATTGTTCATGAGACCTTCGTGTTTGATCGGGTGCCGATTTGGACGAAGTTGCTTGTGGTACCTTTGGAATTGTGGACTCCTCGAGGGTTGAGTGTTGTGGTCAATGTTGTTGGTCGCCCAATTTACGTGGATAAGGCTACAAAGGAGCATAAGATATTATATTTTGTATGTTTTTGTGTTCAGGCAGGAATGAAGGATGATTTTCCCCTCTTTGTGATGGTTTACTTGTAGGTTGAGGATTTTGAGATCCTTGCAGATTATGCTTAGAGACTACACAAGTGTGCTCAATGTGGTGGTTTTGGTCATTCTATTGATAAGTGTGGGGCGAGGGTTTGCCAGGGTGTTCCTTTTCGGTACCTTTTGCTCCTGCCGGTGATGGTTCAATCCTGACCCCTACTGAGGGGCCATGTTATAAGGTTATTACCCCTCTATCCAGGGGTAATTGCTCTTACTGTTGAAGGTTCTTTTGTGGTGAGGACTTAAAGTTGTGTTCTTGGGTCTAGTCCTGTGGCTGATCAGGTGGTGATTAGGATGTTAGTGTCGCCTAAAGGTACTGCAAATTCTTCCTTTTCGTTGATGTTGTTCTCTTGAGATGATATCTCCCATTAGTCAATTGATTGTCACTGTATGGTCAATGATTCTAAACTTTTAGTGAATCTCCAAGAGCCCTTTGACTTATCAAAGGACTTCAGATATATATATATATTGTACTTTTGATGGTTTCTTCTAGTTCGAGATGTGAGCTTGTCCTTCGTTTTGCTTTTGTGCTTGTGGTTGTGAGTTCTAGCTCTTATGTTGGTTTTATTTATTTGTGCCTTGACCTAAGACTAAGACGTTACCTTATTGCAATATATTATATCATCTTTGCCAAAAAAAAAAAAAAAAAGTCATAGATTCAGAAAAAACAAATTCAAATTTAAAATGATTTATTTGAGTATTTTTGTTAAAAATTGACAATAGAGGCTAAAAATCTAAACTAGAAATTTCACAGGACCTTCATGTGTCCTCAACGATAAATTGTAATTTGGGGAAGAAAGAGACCTGTAAAACGAAGAAGAAGAAATACTGGTGTGGTGTTAGCCACAGAACCTCCGATGCTTAAATTAGTAATCAGCAAATGGTCAGAGCAAGTAAAAAGTTAGAAAAATTGCTTACTTTAGGTGATGCCTATGACCTCTTATTTATAAAGGGGGGAACTTAGTATTCCTGATCCTCAAATTAGGGAATGCTAATTTAGGCCAGCTATGAGGGTTGGGATCATGGGGCACGGGAAGTGGGCCTTCATGGGAGGACAAAGGCTCACCTCGGCCTGGGCAAGTTGGGTCGTTTGGCCCAACTTCTTTCCTTTATCTAATCTCTTTCTCCCTCGGCCTATTAACTCATTTCTTACATTTATCTATCCCTCACGTGATAATTATTGTTACGATTTTACCTTTAATAATCTACCTTCCTAAGCGCGTGATTCTTAGGTCCAAAAAATGACCCATAACATATATAATTTTATTTTAAAATTAAATATAATAATTCTTCTTTTTTTTTTTTTTTCTTTTCTTTTCTTTTTTTTCAAATCAATACCTTTGAAAGAAAAAGAAAGAACAGATGAACAAAACCAAGTTAACACATCATCACACATACAAAAAGAAAGAAAAGAAAAGAAAGGAGAAATAAAAAACCTAATAAACACCTTGAGTCTTCACGAACATTTTTTATTTAAGAAAAAAAGAAAAAGAAAAAGAAAAAAACCGAGGAGCTATTTAAACTGAGCTTATTAGGGTTTTTGGGGACAGCCGTTTCTCTCTCGCTGGTTTTTCTTCCTCTGGAGCTGCTCCAAGCTTCTCAACTAGTCTAACCATGGCTGTCGGGTACCGTTCGTCGCCGTTTCTTCTTTCGGCTACTTCCCCTTTACACTCTTCACTGATGCAACTCTTCTTTCTTCTACTTGCAGAAAAAACAAGAGGATTTCGAAAGGAAAGAAGGGTGGCAAGAAGAAGACGTAAGTATTTTGCTTCATTCCATAGGAACTTCTTATATCAGATCTGGGTGTCTAACATCCGGTTCTAGTTTGTTTCAATTCTTCTCTTTTAGTTAATAAAACTCAATCGATGCTTTTATTAATTTGGTTTTGTTCCTGTGTGGGTTCCTTAGTGTCGACCCATTTGCAAAGAAGGACTGGTACGATATCAAGGCACCCTCTGTGTTCAATGTCAAGAACGTCGGGAAGACTCTCGTTACCCGTACTCAGGGTACCAAGGTAAATTATACTCTGTTATTGCTCCCCTTCATTTGTAGTTTCTTTAGTTTTATTCGCTTATGACCCTGCTTTTGTATCTACTTTTGCCCTCGCTTGCCATCTTCGCATCGAAGACTCTTGTTTTTAGAGGGGTCACTGTATTTACTCTTACGCGAAGATGTCTTAATGTTATTTCGTGTATAAGCGACTGACGCTAATATATTGGCACGTGAAAGATGTATAGATCCAGTAACGTAGCATTTACTGACATAAACGTTAATTAGCACTAGATGGGGTGTTTGCCTAGTGTTAAACCACGCAGCATCTTCTTGATTGACTTCTTTGGTGGTGAAAATGACATCGTTTTATATTTAGCTGTTATTTGATATCAAATCTTCACTAATATTGAATCGACGTTGATTTCATTGTATTCATTCTAACAGCTCGTTACATATATACTTTTGGTTTTTGTGCCGTATTAGTAATTTCTGATGGTGGTTGGTAGGTTAAGTCAACTCATTTTGTAGATTAGAAGATTAATTTATTTTTCTATACACCACCTTTTAAATACTTTTTCTGAATTATATTTAATAGAAAGTTAGTTATGTTTTGTGCCCTGGGCAATTGAATAAATTCTAGATTGATGTAGCAATTATTTATCTTTATGGTGTTGGTGCAGTTTCTTGTTCTTTTTGTCTCTTAAAATGCAACTAATGATAATTGTCATTTCAACAGATTGCTTCTGAAGGGCTTAAACATAGAGTGTTTGAGGTATCACTGGCCGACCTTCAGGAAGATGAGGAGCACGCCTACAGAAAGATTAGATTGAGAGCTGAAGATGTTCAAGGAAGGAATGTTCTCACTAATTTCTGGGTATGAGTGGTCTGTGTTTCATATATTTGGAAATGGATATCAAAGGCTTCAAATAGAAAAGTTTATGAGAATGCCTGTCTTCGTCCATTTGAGCATAATCCTTAAAATGAATTTTAATAACTCATAACCTTCTGACTTTCATTGTTTTGCAGGGAATGAATTTCACTACTGACAAATTAAGGTCATTGGTAAGGAAGTGGCATACGTTGATTGAAGCTCATGTGGATGTTAAGACCACAGATAATTACACTCTGAGGATGTTCTGCATTGGGTTTACAAAGAGACGCCCAAACCAGGTTAAAAGGACCTGCTATGCGCAATCCAGTCAGATTAGACAGGTGACTACATGTTTCCTTTTTCCTTCCAAATAGAAGTTTTTACTGATGATCATTTAATATGTGTTGAATTTACTATGAACGATGATGTTATTGAATATAGAAGTGATGGATAACTATGTCATAAACAATGGCATGTATGGGAGCATTTTGTGAACGATTCAATGCTTTTGTTAGTGTAAGGACAGTAGCTGCCTTGCGAATACCCTCTTGATGCTAATTTTCTCATTCTGCTTGTAGCATTTTACCTATTGTTGGAACTTTTTGGTTAAATAAAGTAGACTTCCCAGATTTAAAGACTACTTTTACTTACCACATACAAAGAAATCATCTATGTTGCAAAAAATGGATTTGTAATCGAACAAAATATTTTCTTTACTTTGATGTCTAACAAAATATTGTTTCCCTCCATATTATTGGTACTTCAGTTTTAGTTGTTTTCCAAGTTCAATTACATTAAGTGCTTCATTTCTGAATGTTATTTTACACTACCATCTTATATGAACAATTGACTATGCAAATCAAATACTATGCCCTTATCAGTTTTAAGTAGTGCATAATTGTATCGTACCTGTGATTTTGAAGGACATGGGAATGATAGTGATATTAGCAACTTGTATATTCCTGGCAATCTGCTACTGTTTGTAAATGTTTGCTTGTTATTACAGATCCGTCGTAAGATGAGGGAGATCATGGTCAACCAAGCAACATCATGTGATCTGAAAGAGTTGGTCCGTAAGTTCATTCCTGAATCAATTGGAAAGGAAATCGAGAAGGCTACATCTAGCATATACCCTCTACAGAATGTTTTCATCCGAAAGGTCAAGATCTTGAAAGCTCCCAAGTTTGATCTTGGAAAGTTAATGGAGGTATACAACACTTTGCTTATCAAACCTGCTGGTTAACTTGTCTCTCAGAATCATACCATCGATTTTGACTAACACAAATCAAGTCTGCTCGTAACCATTTTTCCTGTTGAAATTATAGTCTTGGGTGTCGATTAAGATTATGAATTTGGTTGTAACTATTTTGATCAATCATTTTCTTTCACTATCTATAGGTGCATGGTGATTATTCGGAAGATGTTGGTGTGAAGGTAGATAGGCCTGCCGAAGAAGCTGTCGAGGGGGCTACCGAAGTTGTTGGCGCTTGAAAAATGGAATCTTGAATCCACTTTTCTTATATTTACGAATGAACTGTCTTTTATTTTTATTTTTTAGTTTTCCTTTTAGTGTTATAGTCTTGTGTTTCTGCCAAGTTGAGAAATCAGAGATTATCAGCGATTTTGACTATGAAAAGTACTTGCTGGCTTCAAATTGAGCATTATTCCTTGGAATCATTTAAATACACTTGTGAATCGTTCGCATGGTATTTTATTTAGTTGGAAACTTTTGTTATTAAGTCATTTCAAAATGTCAAATAATTTAAATTAGTTCTGATTATAAGAAAATTGTGCCTGCAAAGTGTTAAATTGAATTAATTTTGAATAATTTTACTAAAATTGATTCCATTTATATATTTTTGCGGCACCGTTAACTCAATTCCATTCCAGTTGAGCATGCATCTTGTTCTAACCAATAGGTTTATATTTGATGTATTTGTAGATTTCTCATCATTTGATGGTTTGAAAGTTAATTACTAACTAAATCAATTGATTAAAAATCTCCAAATATTTTAATAAGTTACTTGACACAGATTTAGCTGACAATAGAGTACCCATTGACACATGAATAGCCATGTTTTTGAGGTTTTAAAATCATGGGAGCTAATTTCTGAGTTCAAATTTCTAATTTAATCAAATCTCAAGGACAATTTTACATTCAGCCACAATTCATGTTGGACCTTTTAATTATTCAACTTTTCTTGGATTGCTTTGCCACTATTGGAAATAACAGGGCAAACATGAAGAAGCTATTCATGCAGAATGCCGACATTTTCTTAAGAGGTTAGGCTATTGTACAGTAAATGTTGACAACACGACGGGAACTCACTATTGAACTACAGAGGGATTCAAAACTTGTGCTTAAAATCTTCCTCGATGATAATTAGCATGTATTCTTTTCCATGAATTTGAAGGTTCTATTCTCCATATACTTTGAAAAGATTCTTCCCAATTTCTATAGCTCTTCTCAGGTGGGATCAGACTGAACACCTACTGCTTCAAATGGAAGTAGAATAAAAGATTTTCCAATTGATTTGTGGGGTTCCTCCTTGGTTACTTCTGTACGGAACATTTCAAATTTTCAAGACCACTCTTCAATCCTTGTTCCGGGATTCTCTTCAGAATATTTCTTGCTGCAAAATCCAATGACTAACATGAATATTACAAGCCTATTTGGAATGACTTTTGAAGTGTTTTTAAGCATTTAGAAAACCATCCACTTTTTGAGAATGCCTGATCAATGTTCAAACCATACTGTACCTGAGAAATATATGGAGTTGGGGTTATTTGAGTTATTTGAGATCATCTGTTGGAAACCACTGTGGGTCTGTGTAGTCCAACTCAGTTCCAATATTTTAACGTCTGACAAGAAGAATGAGGATAAGTAAGGAAGATAAGTGAACCGAAAGAAAACCAGCATCTGAAGGAAACACTGACCCCCCTGCTTTATGGACATGAAAGATTTCTCAGAACTGTTTGAAGTTTTCTTCACCATCATGGCTGCAATATGGTAAAGATGGAGCAGATTGACCGATGATTTGAAATTTCCTGCTATTAACGAACAAAGGAATCACGTTTCCATATTCAAATTGAGATACAAATTTACCATGACAAACATAATAATGCTGTTTCATGACTATGTTTTCTTACATTATGTCCATTGCCTATATCAGCTTAGAGGAAGGTTGAAATTGACAATCTACTATTATGTAGAGTAGCTCACCTGAAATTCTTTGCCAAATATTGTTGCTTGCTCCAGTAGTCGGTTTACAGCGAAGAGGAAGTACTTTCATAGTTGGTTTCTTCATGTAAAAAAAATGAACTGAGATAAACTGGAACCTCTAACAATAATAGATGTTGTAGTAGTGAAAGATCAGATGAGACAGAGAGAGAGAGAGAGCTTACATAAACACCAATCCCAGCCATTACAATTATTCAGTAAAAGTTCAGTTCAGTATATCCATGAGAGTATGGTAAAAACTCCACATCAATCTTGGAACTAGAACTGATGTTTTTCTTTAATTGGTCATGGTTTGACTCTACCTCAGCACAAAATATGCCATAAACAGGTCTATGATCTGAAAACCGGGATTCACCCCGGACATACGATAGTTGATGGAGACCTTGTCCATACCACAAAATCCGATCACACCTTCAAACAAAAAATTAACAAACATGTATAAGAACTCAGGGAGGGGTTGTTCTTGGTGCACAAAATTTGATTGAGTTCTTACCAAGCAGGAGTTCTACGTTTTTCCTTCCAGTACATACCGTCCCCGGAGTATTGGTCTGAATTATTTGAGTATTTGTAAGTTGGTGGAAAATATATACTGCCTTCATTCCATCCAACAAAGACTCGGCCGTAATTCTGCTCATTACGTAACTGCTAAGAGGGGAATGATTTAAATAAAAAGTTGTATTACTAATGATATCAGGTAAGAAAAACAAAGCACTTGGAACACAAAACTACCCATCACAGGAATAATTATAAACGTGCCTGATCATTCTCAAGCAATACTCTCCAATTTTGCATCTCAACAAGTGCCTTGGCAGAGCGGTGAGATAGAGCGATCCGATAATTTAAATCCCCAAACCAGATAACTCGACTGGAAGATCAACTCATTGTTAAAATACTTAAGGGCAGTGTCGGACACAAACAAAGAATATCAAATTGAATGAATGTGTCAAACATAGGCGTGCACGGTTCATGACTCTGATTATACTTTCTAGAGCAAAATTACTATAAAGATACTAAAACATGAATAAATCATTTTGGAAGTGAACTGGCCTAAAATGTGTTAGGCATGCAATTGTCTCAAATTGTTAACATATATATAGATTTTCGTCTATTCCATGTTCAATTCTCAGCTTCATCAAACTGCAAGCAATAAAGGAATAACTGAACACTGGAGAGTAAGGATCTAACTCATGTTCAAGGATTGTTTGAGGTGACTTCTGATGAGGTAAACCTCGATCACATCGAAACCGGGTCTTCTTCAGGATCTCCATCACATCAGAATTCCTTCTTAACTCATCACCCTGTTTCTGTCCTGAGGTTAAGTGACTACAGATGAAGCAAAAGCTTGTTTGATGCAAAGACAAACTGACTGAGATTGATCCCTGTAATAAAACATGCAGAATACACTAAGTTACTTAATAACAAGCTTATCTTATGCTTCTGGGGAGCCACAAAAATACAAAATACAGCAACTACTAAAATTGATACCTTATTTCCTAGGTAACCCATCAATCCTCTACCAACACAAGATATTTTCATGTTCCGTATGCTATCCTTCAATTCACTCCTGACCCATATTGTGAGAAAAATGCCGACCATTTGTTTATTAGAAACCAAGCAATACCGTGAACATTCCAACATCCCATGTTCATCTTCCTTGGATGTGGATCCATTATATAACGGTGGTGAGAAAAAAGTTTCACTTGTCAAATCCCCATGGCATGCATCATCTTCAGATGATCCCCATTTGGAATAGTCGCTTAGCCTTGAGTCATTGCTTCGCCTACAATAATCACTTTGCCTGTTATAGTTGCTTAGCCTGTGTCCCCATCTGAAACTGGACTCATAGTCACTAGGCCGGTGGTTGAAGATCACATGATTAGAAATGCTAAATCTTCTATCAAGTTGAGGCAGTGCAGTTGACTGGTCGTTAGATGGTCTACCACTATTAGTTGTATGAAAAGATTGACCATGACAGTAAGATGAGTTCTTGAGCTTCATTGATTCCTCAAAATCATCATTTAATTCTATGACTGGGTCAGGAATGGGAGATGGCATGTAGCACACTTTATCTCCACTTGTTCCAGGAAGATTGTTCAGCGTTTTCTGAATGAGGGTTAGCCATTTCCTGGCAGGACCGCTGTCTTCTGCGCCCAACACATTACCAGCATTCAGTGGTACTATCTCTTGAAATCTGAAATACATGGTAAAAGCCAGATAAAATTTTAAGTTTCATTTCTCTAGAACCGTAGGGGTGTCTCAGTCTAGTATACTCGCATCATAAATCATGACCTCGCAATAATTTGAGTTTGATCTTATAAAATAATTCAAGAGCTAAAACTAAAAAACTTGGCTGAAAAAGCACACTTAGGTGTATTGAATCTACTCATACCCAAGTACATAAATGTCTGCAGGGGCCGAGGTATGAAGCCAGTCTTCTAAACTTAGATTGCTAGGAGGGGATCTGCCACCAACATTCCATGTAGCAACAAAAATGCTGCTCCCAAAACAAACATCGAAGTTCTGGTAGTTAACTTACAGATCAGTAAAGCATGCAATATGAAACTTGTTCTTTAAAAGGGAAAAATCATACATACCTATAGTTCTGAACATCTACGATATGAGGATTATCGAAATTCATATGTTCATGCTGGCTATGCTCTATGCTCTTACTAGATTTATCTGTGGAGAGAAACAGAGAAAAAGATTCAAAGATTTAGAAAGTGGATTGGTTTAAAAATAAAATGATAGATTGATATACTTGAACTGTTTTGCTTCTCTTACCGATGTAATTCTCTCTCATCGAAATGCTATTCCTATACTCAACAGCACCTCCTGGACAAGCGGGACAATGTTAGCACATGAACCTTTTACTGAGAAATCAGCTTCTAACACCAATAATCCATTACTACAACTAGCAAATATCCCAATTACTTATTTGGTTGCAGAAAGATTCATATTTATAATGGGAACCGAGAGAAACAAGAAATCATCAAGGGATATAGCAGAGTAATTGTACGTTTGGATTCGAGATTCAACAAAGCTACCAAGACTGGATTATAGTGGAACTTTAATATTAGAGGAGAAAAAAGAAGGAAGGTGTTTGATATTCACCTTCATAAACACCATGATCTGCCTGATAATCTCCGCTTCCAGTTTTATTCTTGGCATTGAACCATTTTGTAACCATCTTCTTGGACCATGAGAGCTGCAACAAACAGTTAAGAAGAAACAAAAATCAATTTCCCATCAGGGAAAAGACTTGTTTCAAGTAGAAGAAAGTGAAACACCTTGCTTTTCTTCGAATTCCCATCGCTCATTGTTTATCTTATTTTTCATGCAGCTTCCTCTGTTATCTTTTAGGACTCTCTTTAGGTTAATGAGTTGTGGTCAGAAGAGAAAGAAAGAGAAAGAGAGAGAACCTCAAGTGGGATTTCCCTTCCCCAAATGGCAGGTGAGCTTTGAAGTTCGATACAATGGCATGCAATCCAACCAAATTTCCCTGTTTACTACTCCTTTGTCCCCCAAATCATCAAAACAAACTCAGTAAAAAAACCAATAGAAGAACAAAATGACACATGCATTTTAGAGAGAAAGTGAAAACAAACTTGAAAAGCATAAGCAGCGATGACCCAGATTCTGAATCAGGAAAAAGTAGTAATGTAAACAAAGAGAAAAGAAAAAGAAAGAGAGAGAATCTGATTTATCCAACTTCTTTTCACTTAGTCCCAAGAGGGCCTCTCCCAAATAACCCACCAAGTACAAAGTTGAACAGTATAGAGTGCAGAAATAGAGAGAGAAAATGGCTCAAGTCTTAAAGAGAGGGGAATAGTAGGGATCTCTTTGTTCATAACCATAGAAAGGGAAAAAAGAAAAAAGAAAAAATCAACCTCAGTTCAGTTTGCATCAATCTCCTTCTTCTTCTCATTATGGTCCACCAAAACCAGTTGCAAAAGGCACAAGCCCGAAGCTTTCGCTTGAATATGGGGTACCCACTTAACAATTCCATACTACATTGACAAATCATGCATTTATCTCTCAATATTTTTTGCCTTCTCCAATTGGGGTTTCCACAAATTTTACTTCTTTCTGTATACAGGTTCAGCCCCTTCAGCTCAATAGTGCTATCTAATCAACAAGAAGCACTTTTGAAATGCTACACGACTAATACTCAAACGACCCCAAATTCATCTTGAAAAGTGTGATTTTTTTGGAGATCAAATGGAAGAAAGAGCGATGAATAAAAAAAAAAAAAAAAAAAGCTACCTTTACACCTCAGAACCCATCAAGGATTTTTGAGGATTCAGTAACCTTGAACCTTGGATTTAGGTATGTAAATTTCAAACTCAGCGTCACTGATATTCAATTAAACATGATTATGGTAATTAAAAAGGAAAAAAAACAAAGGGGTTTGAAAAAAGTTCCATTTTTTTTCATGAGAGAATGGAAAGAGGTGGGTTTGATTCACTGTTGTTGGTATGCATATCATAAAAAAAGGCTATCCCTTTCCTTATGGGTTTATTCCTAAAGCTCATAATTATTGAGCCTTATCAATGGTCAATTCAGTTAGAGCAAACTTGAAAATCTGACGACAAAATTTAGTGAGCTGATGGTGGAACATTCCAATGCTGGGGCACCATATTAAATATATTCTCATCAACTCAGCTACCAATATTCATATGGACATCCTTTCTCTTCATGCTCATCTGCCTTTACACATTTGCATTTATTTCAACTAGAGCTAACCAATCAACCAAGAAATATTCAAACTTATAATCTATCTAAAACGAATTATTAATGACTCCGTTAGATTATGCAAAAAGAAGTTAAAGAGGAGTTGTCAGAGTTTGATTTTCATTTTATAAATTCATGAACTTTGAACTACAGTCGTCATTGTTCGTTAGTGTTCAAATCTCTAAATACAATCTTTTTCAACTTAAAACTTCTTAAATCTTTCACTTAAACTCTAAACTCAGGCTTACAATGTTGAAACCGTACCTTAAACTCTCTCATCAAAGCTATCGTGACAAATACACAACTATACAATATCAAACGTTATTATGAAAGTGCATAAATATTGTGTTGAGTTTTAGAGTCTGGAGTTAATATGTTAGAATTAGAAAGTTAGCGTGTAGGATATAAAGTTATTTTGTTGTAGTTCTTCCATAAATGTGTGAAAGAGATAAATATGAGAAGATAAAATCCCTTGATAAATATTCAAATTTCAATAGTGAACACGTTAAAGTTGGTAGAATTAAGTTATTCAATATCAAGTTATGAAACCAGTGGGCTAAGCACCCATATGTCATGGTTAACAAATTCCACTAAAGCAAAAGGAAAATACAAAAAAGAGAATTTTACAAGTAAATAGATTGATAGAAAAAGAATTCAAAATTTTTAACAGTGATTCTGACTTCAGAATTGGATACTCACGTTGGATTGTGTAATGAGGGGATCTCCATTGTTTTCATATTAAGGGAGGTTGTCTAATCAACACAAAATGATTGATTTTCTTCTTCTTTTAAAATGGAATGAAATCAGCCCCTTCTTTTTCTTTCATAACTTGTTTGAATGTATTGAGAGTTCTATTTGAATACAGAACAAAGAAAAAAGGCAAGGGAGGGTTGAACAGCAGTTAAAAGAACCATGTTAAGTGAATAATCCCATCAAGTAAAGAGGAGTTGGCCCATGTTTGGGCAATTAAAGAAGAATTGACCTCACTATTCCTTCTTTTTGCCTTCAAAATGAAACACTCCATTGACTAATATATGATTTCCATGAAAAGGCATATGAAATGTAATCATGTTCTTGTCCTAGCCATTCAATATCTAAGTGTTTGATATATCTGTTTGAATCTTCAAATTTAGAAGTTCTGATTCAAATAATCGTATTCCTAAACTTCTTATTTACATGCCAAAGTTATATGTCTCTTCTGCAACACCGTAACTTCAATAGTTCCAAATATGACCACTCATAAATGACTATTGTTCACAGAGAAACTCTAGAAATCCTCAAATTCAACATATCCCTTAGAGAAATCTGGTCACTTCATGCAATCAATTTACTTTTTGTTACTTATTTGATGCAGTACATGGTAAAACAGAAAGATTGAAACTTAGATGGAAGCCTCTTGGCTCTACCAATAAGACAAACAGACATAGCCATCAAATGATATTTGTTGTGGAACCCAATAACATTAGCTCTAATTTCCCCTCTTAGAGAATCTAATGCCAAATCCGAAGGATATAATTAGGCACTCAAACGTGGGAGCTGCACAAGACCAAGAATTGTACTGGTTGCTTTTGTCTTCAAGCATATGGGCTTCTCTTTTTCCTTTCTAATTTTAGAAATTGCATTTGGTGGTTTGCAATGGAATGGAACCATCAATCACTATCAGTTTCAAATTATTGCATCTTGAAAAAGCTTGTGAGAACTTCAGCATTTATCATAACTTGAAAATCTTGATTGCTGAGGATAAAATATAACACCTACAAGATAAAAAGATCCCAAGTCAAATCAAGTATTTTAACCATTTTAGGATAATGTATGTTATGAACACTTCCCTCTCTTTAATATTTACAAAATCTCGACCATTGTCCCATTTAGAAGGATATCATCTCATAATTATCTACACAGTTTCTGTCTCTAGCACGGTTTCTGTCTCTAGCACGGCTAAGAACAGAGGGAAACAACTGATATTATTGGACATAGTACATACCAAGCTTGTAAATAGAGGGGAAACAGTTCAAAAGGTTTTATGAGAAAGCGCTTTTGCTATGCCTCGGATTGTGTTTGGAGTGGTCCTGCAACACCCACCGAACAGAGAGGCTCCAGCTTTCTTCCACTTTCTTACATATGATACAAAGTCTTCCCCTATCATTCCATCAGATTTCTGAAAAAAAATAAACAGAAGTGACTAAATTTTTCAGAGGATAAACAGAACTAAAAGAGAAACTGTCTGTTCTGTAGTGTACGCAGATACGAAGGAACGAAGTTGTGAAGTTTTAATAAGTCACTTGAAAAAAACAGGCAAAAAAAAACTCACCAACCACTGTTTGGTCACACCATCATAAGTCTCCCCACTGTTTGGATAAATCATAATTGGTTTGCTAGTGACCTGACAATCAGATAACCAGATTTACTTAGATTATGAACATATCTTAGAGCTGCTGTCTATGTTGTTTTTCCATTATTAGGCTGCTTTCCATGTAATTCCTGTTAATATCCACTAGTCCTATCACTTGGCATTTGGCAGAAGCCATTGGCAGTGAAGAAGGGTGGCTATGGCTTAGTATTTTCCTCTTTGAGGAGCATGAATACATCTTTAAAGTGAATAGTTAAGAAGCAAATTGAGAGTGACAAATCTCGTTTCAAGAGGTTGAATTGACTTCATTTGTGCATACTGATTCTCAAATCCACCAATTCATGATAGGCCTTAGCCTCAGTTTATTTATCAAATTATCAACAAGCAGAGACAGAGAATTCGAGAGCTCTCCTTCCATCTCATAAAGAGAACCAACTACAAAGGAATTCAACAAAAAGATAACTCCCCTCCTACTGCCTCAATGGCTTGCATACCTCGGTCCCGAGCCCCTCTAACTAAAATATTCCGTAGGGCCCGCACAATATACACATTTTCCTCACACGTATTACCATCCCTCTTTTTGCACGCTTACGTACATACACTGTAGTAATTTGGGGCTACAAATTTATTTAGATGAAATTCATGGGCAAATTTTATTTGAACTTCATTGAGACAGATAAGATGATGAGAATGTTAAGAGTCATAAAAGGGTATTAGCGAAATTTACCTCCCGAATTGCCGAGATTAGTCCATGAATATATCTGGGAGGTGTACAGTTGATTCCTACAGCAACAACTTGCTTTGAAGCATCTGCAACGGAGGCACAGTCAGATACAGAATCCCCACTGACCACATTGATTCCATCCTTGGAGTTGAAAGAAAACCAAGCTGGAATTTCAATGCCCTCTTCATCAAGAAGCTCAGCATATGCCTGAAAATTCCACATAAGCAGCAACATAAAGAAGTTAAGCTTGGAACCCTGCCAACACCAACAACGACAACTAGTTTCGAACAGAAATTTCATACTTGAGCTTCCAACTTGTTCGGAATCGTTTCAAACGCGATTAAGTCAGCACCAGCATTGGCCAGAATTTGCACTCTTCTCCTATGAAAATCTTTCAGTGTTTCTAGAGTAACTGAATCACCATACTCCCCACTGTAAAACAGCATGACACAACGATACAGCAACAGTTAGATATATATACTTGTACTAAAACAGTAAAAGGGAACAGAGGCTTTCGGATAAAACCATTTTCTCCTAGGAAAATAGTCGGTATGACAATTCCTACAACTATTAAAGTACATATTTGCAAATGGTAAAACTCAAACTTAAGGACCTTTCTAAGTGCTAAGAGTTTGCTCACCTATACTCAGACCCATCAGCCAAATAAGCCCCGTAGCTGCCGACCGAAGCAGCCACCAGAATCGGCCTCCTCGAGCCCGCTTCACTTGCAGTGAAATCCCAAGAATCCTTCGTACATCGTTCAAGATAGATGTCACGTGCTTCAAGTGCAATTTCAACACTTTTTCTTAGTAATTCTTCACTCTCATCTCTAGAAAATCCTTTAGCCTCAAAACCCTGAAGGGTTGCCTACATATAATATACCATGAAATCATGGATTTCTTACAACTGCTAGAATATATGATATTAGATGATTAAATCTAACAACTTGACATTTTGGATATAGAGGCAATAGTGATGATAGTGGTTGAATCTTATGAACCAACTAATATTGAAGTTCAGTTGTAGCAACAATATGAACAATTACAAGCAGCTACAAAATAGTTTTATTTGAACAGTGAAATGGGGTGGAGAAAAGAACCTGATAAGATGCTGTGGAAATGATATTGGCCCCAGCATCAAGGTAGTCTAAATGGACCTGTCATAAATTAAGCAGATTAGCTGCTGATGAGGAAATATTTCAAAATCAACCACATGAAATTTCTCAAAAATAAATAAATACAACAACCAAATGAATTAACTAAAATTTTCTTAAACTAGACTCTTACTGAAAGGTCTTGTTTTTATTTTGAATTAAAGTGGTGTTTCGATAGATATCATAAAACCTTTTCTTATTTCTTGTTATGTGAAATTTTAATTTAAAAATATATAATTTTTAAATGGACGTAAGTTTTAAAACTAAATATCAAAACATTACTGTGAGCATAAAAATAAGGATCTTGTTTCTCCAAGATTCCTTCCCTAAACCTCTCTGTTTTTTAGGTTACTTCAGCCACGGTGCTGATTGTGGTTAGGTTTCTTTCTCAATCCTCGAAGAAGTAGGTGATGCTTCTAAGTGGCGGATAGAACAGAAGAAGTTAGAGTTAGTTGTAGTCAGGATTCGCTGTTAAGAGATTTCCAGGATGAACACGGAGGACCTTATCGAGAACTGGAAGAACCTCCGTTTATCAGACGAAGAAAAAGGAACTAAGATTGAATTCGATCATCAGCTGGGTTCCATGATTGAAGACCAATTGGATTTATGTCTAGTTGGCAAATTGTGGACCCCTCGTAAAATAGCTCCAGGAATAATCAAGAACGTTTTTGCAAATGCCTGGAGAACAAGGATGGGTTTCAGTGTTGAAGGTCTGGGTACGAACATCTTTCTTTTTAAATTCGACTCAAGGAAAGACAAAGAGTTTGTATTTCGTTTGGGACCTTAGCTCATGGATAATGCTTTATTGGCGCTAGAGGTTCCTAAAGCAAACATAAAAATCTCACAGATGAATTTTGGAAGAGCTGCCTTCTGGGTCCGTTTCTTGGATATCCCTCTTGGTTTTCAAAACAAGTTTATGGCAAAACGTCTAGGAAATGTGATGGGAGAATTCTTGGAAGCTGAATGTGACCAGGATAATTTCTGTTCGGGAGAAAGCTTAAGGGTCAAGATTATGATCGATATAACCAAGCCCTTTCGCAGAGGAATCTGGATTGAACCAGGGGAAGATGTAGACAGTTTATGGATTCAGGCCAAGTATGAGAGACTACCAGATTTCTGCTATGGATGTGGAAGAATCGGTCATGTCGTGAAGGACTGTCCCCATCTATCTGAAGGAGAAAAACAAGAAATTGAACCTTTTCAGTTTGGCAATTGGCTGCGATTTCAGGGAAGTAATATGAGAAGCAAAAAGAAAAATACGTCGCCCAGTTTTGAGAAAGAAGAGTCCCCTGAAATTCCCTGTCCCCCAAATCCTCCCGCTCCTAACACAGTCGACTCCCCCTCTACTCATTCCAAAGAAGGTTTTAACATGCTGCACAATACTTGGCAATCCACTGATCAAGAGGAAGATTCTGCTGTTAATAGTCATACGATTGACTTAAATCTTGGCCCCCAGGTCTGGGGAAGAAAGGAAGCTCCTTCGACAATTTTACCTTGTGGTAGTCCAAACACAAACAAACATGTGTTCTCTGATCCAACGGCTTCAACGGAGGTAGAAGGCACTATAGAGGAGTTCATTCAACCGGTAGCAGTGGAGACAAATCAGAAAAAAAAAAGAAGAGACTGGAAAAGAAGAGCAAGATCAGAATTCCTATATTCTCCTCAGGACAGTGAAGATCAGGTGTTGTTAGAAAAAAAAGGGAGTTTCTTTGGCAGAGCCCGAAGAGGCAAAGAGAAAAAGAGAGTCGTCCCTACCAAATTACCCTATAGTTTTCCACTCAAAATCGGCGGAGTTTGCTCAGCAGCCGGGAACCATGAAAATCCTCTCTTGGAATGCTCGGGGCGTGGGCAATCCTTGAGCATTCCGTGCAGTGTCTGACCTCATTCGGGTAAGACGTCCGCATGTTCTGTTCATATCTGAAACAAAATGTGGTGATAACTGTACAAATAAGATAAAGAGAGTTGGGAATTTTTTTGGGTGTCTATAGGTTAATAGTGCTGGCAGGAAAGGGGGTTATGTTTGTTGTGGACTGATCAGGTGAACTTGGAAGTACTATCGTACTCCCAAAACCATATCGATACAAAAATTGAGTGGAAAAACAAAGTTTTTCGATTCACAAGAATCTATGGCCACCCTGAGAGTAAGAAGAAAATTCAAATATGGAATCTACTAAAGAATCTCTGTGATGGAAGCGACTCCCCTTGGCTGGTGGGGGGTGATCTAAATGAAATTCTCAAAACAGAGGAAAAATATGGAGGAGCGCAAAAAGATAGCTACTTTCTTGAAAACTTCAGGGAGGCCTTAGATGATTGTAATTTAAAAGATACAGTTTTCGAAGGTCCTGATTTTACATGGTGCAATAGAAGGAGAGTTAATTGCACTTGGGAAAGGCTAGACTGTTTCCTTTGCAATCTGAATTTTGAATCACTCTTTGATAATTTCACAATTAAGCATCTGGATTGGCTCTCTTCGGATCATAGGCCTATCGAGTTCTCTTTAAGAAACCTATCTGCTGGAACAAAGGGAAGGAAAAATGATTGTTTTAAATTTGAAGAATGTTGGACCATCCACGATGAATGCAAAAATATTATCAAGGAAGAAGGAATTTGGCATCCATCAGCCCAGTTCAAGATTTCATGCCTCAACCAAAATCTTAACCGGTGTGTTGTTGCCCTTAAACAATGGGGAAGGTCCATAACTAAAGGCTTCAAAAGCAGAATCATCAAATGCAAAAGAGCCTTACAAGATGCTTACAATTGCTTTCCTAATGTTGACTTTGACAAAATTCATGGGATCGAATTTGAGTTAGAAAGCCTCCTTGAAGAGGAGGAAATTTACTGGAGGCAAAGATCCAGAGAGGACTGGCTCAAATGCGGAGATCAGAACTCAAAATAGTTCCACAAAAAAGCATCGATAAGGAAGAAGAAAAACGAAATCAAAGGAATTATGGATATAAATGGAGTCTGGATTGAAGAACAGGATAAAATTGAAGACTTTCATCCAGTATTTCCAAAACCTTTTCTCCTCTTCAACTCCTACAAAGGAAAAATAGAGGAAATCCTAAAGAATATAAATCCTATGGTTGATAAACAGATGAATGACACCTTAACAGCCCCCTTTTCTCATCAGGAAGTCAAGAAAGCAGTTGGTCAAATGTTTCCAACGAAGGCTCCAGGTCCGGATGGTTTCCCTGCACTTTTCTTTCAAAAATATTGGGATGTGGTGGGTCCTAATACAATATCAAACTGCCTAGAAATTCTTAATAACGCGGCAAGTATTCAAGACTAGAACAATACTAACATTGTCTTAATCCCAAAAGTGAAGAATCCTTCTTTGGTGTCTGACTATAGACCAATCCAGCCTATGCAATGTGAAGTATAAAATAGTCACACAAGTGTTGGCAAACAGGTTAAAAACTATTATGGATAAATTCATTTCTCCGGCCCAATCGGGCTTTATTCCTGGGAGGGCCATCACGGATAACATTATGGTGGGCCATGAAAGTCTTCATCTTTTAAACAACAGAAAATCTGGTAATCAGGGAATTGCAGCAGTCAAACTTGACATTAGCAAGGCTTATGATAGAGTTGAATGGAATTTCTTGAGGAGAATGATGTTGCAACTTGGGTTTAATAGCAGATGGTTTGATATTATTATGAATTGTTTAACTACAGTTCGTTTTTCTATTATCATTAATGGGGAGGCCAGAGGAACCTTTTGCCCAAGCAGAGGCTTAAGGCAAGGGGATCCCCTGTCTCCTTATCTTTTTCTTATCGTAACTGAAGGTTTGTCTTCTCTTATTCAGGTGGCAAATACCAATGGAACTCTCAAAGGCATTGACTTCCCAAATGATGGTCCTTGTGTATCTCATCTCCTTTTTGCTGATGATAGTCTCATATTTTGCAACGCAGATGAGTGGAACGTTTCAAATTTAAGAAGGCTGTTGAATATTTTTTAGGAAGCCTCTGGTGAGAGTATAAGTTATTAAGCAACATCCTTGGGGTTAAAAGAAAGAATGATCTGGGTTTCTACCTTGGTCTTCCATCCTCATTTACACACAACAGGTCGAAAGACTTTCAATTTTTAATTGACAAGGTTTGGAATGTTGTTCAAGGCTGGAAGAGATCCCTTTTCTCTGTTGCTGGTAAGGAAGTCCTAATCAAATGTGTTGACCAAGCTTTGCCATCCTATGCTATGAGCTTATTCAAATTGCCAAAGAAGCTTTGTGAAGAAATTACTAGAACTTCTGCAAGATTCTGGTGGGGTTCTACTACAGAGAAGAGAAAAATTCACTGGAAGAATTGGCGAGATCTTTGTCTACCAAAGGCCTTGGGGTGTTTGAATTTCAGAGACCTTGTTGGTTTCAATCAAGCTCTTGTGGCTAAACTGATGAAGCCAAATACTATTGCAGCAAAAGTCCTTAAAAGTCTTTATTTTCATAATGTGCCTTTAATGGATGCTGATTTGGGATCCAAGCCCTCGGCTCTATGGAGGAGTATAATATGGGGGAAGGAGATCATTTCAAAAGGTCTTAGATATAGAGTAGGTAATGGGCGGAAAATTAAAATATTCAAAGATCCATGGATTCCAAGAGCTACTACTTACAAACTTATATCAAGAAGGCCTAAATCTGAGAATATGTTGGTAGCAAATTTCATAGACGAAGATGGTTCCTGGAAAACAGAGGAACTGGGGAAGTTTATTCCGTCTGAAGAGGTTCAACTGATCAGAAGAATTCCTATAAATAACAGAATCCAAGACAGGTGGCTATGGCATTTTGAAAAATCTGGTCTTACAAAGTATTCCTAGAATCTTTTATTAGAGAAGCCTCCCCCAAGCTGCAACTCTGTGGAACAAATCTGGAAGAAAATTTGGAGTTTAGAAGTCCCAAGGAAAATTAAATTTTTTTGCTGGCGGGCTTTCCATGAAATTATCCCAACAAACTTAAACCTAAAGAATAGAGGGATCAATGTAGAACCCTTTTGTCCCAGGTGTAACAATTCCTTCGAATCAACGGATCATGCCCTTTTTGGCTGTAATCCAATTAAGCCCCTATGGAGAAAAATCGTCTCATCCGAGTTATTAACAGCTGACTTCAATGGTTGTATCAGAGACAGATGGTTAGCTCTTTGTTCTGCTTGTAAACCAAATGAGTTAAATATCATTGATATTCCCTGCTGGGCCAATTGGAATGACAGGAACAACCAAAGGCTGGGGAAACCATTTCCTAGCATTGATTTTAGAAGAGATTGGACTCTCAAGTACTTTGATCAATTCCAAAGAAGCGCTTCAAATCCAAGGAAGACTGAAAGTGAAAGGCCAAAGAAGGATTTGACATTTGCTCCTAATTGGACCCCTCTCCCTCTTAATTTCTTCAAATTGAATGTTGATGCTGCGTGGAAATCAGAGATTCCCCAGACGGGTATTAGTGCAATTTTAAGAAATTCAGAAGGTATCCTGTTGGGAGTTGCAGCAAAATCAATCGATCTGGATTTCCCTCCCACTCTGGCTGAAGCTTTCGCTATAAAGGAAAGTCTGTATTTTGCTGCTAGCTTGGGGTGCCCTAACCTGATTGTCGAATCTGACTGCTTGGAAATTCTAAATCAAATTGACAGAAATGGAGATGGGGCAAGGGCTGCGGACTGCTGGATTGAAGAAATTAGGAGTGCTACTGGAAAATTTGAGTCAATTTCCTTTAATATTTGTAGAAGAGAGTGTAATACTTTTGCTGATCGTGTCGCCGAAGTAGCAAAAGCCATCGGTCTAAATTGTTTTTGGACCGATAACTACCCCAAGTGGATCTTAAACCAAGTCCTAAAGGACATGAAAACTGTTGAGCCCTCGAGGCTTTTGCTTTATTAATTAATACTGTTTCTCTACTTCCAAGAAAGAAAAAAAAAAAAACTAAATATCAAAACATTTGACATTGTATATATTTTTAGATATTGATTATGCATTTTAAAACTAAAAAAAAATGATAAAATAATATTTTTATTTAGATTTTGAATGAACGGAATACGGAAACATAAAACAAGAAACTTGATTGTGTTCTCTTCAAAATTTCTACACAATTTTAGAAACATTTTTGGAAAATGAGAAACAATAAATAAAACCTGTTAAATCCAAAATAATAATAATAATAATAATAATAATAAATGGAACCAAAAATAGAAATGTTATCAAGTGGACCCTTAAAGCTTAATCAGATCCCATAACTATTTTATTTTATTATTATTCCTTTTTGTGTGTTCGTAGTGTTCAAAAATGTAATGTAGATTAAACATTTTATTATTATAATTGGTGAGAAGGAAGAGAATAAATTGTCATAATACTTATTTTTAGTCACAAATGTAAAATCACAAGGATTTTAACCTCCAACCCAAACAAAATTGTTAAACTATGACCTTTTGACCTAAATCGTAACATAAATTTGTTAAACTATGACCTTTTGACCTAAATCGTAACATAAATTATGATTCAATTTTAATTAGATAGAAGATTAAGGTCACCATCATTATTCATTTTAACTCAAAATATACAACAACAATCACAAAATCAATGGTTGATGTCATGTGTGCAACTAATTTTTACATGTCATCGACCTACCATGTCAAAAATAAATAAATAAATAAATAAGAAGTTAAAATGTCATTTTGGTCAAGTTTATATAGTTTCAACAAGTCTTAAATTCATCACTACTACTAGTTTATAGTTTATTGTTGCTTCTTTAAAATACTTTTTGTTATCCATTCAAATTTTTACTATAAAAATTTTGAAAACATATTCACATATATATTGTATTTCGTGGTATGAAAAGTATTATTATTATTATTTAACCAATTTAGGTGAAAATTAATTTCTGAGGGATTGAATTTAAAATTTAATAAAATTAAAAGGATAAGGAACTGAAAAGGAAGGTTAAAAATGTAGCAACCATTTTAGGTTTAAAAAAGCTCATATACTGAAAAGGAAAATAATAAATAAATACTTTAACTAACTTGAGCCCTATTTTTCATACTGGGCCTGCGGCGGCCAATCCAAGTATAACCCATAATAATCCATATTTATTTTAAATAATTAAATCCTTATTTAATTTGTCCTGCGTCATAACAATTCTGTTTTTTATGCTCCATTTTCCAAACAATGAAGAGATTAAATTAAGAATTTCAAATTGGAAAAAAAAAAAAAGAGAAAAAAAAATTACAGCGCATATAGTCTTTAAACTTCACGAAATATTCAATAAAATTGGAAAATTTAAGCCTCCGTTGGTAATATTATTAATTAATTAAAGCTTATTAATTTCTTACCATATTCTAGGTGTTAAGTAAAATAGTTGATTTTTAGCCGATTCCTTTTCCTGTTCAATTTTTAAAATTCAGTTTAATTTTTAAAACATTTCTAAAAATAGATAAGAAAGCAATAAATTTAAAAGCAAAAATAATATTTATAAACTTAAGTTTCGAAAACCATATCCTACTAGGAGATCTGTATGATAGCAATTAAAAATTTATAAACTTTTTAAAAAACATTTCAAGAGTTGGCCAGACTAGTCACATCTTTTGAGAATAATTTTAAAAGTTTCAAAATCACTTATGTCATTTTTCGAATGATTCCTCCTTCCCAATCAATTTAAATATTAATCTTTTATAATATTTAATTAATTTTAAATAAAGAAAAATATATTTTGAAATAATTTTAAATCTAATAAATGTGATTTTAACCTAAAAATGATGGGTAGAAACTTCAATTTTATTTTAGCTTTTAAAAAGTTTGACAGCAACGGAGATGGGGTTGAATAGCAATAAAATTGGGAAACAAATTAAACCCTAAATCATATAAAAAGAAAGATAAGTTTTGATGTAAACCAAGTTTTTCCGGAGAGAAAAGAAAGTACCCGTCGGACAAGGTGAGGGGAAGTGACGAGGCATTTAGCGCTCCAGAGAGGATCGTTAAGATCGGCACCGAGGCGCTCCAGCTCCGTCGCAAAGCCGCCGTCTAGAATGCCGTAGCCGCCGCACTGCCGCAGAAAATCGGTAAGGAAGGTGGTGTTCATTTCGGCCATTTCTTTAACCATGATTTTGGCCGAAACAGATGCCTTGTTGAATTGCTCTGACTACACTGTTCCTATGCCAAAGGGAAGTTAAAACACACACATGGCATTCAAATGCACCTTCTCCAATCCTTTTATATACGGAGGTGACGATGCCAAATTACTAAAATACCCTTAATCTGCTTTAATAATTTCCTTCGGTTCCCTTTTCACTAATCATGCTATGCCAAACCAATCTCTAACATCATTCGCATTATTCTAGAAGCCACACGAACATCTCTGCTGCTAATTATATTAAAATAATTACATTTATCACTCTACTTCCAATTGTATTATCTTTTTAAAAGAATACTTAAATTCATCTCGACCTTAATACCACACTTGACAAGGTATATTTTTCTTTTACTTTATGACTGAAATAGTCATACGGAGATGATTGTAATTTAGCCTGCACTAACAAGTACTCTGTTTTTTTTCGAAAGAAATATCGAAATTTCATCTCATGCCTTGGTATAAATAATACATTTAAATTAATAAAATATACATTATTACACTTTTTAAATGTAAGTTTAAAAAAACCCAAAGCTTTTTATTTATAGTATACAATATTCATATTTGACATTTCTGCGGCATGTTTCATCAATTTTTGTTTATGATGTAATAAAAAATATCTTCATCCTATATGATGGCGTGACATCTATGGAGACGTCAATATGTTAATGAAAATTTAGTATTTCGGCTCCAACACAATATTTATAGGGAGTTTTGAAATTGTGACTTTGGGTTAAAAAGGTAAGTTTGAAGTTTCTCTTTTTCCCCTCTTTCACAAATTTTTCACAAATCTTAAGAAAAATACTACTTTTTTTTTTCTTTCATTATATTTAATAGATCTCACAATTTATAAGGCTGGTGCTTCACAAGTTTTAATTTTTTTAATATAATAAGTAGAGAATGGAAATTTCAACTTCTAAATTATGTTAATTACTAATGATGATAGTTTAAACTTTAAATTTATATTTTTTTTATAGATCAAGAATTTGCGAAAATGAATGTTTACAAAATATTTTTACTATGAATTAAATCATTATTTATTAAAGTTTAAAGATTAAATTGTAACAAATTTAAAAATACGAAAATCAAATTATTACCATTTAAAATTGGGGACTAAGTTGTCATATTATGAAAGTTATGAGATCAAAAGTGTTTTTTTTTCATTATTATTAATTCAACTTACTATAATAAAACTATCAAAATTTTAATTAAAAAACCATCTATTGTAGTCACCTATCTAAGATTTAATATTCGATTAATTTTTTAATATCTGAATGTTGTACAATCAAGCTAGTTATCATGCGAAATTGATCAAGGTGCAAATAAACTGACTCGAATACTCACGAATATATTAAAAAAAAATTAATAATAATAAATAGATAAATAAATAAAGCTAGGTGAAGAAGTGCTAACTGATAATTAAATGGTAGGATAATGTACCATCTTAATTAATTCTTATATATTAACATTGTTGAAAGGAATTCCATGTGTTTTTTTTTTTTTCTGAAAGTCTTTATACAAGTTGTTATTGAAAGAAAATGAGGAATAATAGGTGTAATGTTTGGTTGCCAGCTCAAAGAGATAAATGCCGCGGCGAAAAGAAATAACAAAGCTTCAAAATGAAGTTACGTCATACTCTTTTACATTATCCTCAAATTTGTAATAAAACAAAAATTAGCTACCAATAAATATGACGTGGCAAGTTTAATAAAAAATTTAAAAGTACCATAACTATATTCTTTCATAATTTAACACATTATCAAGTAATATATATTAACTTCCTACAACAGTTATTTCCGAAGCCAACTCATCTATGTAATCAAATTTAGTGATTGATTAGAGAAGTTTCAAGTCTACGATAATCTGATTTTTCTTTTTTCATTTTAATTCCTTTTATTTTAAAAACAACTTAAAGTCTAGTAGGATTAAAAACATTTTATGGGAGAATGTGATACTTTTAGTATAAAAATCATTTCCGTCAATGGTTTGATGAGGGGCATGATTAAGACTATTGTCCCGGGACACGTGTACTTTGTTTAATTTCGTGGACAAGTGTAGAGTACACACGTGTCTTACCTAAAAAGCCTTTTTTCTTAATTGAAAAATAAAATTTATTTCAACTAATTGTACCTTAAATTAGTTATTAAATATAGAATTATACTCCTTTTGATCGCCCTTTTCTTCGTGTCTTTTTCTTGCGAATTAGGACTCCATTTTCTGATAAAAGCGTGTGGGATTGGCCGACCCTCGATTTGGATAATAAGATAAGGTTACTTTTCTGATTTAAATATCTTTAAAATCAATTGCTTCCTATGTTTTGGATTTATTCCGTTTTAATATTCATACTTTCAATTATCTCGTTTCTAGTCTATATTTTTCATAAACCTTAAATTTATTTATTAAAAAATTAATTAAATAATAATAATCATTTTTATATAAGATAAAAGATTGTTTTTAAATATAATAAAATAGACCAAAATATTTACAAAGATAATAAAATATACTAATAGATAATAATAGAGTACTATTATCTATCTCTACTAATTATAAACATTGATCTATTAGCGTCTATCACTACAATGACATTATGCTGTATTTTTTAAAATATTTTTAACAGTTTTATCATTTAAAACAATTATTCTTAAGATAAATTATATTTTAAAAATCTATAAAGAAAACACTCATATAATAAATAAAAAAGGTTTTGGAATAATAACTGTAAACTTGTGGCAATGACTAAATTTAAGATTGAACGGGAGTATAAAATTGGTAGTATAAAGTAGACTAAAATTAAATAAGTTTTGAAGACAAATGATATTTTAACATATTTTAAAAAATATACTATTCAATATTTCATGATTCAACTATATATTCTTGAGTTGTGATTGAGATGGAGATCAAATAATGAATATAATTATTTCAGATGAGAAAAAAAAAATAAGAAAGAAAGAAAAAGTAAAATTCTCGGAAGAGAGCTCTGGAAAGTTTTCAAATTATATTTTTATTGGTTTGTATTAAAGAAGAGAATGACAAATCTCCATTCTCTCTCTCCAGAAAGTGGAAAGGAGAGGAGGATGTATCAGGTCGAAAACGCGACCACAACAATTTTATATAAAATAAATCGATAAATCTCAAAATTATTTAATTTCACTGACAACAAATACATTCTATTCTATTTAATAATTATGAGGTTTCAAATCACATTTAAAAAAGAAATATATATATATATATATATATATATATATATANATATATATATATATATATATATATATATATATATATATATATATATATATATATATATATATATATTACTTCTTTTTATTAAAGAGAAAAAAGAATTCCCCTTATTATGTAGAAATCCATTTATGTTTTGAGAAAAATGTAGAAATTCATTTAAGTTTAACGTTTAATTGACTAATTATAGAAACTCACTGAAGTGGTAAAAAGCAAAATGAAGATCGAGCTTTATCAGATTTATTTTTCTTTTTCTTTTTCTTTCTTTTCTAGGCAGCTTTGTCAGAATTTAAAATATAAGATAAATGTATATATAATTACGATGGTATCTAATTAGTTCCACTGTCTTTTTTCATTGTTAAAAAAAAAAAACAAAATAAAAACAAAAAGGCTACGTTATTAGTCTCTATTTTTTACTAATAAATCGATAAATTTTAAAATGCATTTAATAGATATCTAAAATTGTAATCTTGTGTCTGATAGGCTTTAAATTTAAAAAAAAAAAAAAAATTCTAATAAGTAATCTATACTTTCCATTACAAAGTCTAATAAAGTCCATGGCATTTCAACCTTTTTAAAAATTAATAAATTTATTAGACATGAAATTAAACTTTGCATATAAGACATCAAAATTTTAATTTTATATCTAATAAGTTAGTGAATTCTTTAAAATATTAATTTAGAACCTATTTGGTACAAACTTAACTTGAAAGTTCATGAACTAAATTTGTAATTAATCTTAAATTAAAAATAAAAAGGTTAGTTTAGTCTTTGAACTTTAAGTTTTGTGTCTACTTAATACTTTAACTTTCAACTTGATGCGTAATAGGTCCCTCAATGACACTACAACATGTAGTATATAGGTTTTTCATAAGCTTCCAATTCCATAATGTGGAAAAAAATATTAGTTACAAAATTAGAGGTTGATATACTAAATAAACATAAATGTTAAAAAGTTTAGGAAATAGAGTTGTAATTTAATAAAAATTGCTTGCCATTTCATCTCTCTTTTATTGGATATTGGTTGGATATGGGTAAAGATAATGTCATATTCGCATTGGAAAAACATGAAAACCGACAAATCTATGTTAGGAAGTCGGGAGAAGTTGGAGACACCCATTATTATTATTACATCATCAAACATTTCAACCACAATAGTTAAATATACTAATTTTCTCATTCTTACAAAATCACTCAATAAATTTGAAATTATATAATTAAAGTAAATAATTGAATTTCTTTGCTTCTTTAAATTTAGGTTAAATTATTAAAAAAAAAAAAAAAAACCCAATCTTAAATTAAATTATGGAGTTGGTTTGAATAATATCTTAAAATTCAAAAGTTATATTTTAATTCTTAATTTTGTCGGGACAAAGATTTAATATTCTTTTTTAAATTCCTTCCACACAAGTGAAATTTTTATACTTGAGAAATGAAAACTAAAAATATAGTCTAATAAATTAATATTAATTTTAATTAATTATTAAATATAAATATATTATCTAGACTTAAAATATTTCTTACAATATTATTTAGACTTAATGTGTATTTCTAACATGACTTATATTTTAAATGTATTTTTAACACACCTTTAATTTGTTTTTGTTATTCTAACCATGGTTAGCCGACTACTTTTGGTTTGTCCTCAATGAGTAGAAATAATTAAATTATCCCATTGAAACATGATCAAAACTATTGTATTATTTTAATTCAACGTAAAGATGAGATTAGAACTTCTAGATTTTTAACCAAATATATAATATATTATCATGAGCTATGTTCATATTAACCTTAAAATTGTTTGTAAAAAATGAAAATAAATTAGGGTAAAATATGTAACTCGATAAGAAACTCACGCAACTAACAAATATTGTAGGACAATTAATTCAAGGATCATCTCATAGATCAATATTCAATTCACAACCAAAACGAACATAACTTAACTGATATATAAATATATTAATGACAAAGAGATTTTTCATTCAAATTTTTGTACTAAAAAGTGAATTTTAATTTACGGGCGTTTGTGTCTATATATATATATATTAAAGTAATTTTGCCATAAAATTAATTAACATTATAAGCTCTTACTTTAAAATGACAAAACTATATAGTGGTTTGTCGTCAGGACTTCAAAATGCATAAAGAGGGAATTGATTCCTCTTTCTGTCTGCCATTTTCAATGGCCTTTTTAACGGAATAAATATTTAGGCCTTTTGATTTACCATTCACTTTTATTTTCTATTTTTAAATTATCATACACTTTATTTATCAAGATAATGATTTTAATAATAATGGTTATGTGTAACACATATTACGAATCAGCTATATAAACTCAAATCTTCTAAACTCGTATCCTTACACCCACACATTTTTCGTCTTCTTTCTCCTTTTTTTTTAAAAAAAAAAATTTGAATTCTCGTCTTAAGATTATATTAATACTAAATAAAGTAGATAATAATTATTTAAGAAACCCAACCTCAAGATTTGGAAGATTTCAATTGAAAACACTTTCCAAATAAATTTTGTTATTGCAAAAAAAGAATTATTTGAAATCTAAAAATATTTTAAACTCAGTTTTAACTTAAAAACATTTTTTTTACCAAAATGATCTTATTTAAAAGTAAATTATGTAAATTATTTATTACCCTTTGTCATGCTCTAATCTTTAATTTACAAACCACCTAAGAAGTTTTGAAGCTGCTTCGGGAGCTAGGATTAATCTAACAAAGTCAGCAATCTTAATATCTCCAAACGTTAATGAGGACAAAGGTTTTGTTCTTGTGTGGCATCTTGGGCATTCCAAAGGTCAAAGAGTTGGGCCATTATCTAGACCTTCCCTCTTTCTTGTCAAGGAGCAAAAGCAAAGACTTTCAATTCCTGCTGGACAAGATTTGGAAGTCTCTTTAAGGGTGGAAAAGGAATTTTTTTTCTACCGGAGGGACAGAAATACTTATCAAAAGTGTAAGTCAAGCCATCCCAACTTATGGAATGAGCAATTTTAAGCTCCCTAATCAGTTATGCTCGGAAATTACCAGGAATTTCTCAAGATTCTAGTGGGGTACAACAGAAAAGAAAAGAAAGATCCACTGGATCAAGTGGTCGGATTTGTGCCTCCCTAAAGCTCTCGGAGGTTTAAACTTCAGAGATTTAGAAGGTTTTAACAGAGTTTTGATTGAAAACAAGTGTGGTGAATACATCAGAACCCAAATCTCCTAGTTTCAAAGGGGCATAAGAGTTTTTATTTTAATCATTGTGATATTTTGAATGCTGATATGGGTAGTAGTACATCACATTTGTGGAAAAGCTTACACTGGGGAAGTACTTTTCTCAAGGAAGGTCTACGCTTTAGAGTGGCAAATGGAGCTTCTATCATAATGTTTAAAGATCAGTGGTTACCAAAAGAATGTACTTTCAAACCGAGATGCTCAAATATGGATTTCATTGAGGCGAGAGTAGCTGGCTTTATAACTCCAGAGGGTGCTTGGAATACTTCTGTTATTAAAAAAATCCCTCTGAATTTGAGGAACGAAGACAAGCTGATTTGGCACTATGACAAGTATGGGAAGTATTCGGTAAATTAAAGGCATAAATGGTTTCAAAAATCGAGATTCTGCTCTAGTTCTTCAAGTGAGAGTTTGTCGGAAGTCCTATGGTTGAAGCTATGGAAGCTAAATGTGCCTCTAAATATCAAACATTTTATCTGGCGAGCCCTAAAGAATATACTTCCAACCAGGACAAACTTACAACAAAAATGGATTGAAATTGTACCTTTTTGCCCTGTGGTCAGTCTCAGGAAACAGTCGATTGTGCTCTCTTCTCTTGTGAAAGAGCTAAATCAATCTTGAAGGAATTTTTGGGTGAGGATATTACAAATTTAGACTTCAATGGCAGTTTCATTGATAGATGGCATAATTTGGTGACCGTATGTGAGGCAAGCAAAATTGAACTCCTAGCCACGTCTTTCTAGACATTTTGGAATGATCGAAATAGCCTGGTAAATGGTAATTTTGGCAATTAAAGAAGGATTAATTCTGGCTTTATCGTTAGAATTTAAAAACGTCATTGTTGAAATTGACTGCCTCCAAGTGGTTAATCTGATTAGGGAACTCACACATTTGGACGTAGAAATCTCTTGCTGAATTGAGGACATTGTTGCTCTGAGAGATAGTTTCAACTCTTGTTCCTTCAATTTCACTCCTAGAAGTTGTAATTCTTTAGCTGATGCAGTAGGAAAGTTTGTGAAAAAGAAAGGGATTCGTTTGTTTGGGTGAACGAATTTCCGTTCCCCTTTCTTTTAATTGCATCAAAAGATTGTAATCGGTGCCCTTTGAGGCTTAATAATATGATATAGTTTTTTTCTCAAAATAAATAAATAAATTTTGTAACTTTTCTTTTCTTTTCAAATTACTGTACAAACACAAGATTTTATATATTCCTTTCAAAACTAGATTTAAAATCATTTCTCGAATTTAAATCAAATAATTTAAACAATTTGAACGCAATTTTGTGTCACTGATATTTTAATTATATCTCTTTCTATTGTTTTATATATTTCTTACCTTATTTGCCTCTGATTGTGTCTAGATGCAGATTTTGACATTGAATTTTCCAATTCTCATTTAGTTTATATTCCTTTCATATTTCGTTGTCATTTGTCCATAAAATCATCCCAAAGCCCTCTTTTCGCCTAATATTTTAGTATTTCCAATTTTAATTTAGGAGCATACGTGTAAATGTCTCTATTATGTATATATATTTGAAAATTTTTTTAATAAAAAAGTCAAATCCTTCCAAATTAGTTTAGTTCTCAATGTTAAGGTTTTGTTTAAGAAGTCACTGAACTTGATAAGTTGTGTAATATGTCTATAAAATTTTAATTTCATGCTATACATATTTGAACACTAAAAATGTCGGATAATTCAATTAATTTTCAATTTTATATATAATAAATCTCTAACGTATAATAAATATATTAAATTTTAAATTTTGTGTTTAATAGAATTCTAAACTTTCTACTCTACACACCAAATTAAAATTTTAAATATATATTATTACACAAAATTGAGAGACTAGATGGACATAAAAATAAGGGTTCAATAATTTATTTGACATTTTAAAAAATTATGAATTAACACATGCCTAAAAATTTGACTAAACTTATAAATTGCACCTAGCCAATTATGAATTATACGCCAAATTTAACTTAGCTTACAATAATTGAGATGAGGAAAGGTAGAAGGTTCGATTCCCGTTCCTATAATTATTATATCAGAAAAGAAAAGAAATTATACACGAGGCACTTATGCAACATGGTGGTATGGCACTGTGGTACGTAACAAATGGGCCGAATTTCTAGTAGGCCCAATCCGGCCCATAAAAGTTGGGTTGAGCTGTGATCTTAGTACACTCTCGGCCCAATGGGTCAGTCTGGTGGGTCCATTACCGAGCAAAACAGTGGCTCCAACTTCCACGATTGATTGATCCCACAGTTGGAAAGGGAAAATAATATTGGATCAAAATGAACCCCACTTGTAGGGCTTTTTTTTTTTTTTGCCTTTGGGAAATTATCGATCGAATCCCTTTTCAAAATTTATTTTCCTCAATGCTTATATTTCTTATATTCTTATATATAAGATTTAATGAATTTTTTTCAGATAATAATACCCTTGTAGTTGGTGGGTAGAGAGAGAATATGCATTGAAAAAATATTTTTACGAAACACCTTTAATGTCGGAGTGAGATTAACTAGTTGATGTTTTCTTTCCATTTTCATTTGGAGAGAAAAAAATGCATTTAATATAATTTTATTTTTCATTTAACACATTTCACGTATCAAGCAACTAGTTTTAGTGATAAATTCATTCATTTTTAAATAGTATTAGATTTTTGCAAATATTCTAACCAATATATGAAATATACTGGTAAATATATTGCATATGTACTCAAATACAACTAGTTTCACAACAACTTATTGGTTTTTCTGGAAGTTTCGTGGTTATTTTAAAATATACCTTAGAACATTATATTAGATGTTGCAAATATTTTAACAAATATATAAAATATAAATATACTCAAATAGATAATTGTATCATTTAAAAATTTCGACATAACAATATTCATTTAATTATATACAACATAATTACATTTTGGGTTAAAAATACCGTATCAACAGTTATTACTATCCATTTAATTATAACAATATTCATTTAATTGTATACAACATGATTACATTTTGGGTTAAAAATACCGTATCAACAGTTATTACTATCCATTTAATTATAACAATATTCATTTAATTGTATACAAAATAATTACATTTTGGTTAAAAATACCGTATCAACAGTTATTACTATTCATTTAATTATTAACACTAAAAGTAAAAAGTCTTATCTTAAGAGTTACACGGTGACGGGGCAGGAGAACTTAAGCGAGATGGAGATGCGGTAGGTAACAAATGGGCCGAATTTATAGGAGGCCCAATCCGGCCCATAAGTTTTGGGTTGGGTTCTGATTTTCGTAAACTCACAGCCCAATGGGTTAGTCTGGTGGGCCCATTGCAGAGGCTCTTCGAAGTTTGATTGACTTTGACACACGAGTTAAATGTGAAAAGACAGGTTAATTAGGACAAGGGGGTAGTTTTAGAAATAAATTAAGAAAAAGAATATAGTTTGATTGAGTTTATTGGTGCCAAGTTTAATCGATATTTAAAATTTTAGTGGTGTGATTTTTATTTATATACATAAATTGTTTAATATTTGGACAGTATATGCCATTTTCGATTCTTTCACCTGGGTTCAAGTCTAGCTCCAAATGCTTTTTTTCCTCCATTTTTCTTGTTTTGAAAATTTTAATATTAAATATTAATAATTATATCACTTTACTATAAGAAATATTATAATTATTACATCATTTTATTTCTGAATACATATTTGAAATTTTGATTTAATTTTATACTAGTTCAATCCTAATTTAGAGATAGTTAAATTATAACTTAAATACTAAAACAACAATTATTTATTTTTCTTATTCTTTACAAAAACTAATCCTCTTTAATCATTAAATAGTTGTTATTCTAGTATTTAAATTCCAATTTTAATATCTAACAAAGTAAATTTTATAGGCATTTTTATATAAATAATTGTTATTTTAGTATTTAAATCATAGTTTGACTATTGATAACACTAAAAAAATGTTATTTTTCCTAGCTTAATTTGAGATCTTTTTGCAATTCAATTTGTTTAATATGTTATTTTATAGGTATCGAACACCCAAGAGGTAGAACCGAATATTAGGGGGATAACAGGACAAGAATAGAACAATTTAGAGCCCTAATGAAGAAACTGGACCAAAAGATGCGAAATTACAAAACTATCATTGAGGGGGCAAAGCACTCAGGTGCTCCGACCAGTTATAAAGCTCAATTTTTCTAATTTTTAGGTCATTCTCCTTAGGTTTTCAACCCCCAATCCGTTTTTCTCCTCTCCTCTTCCCCTTCCCTCTATTTTTTTTATTACTTCTTGGGGCATATTTTATGGTTGTAAACCTCGTCTTTGACCAGATTTATAGCTAAGGCGAGTGTGCTAGCTTAGGCTTGGTGAAACCCATTGTTTGATTTTGAGCATTAATGTTTATTTTATGGTTTCTAATGGATTAGCTATGGTTTTTGGACGAGTTTTAACTTCTATGCCTAGGATTTACGATAGGCTTGATCAACCTTCATTCATTCTAGGTTAGGCTAGAGATAAATGCATTTTTGTGTATGAATCTCAATAAGGCAAAGATTAAAGGAACAATTATTTTTGTGACATTACATATAATCCAAGAACGAAATCGATTAGTAATTTAGGATATCCAGGTTGTTAACCATCTTAGTAAGAACCCACTAAACACAATGCTTGTTATGAAACTCAAACAATTGAACAATTAGTCTAATTGAATAATTAATTAGTAATTAGGGCGTTTGACTTGGCCTTTCTAAGCACATTAAATCATGAGAAATAATTCTTAGCAATCCTATGATCAATCAAACAATTTGGTGGATCCTCATTCATAAGATAGGCATGTTTTTATTTTTATGTAATTTACCTTCCTTCATTTTATTTTCCTCGCTTTAAATTCTCAAGCCACTTTAAAACCCTCCCTATCGCCACTTTGGCTTGAAAATGATTGATTCTGTTAGGAATTTGACACCCTAACATGATTATTTCAAGCACGTAGGTAGGTAAAATTACAATTGGACTAGTATAAAATCAAATAAAAGATTCAAATATATATCGAGAAATAAAAAATGATGTAATAATTAAGATTTAATTTTCGAAAAGAAAGGAAAATAAAAATGAAGAAATAACGTGTGAAGTTGAGTTAAATGAGGTGGAGTGGGGGGAAAACGTGAATACTCCACCACCACTCCAATCCATCCGGCAATATATTTGTCCAAATCTAAACATTTTATCTTCCACGACCACCATCATTTTACATAATTTATTGAAATAGTTTTTCCAATTCACCGAAATTTGAATAAAAAATTAATTTTTTCAATTTTTTTTTTTTTTTTTTTTTTTATTTTTTTTTTTTATATTTTTTTTTTTTTTTTTTTTTTTTTAATATTTTTAATTATTTTATTAAATTTTTTTTTTTTTTTAAAATTTTTTTTTTTTTTTTTTTTTATTTTTTTTTTTTATATTTTTTTTTTTTTTTTTTTTTTTTTAATATTTTTAATTATTTTATTAAATTTTTTTTTTTTTTTAAAATTTTTTTTTTTTTTTTTTTTTATTTTTTTTTTTTATATTTTTTTTTTTTTTTTTTTTTTTTTAATATTTTTAATTATTTTATTAAATTTTTTTTTTTTTTTAAAATTTTTTTTTTTTTTTTTTTTTATTTTTTTTTTTTATATTTTTTTTTTTTTTTTTTTTTTTTTAATATTTTTAATTATTTTATTAAATTTTTTTTTTTTTTTAAAATTTTTTTTTTTTTTTTTTTTTATTTTTTTTTTTTATATTTTTTTTTTTTTTTTTTTTTTTTTAATATTTTTAATTATTTTATTAAATTTTTTTTTTTTTTTAAAATTTTTTTTTTTTTTTTTTTTTATTTTTTTTTTTTATATTTTTTTTTTTTTTTTTTTTTTTTTAATATTTTTAATTATTTTATTAAATTTTTTTTTTTTTTTAAAATTTTTTTTTTTTTTTTTTTTTATTTTTTTTTTTTATATTTTTTTTTTTTTTTTTTTTTTTTTAAAATTTAAAATTCACCAAACACTAATGTATGGAGCCTTAAAATCAAGTATCTTCCCTCATTTTTTAAGTCCAATAATTCTCAATTACTCTTGAGTTAACCTCACCCACTTTACGATTTAATAATTAAGGTGCGATGTTTACACGAAGTGAAAGAAATTCATCAATGGTAATATAAAAAGTGAGCTCCAATTGATTATTTTTGTTATTGTTTACTTTCATTTCATAATCGTAATGAGTTGTGGGGTTACCTTGAAATTTGTAATCAAATCTTACAATCTAACGAATGAATGAAGGGTGGTCAATATGATTGTTGTTGAAAATTATATGGGACACACTACCTTTACTATTACCATTATATATATTGTTATTGCAACAATATGAAAATTATGAATCTACCACATTTATTATTACTGTTATCGTTAGGGTCAAGTAGTAACGGTGACGATAACATATTCATAATTCTAATAAATGAGATTAAAAAAATCTATCTAATTATATTTATAATTCATGCTTATTATGATTTATTCATATATGAAATCTAATTTTAATTACACCAATTTTTATCGCGATTTGATAAATATAGTTTCACAACAAGGATTGATAAATGAGATAAGAAAAAACACGTGAGAGAGTAAATACGCATGGAGTAGACGGCATGATTTCGAGTCCACCTTTTTATCTCCAGCGAATGTGGGAGTTAGTGTTTCGTCTTCAAAATATAAAATTAAAAAAAAAAATAAAAATAAAAATAAAAATGACTAAAGAAATAAATGTGGTGGGTCACGTGATGCCTGACCTTGGAGTTTAAGGGCCCTTCCCCTAAATTAATAGGGATACATACCCTTCACACACCTACTTTCCTTATCATATCCTTATTCATACCCTACACGTGCCTTCTTTCACACTTTTTTTTTTCCTTTAAAAAATAAAATTATTATTAACAAAAATTAACCTCCTAAGTTTTGAGGAGTACGTGCCAGACATTTTTAGACTTCAAATTTTTATAGAATAAGTATATTTTGTTACTAAAATTTTAAAACATATATTTTTGGTCATTAAAATTTTAAAAATAGATTTTAAAAATCTAACAATAATTTATTATTTCTTATTTTAAATTAAAAAATTACCTCTTCTCTCTAAACTTATTTTTATAATTTGAAATGTCGTATAATTATATAAAATATTTTAAAAATTTTAGGACTAAAAAGTTATATTTTAAAAATTCAGGAACTAAATTCACATATTCTAAAAAGTTTAGAAACTAAAAAGTATGTTATATATGAAAATTTAGCAATCAAATACACCAATTCTTCTAAAAAGGTAATTTTTATTTATTATTATTTTTTAAGTTTAGGATAAGTGATTGGCGTTCAAATCTGTCGCCCGCCAAAACTTTTATTTTTTTATATTTCAATGTTCCTTTTTTATTTTCTCTTTTTTCAAAAAAAAAAAAGAAAAAATTGCTTATTATAATATCAATTTACGAATCTGGTTTCTTTCTGAAAAGAGAAGAAAGAGTTTTCATTAGAAGAAACTTTTGGAGATGATTTATTAGTATAATGGATAAAAGAAGAAAAAATTAAATTAAATTAAGCAACCCATGACTCACTAATCCACTATCATTCTAGGAGTTTCTTTTGAGCATGAACAGCTTGCTCATTAGCAACAATGTTACACTTTTTGAGAGCTAATGGGAATCTCAACACTAATCCTTGTCTTTGCTTCTTTCCAATTTCATTAACAAAAAGATTGTAACACCCTTAGATTAAATAATAATAATAATAATAATAATAATAAAAAATTAGATTTATCTCTAATATTGTCATGTCTGCATTATTTGTTTTGAAATTGAAATTAGAAAGCCTAGTTCACATAAAAATAACTAAATAAAAATAATGGGTATTGTTGAGGGTTGTTCCAAGTAAAACCCAAAATGTAGGAGTGGATTCAAGTTCAAGAAAAATTGGGAGGCGATAAGGGACAACATGCATTCCAAAAAAGAAAAGTCAGAACCTCGCGTTACAAGCTTACTACCTGACTTAGTGAATATATACAAGTCGAGAAATAACCGAGCCGACCTCGACCCTAGTCCTCTGCAACCTTGAGAACTGCCAATACCTTGACATTATTGATGCTACATATAACCAAAGGTGAGTATTAAAGGAAGAGCACTATAAATAGCTCTATTCAACAATCTCCAAATAGAATAAGTAATCTCTAGAAGATGGCTCAATCTTGCTCCCTCTGTGATTAATTGAACTATATAACTTAAACATTGGATTGTCGTTGATTAGCACCACATTGATATGAGTAATTCTCAAGCAAGTCAACTTGAAAAAATGAGACCAAATTAGAGAAGCAGGTCAACGGATAAACATGTGAAGGGTTTGTAGCGACAAAGGACTTGTGCGAGTTCCCAAGGGTATACCAATATTGTTATTGTATGATTTTGATTGGAGAGGTAACTACATTCATCACATGATTAGAAGGGAAAGTGCCATAAGTATAGCAATGTGGTATGAATGTACCTGCATTGTTGTTAGATTAAATATAGAGGTAACTTTTTGAGCTTAATCCAAAGCCAGACTAGTAATACTTCAAACTTACTTTTGTCAATCTATATATATAAGCATATAACGACTATTCAAGGTAAAAGTTTTTTTAGTTCAACATAAGTTAGGTGCAGAATAAATGTACGAGCATAGAACAACCCGCATGATCCTACAAGGTATTAAGAAAATTCGTAAGAGTACTCTTTATCAAACTCAAATGCCCTTTATTTATTACTAAACTAACCCACGATGATTAATTAATCATTAACTGATATTTTCATCATATAAATTATTCAATTTTTTATAAGTTGAACAAGATGTGAGGAAAAAGATTCAATCTAGCTATGACTATTATTTTTGCCTTAGTTAAAGTCAATAACCATTAGGTTGTGAGGCTTTGAATCTAAGTCAGTTGGCATAACTTATTTGTAGGAATGTTCATAAGGTTGAGCGAAGATAAAAATGACTTCTACGTAGAGAAAGAATTAAACTTACAATTAATAGATAATACATATAACAGTGACATCTTAATTGGATGGTGCTCATATTACTTATTAAATTAGTTTTTTTTTTTTTGTTAAAATAAGTAAAGTTGTTTGTGTCTTTTAAGTTTTGTAAACGTAGGCAGTTCATCAATTAATTGTTGACGATGATCAAGGTTTGGCGGTTAGTAATGAGTAATGACCATGAATTACGTCTAATCATTTAAAAATAATATCCCATAAATTTCACGTTATTAAAATTTCAGTTTCAGTACAAGTTTGACGACATCTATGGTCACACTAATCATAACTCACAAATTACCAATTTTTTCTCCCAAAAGTCTTTATCCACGTGGGAGGTTTTACTTTTACCTTTCTTTTTCCAATTAAGCTTTCATGTCAAATTACAAACTTCTAACCCCAAGCGTTAAAATTTAACCCTTAAATTTATAATAATTGTAGAAATTAAACTCTCAAATCTATAAAATTATATAATTTGAGTGTCTAATTTTAATACTGGTACAAATTTGAGAACTCAAAAAATAATAACAACTAACACCATACTTTAAGAGATGGTTTTTGTAATTTTTATGAATTTTTATTTTGCAAGGTGGGAGGTTTTACTTTAGACTTAGTCAACTTGGATTTAATAATTTGACCAAAGAAAAAAAAAAGAAAAAAAAGTGTGTAGCAGTATTTAGATACCAACTGAACTGAATTTGTCCTACCAACCTGCAAAGGCAAATCTTTGACAATCTTACACCAATTTTTTTTTTTTTTTGAGAAAATTAATATTTTGGTAAAAATACTATTTTCATCACTTTACTTTAACAATGGTTGAATTTTAATCTTTATATATTATTATATATGTCATTTTAATGCTAACATTTTAGTAAATCTTAATTTTAGTTTCCATTTTGAATTTATTCATGAATCTTTCATTACAAAATTTGAGAATATTCAGGTAGAATATTTTCTTGTAGGAAAGTTATTGTCATAATTTAACCAAGTTTGATTAAAAAAAAACTTTTTAAAAATATGTACTAAAATTAAATAAATTTCAAAGCATCGGGTTTAGGAAGTAAAATGATACTTTAAATATTAATAAAAGACAAATGACTTCCATTTTCCAAGCTTCCCACTCTTTTTTAGTTTCAATTTTCAAAACCTCCCATGTATTTTCTGAGTATCTATTTATTTTAATTAAATTTATGAGATTTTGAAAACGTTTATTTTGTAACTCATTTGGTAACTATTTAGTTTTTGAAAATTAAATTTGTTTTCTCTCAATTCTTTACAATTATTTTCATCTTTGTCAAGTAAAGGAGTTGTTGGCTTATTTCATTTTATTTATTTTTTAAACATTAGAAGTGGGAGATTTGAATCACAGACTTCATGATCGCTAACACATTTCGAATGTCAGTGGAACTATGCTTGCTTTGGCGGCTTTGATTTTTTTTTAACCAATCTATAGTGTGTGTCCATGAAAACATTGGTAAAAAAGTATAGAGATAGAAGAGGTGTTTGTATACTTAATTTTCAAAAACTTGAAATTAAAAACCAAATAGTTACTAAATGAATCTTTAACTTATATTTATAATACATTACTATAATTTTGTCATGTGGTTGCTAACTCGATATTATCTTAGCCAATCTGTATTAGAGCTGGATGCATAAAAACAGGAAAGCTTTGGAGTTGAAATTTTGAACTTTACAAAAACTTTGAAGTTTATTCACTTTTGAGTCAACTCACTATATAATATAAAATAGGTATTTTAACATATTTGAAGATAACATTCAAATTTGTAGCTTATAGGACCTTAATATATTTAAAGTTTCTAAAACTAATTAATATATCAAAGTGAGCATCATTTAACTGACATATAATATGTATTAGCAATCATGAAATATGTGTCTATTTGGTATAAAAATGAACTAAATATATAATAAGACTCTAGACGATCTTTATTTATTTATTTATTATCTTAGAGTGGTTTGTGCATTTCCACCAAATGTAAGACACTTCGAAGATTAAAAAAAAAAAAGAAATTTACGAATTACCTTTGCAAAGTTAAAAAACTAGTAGACACAAATTCAAAACCACATAAAATTCAGTTCTTTTTTGTAAGAAAATAAATGGCTTTCAAATTTTTTAAGTGGGGTGGAAATAATTTGGATGGAGGTTAGTTGTAGAACACTATTTTGGACTAATTGTCTAATTTTAATGCATGTATTCTCAATAAATCCAAATTCAAATGTTAGGACGAGGGATAGAGAACGACTATGCTAATTACCATTGACCAAAATTCACTTTTGCAATTTTTTTTTTGAATTGAACGTGGCTAAGTAATTATAATAATTTTCACATAAAAAAAGATCCATTTATAAATTTTTTGAGATAAGAAAAAAAAAAAAAAAAAAAAATTTTTAAAAATTATTAAAAAAAAAAAAAAAAAAAATTTTTAAAAATTATTAAAAAAAAAAAAAAAAAAAATTTTTAAAAATTATTAAAAAAAAAAAAAAAAAAAAAAAAAATTAATTGCATGAACTAATTTTAAGAGTGATGATAAATAGTAGATAGGCTAAAATTAGAGAATTGTAGCTTAACCTAAGGAGTGATTTAGAATATAGTTCGTATAATTTGAAATAAAATTGTCAAAAAAGAAAAAAATGGAAGTTTTTGGAGATGATAAGGGAGGAAATTGATAAATAAAAAAGTTAATTAAAAATGTTTACGAATAAAAGGAAAAGAAAAAGAAAAAGAGTTAAAGAAGGTAAAAAGAGAATGAAGGAGGCGTTAGTCTATCCCTTAAAATCTAACCTTACCCTAAACTCTTTATTTTCCCGCTCTCTCTTCTCTTCAATTTCTTCCCCATCTTCCCCTCCTTCTTCTCCACACACTCAAATCATGAAACCTCTGCATTTCTGACTTCACTCAACAATGGATTCCACTCCTCACAATAAACCCACCAAACTCCCTCCTCTCTCCAAATTTGAGGTCTATTTCTCAACCCCTTCTTCTTCTCCTCCTATCATTTGGGTTTTTCTCTATTTATGGGATTTCCCTCTCTCTTCCTCTGTAACTGCAACCCCTATTTTCCTTTTCTTTTTCTTCAGAAAAAAAAAAAGGGGGGGGGGGGGTTTGAGATCTGGTTTAAAACTTGTTAATTTTGACTAAATTGTTTAATTTCACTGCAGGATTCACCAGTTTTCAATTTCATCAACAGTCTGTCTCCCATTAAGCCTGTTAAATCCATTCACATTACTCAAACATTCAACTCCATCTCTTTCCCTTCCCTTCCAGTTTTCACTTCCCCACCACATCACTTTGGTCCTCTCAACTCCCCAAAAAGGTAAGCGAACAAACAAAAACACTTGCATTTAATTCAATTTGATTACTATCATCATTTTATTAAATTAGTTCATTCCTACAGGCCGAGTTTTTCCAACCCTTCGAGATCCCCGCCTGCAGTTTCTAAAAATGAAGGAGCAGTTATAATAATGGATCAGTTACTGGAGATTTTCGTGCCCCAAATTCCTCCCCCGGCCGACGGTTCAACTCCGGCAATTCAGCCACCGGAAACGGTCAATGCCGACGCCGGCGAGGTTCGGATATTTCGTTGTCCGATTAGCTCTGAAGCCATGGAGGAGGCGATTCATGGAGGGGAAGATGAGGGATTGCCTCAAAACGACGGCGTTTTGGATAGAATAGAGGAGAACAAGGTAAAGTTATTATTATTATTATTATTATTTATTATTTTTTTTTTATATGAATATATATTTTTTGGGTGCAAATTATGGGTATTTGTTTTGAATTGTTTCTATCTTATGTCCCACTCTTTTGCATGCTGTTGAGTTTCAGGGATCATTTGACAATGTTTTTGGTTAAATTCAAACATGCTTTTTGGTTTTTCTATGGATTTGTCTCTATGTTTTTTGTCCCCTTTAAAGAATTTATATTCACTATGTTTCAAAGTATAGAGATTAAGTCTATGGTTATTAAAAAAAAAAAAAAAAAAAAAGGAAAGAAAGAAAGAAAAGAAAAGATTAAGTATATGGTATTTTCAAAGGATATTCACTGTGTTTCAGAGCATAAAGATTAAGAATATGGTTATTCAAGAAAAGAAAAAAAAAAAAAAGGGAGAGAGAAAGAAAAAGAAAAAGATTAAGTCTATGGTATTTTCAAAGTAACAGATAGTTTTTTAAGAAGTGTGCCTCCATTTTTTTTTTTTTTTGAAATTTATATTTTGTTTCTTCTAATTTCTTTACTGTTATTACAAAAGAAAATCAAATTTTTACCAATTATTTTTTTTTAGTTTTTAAAATTTGACTAAATATTAGTGAAAAGTGGTAAATAAAATAAAATATAGCCTAAGACTGTTTTAATAACCATTTGATTTCTGAAAATAGTGTGTTTTTTCACAATTTTTTAATTATGGCTTTTCAACTAAAATTTAAAAATAACAATAAACATTTAGCATTTGCATAAGTTTGATGGCTTAATTTCTATAATTGAAAATTTGAGGATATAATTGTAACTACAACTATATTTTAAGAATGATTTTTTAATTTACTTAAATTGATAGAGATTGGAGGGTGTTATTTTGATGGTAATTGAGTGAATCATGTGGGGACATTATTTTAAGCGTTATATACTCGATTGTGTTGACTAAATGGTAAAAAAGAAACAAAATAATACAGATTTAACATAAGTACTAGAAGGGATGTGGTGATCTGTTTTAACCTAATGTTTTTGTTTTTTTACGTTTTCATCAAAACAAAAAATAATGGCGTTAGGACAACTAAGTTTTGATTTTGTTTTTGTTTTTTAACCAAAAATGGATTTGAGTTTCATAATTTCTTTTTGGGTTAAATTAGAAGTTTAATCCCTACATTTGTAAAGTCACATCCACGAAATTCTATTTTAAGAATGTCTAATAAGTTTTTGAACTTTTAATTTTGTGTTTAATTTATCTATGAATTTTATAAATGTATGGTAGCTTATTTAGATTTTAATTTTATATTGTAGAGGTTCGTGACATATGTAAATTTTTTTTTTAAAAAATATCGATTTAGTGATATATATTAAATTTTTAGGTCTAATTAAACACATACTTTTATTTGTGGTCTAGTAGTTCAATGAATGTTAAAAATATAATAAAAATTTAAAAATATATTTATTTTTAAAAGTTCAAAAGCTAATTTGATAGCTTTGAAAGTTTAAGAAGTACCGTTATAATTTAACATTTCTATATAGACATTTTTATTTATTTATAAATTTGAATATTCATATTCGTCTTTACTTTGTTTTGATCTACAAATAATGTCTTTCATTATTCACTTATTCCACTGGCAGATGTATGTTTAAAAAATAAATTAGTTTGTACCGAAAGTGGATTATTAGCACATACGTCAACCATACTCCTTATTCCAAATATTCTTTATTATTCTTTCGTATCCCAAATATTATTCTGTTTAGTGTCTAACATGTTTAACTTTAATATCTAATAAATTTTTAAATTTTGTATTTAATATTTTTTGAAAATTTGAAAGCCTCGAGCTTTTAACTCTGTACTTAATATATTGATAAATTTTTAATGTTGCAACAAATAAATACCTAATTTAAAATTTTTTCTTTTATGTCCCAAGTATTAATAAGTTAAATTGTGGAAAATTGTTTTAAATAACAACATTGTTGAAAATATTTACAACTAATAACAAAATAACAGATCGTGATAGACATATAAACTTTACTATATTTGTAAATATTTTGATTTTTTTTGTTACATTTGAAAAGAACCCTTAAATTATGTAAAAAAAGTATTAATGGATTAAATAATTTTTCTTTTTTTGTTCGGGGAGTTGAAAAAAAATAATTATAAGGATTCTCATATTTTTAAATTTTTTGAAAATCTGTTTAGTGCACAAAAAGAAATGGAAAATGGAAAAGAAAAATCATAACAATTTATTTTTATAAAAAAGAAATAGAAAAAGATAAAAGAAAAAAGAAAAAAAGAAAGAGGAGAGATTTATAGTGTTTTGGATTTAATAGCTAACGGAAAGTGTGTATTTTTGTGAACTTGTGATTGGGTGTAGCCTCTCTGTAACCTACAGAGCGGGAACATGCGGAGGCGATGCCTAGATTTCGAAATGGCGGGAAAGCCCAACACGGCGGCGGCTGCGGTGGAGGCGACCGCCGATTCTTCAATTCCTGGTTCTTCTTCTTCTTCTTCTTCTTCTTCATTTCGACGCACTCTACCTGGTATCGGTTTGCACTTGAATGCTCTTGCAGCGACTTTGAAGCACTCCGATTCAGAGAATCTGTGTTCCGAAAGGCAGCCGAGTCTTCCCAGCTCTTCTGCCCCCATTTTTGCCCCAAATTCCACTCGAGATCAGCCCTTGTTGGTTTCATCCACTCCTGAAAGTGAAAACCCTCAAGAACCTGCGAATCTGACTGGAGAAGAACTCAATCAGATCAACCCTAAAAAGAATTGGTACGTGGAACTTGAACATGTTTTATATATTCTCTGTCATGATTATTGTTCGTTCTGAGTATTTGGATTGATGTCATTCTGGTTTCTTAATTTCTTATTGCTTGTAGCTAATGATTTGTGAATGGATTTGTAGGAAACTAATGGAAAATGCTGGAATTGGGGCGTGTAAACGTTGTAACTGTAAGAAATCTAAGTGCCTGAAGCTGTAAGTAGCAATGTCCTATCATCTCTATTGTTATCGATTGAAATCTCTATTTGTGTTAGGTCTTGTGAGTATGATCTAGTAGTTTGAGTTTATAATGAACCATGTTTCACTAGTCAATAGTTCACTGTTGCGAAAGTTTATGCAATTAAAGTGCTGATAACATCAAAATTTCAATCTAAACTAGTAATTTTCTTCAGATATTGTGAATGCTTTGCTGCTGGCGTGTACTGCATTGAGCCATGTTCATGTCAAGGCTGCTTCAACAAACCGATACATGAAGCTGTGGTTCTTGAGACTCGCAGACAGATTGAATCTCGCAATCCACTTGCATTTGCTCCTAAAGTGATCGTGAACTGCGATTCTGTTTCTGAACTTGGGGTTAGATAATATGTGCCTTAAATGTTCCCACTTTGTTAAAGGATTTGTCTGCACTGTGGGTTGCAGTTTGATCTTGACTAGTTATCTTGCAGGACGATTCAAACAAAACTCCTGCTTCAGCGCGGCATAAACGAGGATGCAACTGTAAGAAATCAGGATGCTTGAAAAAGTACTGCGAATGCTATCAGGTGATTTGATGATACCCTTTTTTCAAGTTCTATTCTGGTGTGTTGCACATCATATCTAAACTGATCTTTGGTGCTTTTCTTCTTAAAACAAGGGTGGTGTTGGATGCTCCAGCAACTGCAGATGTGAAGGCTGCAAAAATGCATTTGGGAGGAAAGATGGTGAGTTTGATATATCGATTGATTATACTTAGCCGTCCTTAATTCCCATTAATCATCTAATTCTGCTTGCTACATCTTTTTAACCATTATCTCATGGGAAAAATATGGCGTTATTATACCTTGCTGCACCTTCTTTTAGCCAAAAACACTTACCAATCCAAGTCATTACATATGGGACTAACATAAAATGCTTTTGGAAACACTTGAGAGCACCTTGAATTTCTTTGTTTGTAAGAAGAGAACAGCACTCTAAACTGTTTTCACTTGCAGGCTACTTTTACCAGGTTCTTTTTGACTGAAGTACTAGTAGTGCGTTCTTTGTTTTTAAAAGCACTTTAAGAAGAATTTTCAAAGAGGTGTAGAGGCAAATATTTATATGATTTGTTGAAACACATATTTTAGAACACCGTTTAGTTTAAGAAGAATTTTCAAAGAAGTGTAGAGGCAAATATTTATATGATTTGTTGAAACACTTATTTTAGAACACCGTTTAGTTTATAACCCTTCTTCCTATTAATTTGGTCTTGGCCACATATTTCCTCATCAAGACAGTACTCAGCAGTCAATACTAGTTATTTCTTATCGAACAACATCATTGCTTGGAATTCTTGTCTCTTTTCATATGCCTATCTCATTGGATTGCAGAATCATCTCTAATAGGAATTGAAACTGAACAAGAGGAAGAAGCAAGAGAACATTGCCAAAAAAATGCAGAAGTACAGAGCGATGAAGATAATCAGAACCCAAGCAACGCTGCTCCCTCGACACCACTAGGACCATGCAGGTAAGCAATCAATATATTTACTGATATCACGACGGTTAAAGTTTGTAAGGCTCATTAACATCAATAAAAAAAGTTGCTCCTTGCAGATCATTGATTCCATTTCCATTCCAATTGAAGAGGAGGCTTCCATCTTTCCTCAACGATGAATCCTCCTCTAGATTGAGCGTTCGATTCAAACTCGAGAAGCATGGCATCACTCAAACAGAGCCGAAGTTTGAGAAAACACCCTGTGAGGATGTGATGCCAGAAACACTTTGTAATAGTTGCCCTTCTAGCACAGGTGTTAAGAGTGTTTCTCCCAACAGTAAGAGGGTTACTCTACCTCCACCGCAGGGAAATTTCAGGCCGCTGCCCTCTACTAGAATTGGTCGGAAATTGATACTGCAGTCCATACCCTCTTTCCCTTCTCTCACTAATCAAAACTCACGAATGAATGGACCCAGTGAACTGTAAAGTGTACCCCATAATCCTCTGTGTTCTCAGCCATTAAGGACTCCTCAACCTGGTGCATTTGGGGATCAATTGGACTTGGCTATAGGCGATTGGTTTCCGTTTTTCCCCTGAGTTTGTCATCAAGGTTAGGCCTAATGCTAATGGATAGGTTTTTTGAAGTTTAGTTTTTCCTGACAAACTTGTTAGACACAATTCAATTTTGAAGTTATGATCTCTATACTGCTTGTATCCTTGCCCCCAAAAAATAAGAAGTGTCAAACTAGGGAATAGGTAATTAATCTCTTCTCTTATTTTCTCGATAAAAGAAACTACATTGTGTTATGGTTGCACTCAAATGATTTATTTTATGTGGTTGTGATATTGTATGTTTCAATTCTCGTTTTCAGGTTTGCATCTCATGTTTGTATTGGACAACAATAAAAAAAACCCATTTTTTTCTATGATGATTGTGTTTAAGTATGGTTAAGATAGCAAGTTTGCAGCTCTTAAATGGTAGTTACTTTCGTTCTTATTTGCCTCTTTGGTTTGAAAATAGTCTTTTAAAAATAACTATATTATCCTTTATTTTTAATATTTGTTTTAAAACTACTCTTAGAGTGAAAATCTATTAGAATTTAGATGAAAATTGAGATATGAATGAATATAGTGTGGTGATCTAAATCGGTGTGGTGGTTGTTCAAATCTCAAATTTCATTTCAAATCCATGTCACGCTAGCTCTAATATTTGTCTAACATTTTGATCTTTATAAAAAGGTCAAGAGTTATAAATCTAGTGTATTATTTAACACCATAAGAAAAGAAACTTCTCAATATAAACTTGTTTTGTTTTGGTTAACTAACCATTTATTTTTATAATGTTTATTTTCATGTTCTTTACAATACATTGATAAACTTAGAAAGGCTTTAAAGGATTTCGACCATTTTAGCCATCGATGACATTTTTGATGAGTTTAAACTTTGAGGGGTCATAATTTTGAACTCAATTGACCAAATTGAACGTTTATGTAAGCTTAATTTCAAGATCCATCCTTGAAAGGTTACGTTCGAAGTTGAAAAGAAAAAAAAAAAGTTAGAATGAAAGAGGAAAAGAAGAAGTAAAGAAGAGATCAGAGAGGAGAGATAAATTTCATGGGCATCTTTTTTTTTTTAACCCAAGGGTAAAGACTAATTTTACTCCTAGAAAAGGAAAACCTTTTTTTTTTTTTTAAAACTTTTTTTTAGTTATTTATAATTTTAAGAAAGTGGCCGAGTTTATTGGTTTTGGGTTGGCCATTTCCACTCGTACTCTAAACGTCGGTTGGGCTTAGAGGCCCAATCCATCCCCGAAAGCAACCACTCCATTCCTCTCTTAACAAACGCAATTTCTCTATTTTCCAATACATTTTCAAATAAAATCGCCACTGTTTTTGCAAAATTTACAAGACGACGTGTTGCTCAAGTCGCTGCCGGTGGCACTTTGTTAGAGCATCCGATCGGTAAAACCCATTTTATATAGAGAAAGCGAGAAGGATTTGTTCGGAGGCGAAGGATCGTGGTGAATTCTAAGCAATAAGATTATGGAATGTGTTTTCGGCTTAGTCGGTAATGGTTTCGCCATTGTTGCCGCTGATTCTTCGGCGGTTCACAGCATCTTGGTCCATAAATCCGACGAGGACAAGATTATGGTCCTCGACTCTCACAAGCTCGTCGCTGCTAGCGGCGAGCCTGGTGACAGGTTCATTTACAGAAAGCTTTTACAAGATGATTTCTTTTTCTCAGAAATCTGAGGGTTTTGATTGTTTCTTTTCTCTCGTTTTCTTCTAGGGTTCAGTTCACCGAGTACATCCAGAAGAATGTGGCGTTGTATCAGTTCCGGAATGGGATTCCATTGACAACTGCTGCTGCTGCTAATTTTACTCGGGGCGAACTTGCCACTGCATTGAGAAAGGTACATAATTAGTTCGTTGTTTTCTATGATTTGAAATGTTAAGTTTCTTGTGGGTATTTGGACGTTCATTTGAACTTTTTCCTGCTTTTGATTCACTTCGGTTTACATCGGAGAGTTGCTCTGATCTCACCATACTGTTATGGTCTTATTGTCTCTTGGGCGGCGCAGAGTTGGAAATTCATAATTAATTTGAATTCAAATTAGGGGTTTGGTCCATCAAGATCGTTTTTCTACTTAGTAGGCTTAATTATTACCTGGGTGACTCAGTGATCGAAGTATATTGTAAAGTAAGTTGTATACAGGCTAGGAATTGGTTCTTATTCTTGTTAGGAAGCAAATTCAAGCACTTTCTCTCTTCTGCTGTCAGTCTATATGGCTTTTATGTTCTAATATTAGAGAATGGGAGTAGTGTTAAGTTGGAGAATGTTAAATGAATCGTTGGTGGTTGTTTCTATGAAGAAGCGAACAATTCTTTTATCTTGTGATAATTTATAGGTTATGTCTATTTTCTTGAAAAGATATTAGACTGGTTTAGCACTATCATCTTGCTACCCCAATCAGATGTTTAGAAAGTACATATGCTGCTATTGGGTGGTTTGTTCATTTCTCAGTACTAGCATTATGACTGTGAGAGTGTAATGAGTAGCAAGATTTGAAGTATATCTCTTGAACTTGGTAATTTGGTGTTTCTGCGTTTCCATTAAGATATATTTGTTTTTCCCAATAGTTGGATAGATAAGGTGGTCTAATTGGTAAAATTTTTGTTGGAATTGTCAAGAGCAGGTACGGGGGTTGGGCAGTACTGGCATGAGTACTTGATGATGATAGGTTGAGATGGTTAAACCTAACATAAAAGTAGATTTTTTGGGGGGGGGCTTTGTGTATTTGGACCGAATTATAGTCGTATGCATTGCCAACATGATCATCTTGAATAATTTAATTTTTATGTATAAAATCCATTAGCTTTTGAAGCAGCTCTCTTTCTATTCTTGAAGGAATGTTCTTAAAGATGAAAAAACAAAGGGCTGAATCATGTTTATCCATCTTTTATTTATTCATTTTGTTTTTTAACTCATCATGTCTTCATCTCCAGCAATAAGCATCTAACTCTGCCTAGTTCAGAATGTGCATGTACAGACATGGTATCGCCATAGCTTTTCTGTTCTATGGTTCATAGCTAACGTATGACTATTTCATCTCCCTTGTGTTTCAGTATCTAGGGATTTATCTTCCTTTTCATATCTTAAATTTATCTATCATGTTCTGTTCTAGCACAAAGCACTTAGTTCTTGGGGGCTTATAGACTGAACCACTGAAGCTAGTAAAAATTTTCAAGAGCTTATTTTGTATTTTGTAATTGTATACTACTCTTGGGTCTTACTGGACTACCTGCAATTGTGTCTATTTTCAGAATCCATACTCTGTTAATATCCTCTTGGCTGGCTATGATAAGGAGACTGGCCCATCACTTTACTACATCGATTACATTGCAACGCTTCACAAGGTTGAGAAAGGTGCTTTTGGTTACGGATCCTACTTTTCACTCTCTATGATGGATAGGCATTACCACAGCGGCATGTCAGTCGAGGAAGCAATCGACTTGGTCGATAAGTGCATCGTCGAGATTCATTCAAGGCTGGTAGTGGCTCCACCAAACTTTGTGATCAAGATTGTTGACAAGGATGGGGCAAGAGAGGTTGCATGGCGTCAATTCATTAAAGATACTGGAGCTCTTCCAGTTTGAGGAGTTTCACATTGTTGGAGAACGTGGTTTTTATTTTGACATTTTTTTTAAATCTGTTTTGTATACAAATGTTATGTCCTGCCAAGACCTGGTTCATTAGTCTTGATTAGAAGTGCTTATGCTGCCATTTGAATCAGATTTAATTTTGGAAAATGGATTTGAAAGTTTGAAGTTATGACTCATCTTCTACTATGGACCTACAAGGCCTCTATTATCTGGGCACCTTGTGGTCTTCAAGTACAGCTGATATCTTTTAAAACGGATTTTTTTTTTTTCTTTCTTGAAGAAAGTAAAGTTTAACTTCATCTAAATTTTATACATCAAATGCAACTTTGTGTCTTTCTGATAGATAAAAATGGGAATACTTGGAATTGGGTCTCTACGTATATATGTACTTTTTAAAATTTCTTGATCATAAACAAAAAGAAAAATGGAAAAAGGGAACGCTAGATTAGGAAATGGGCCATGAAAGACTAAAGAAGACTCGTTTGACTGCAATCGCGTACAAGTACAAGGAAGGAGACTTAATATTTCGATAAAATGCAAGTAAAATTGATATTTCTATATACGAAGATGTTTATAAAAAATAATTAAATTGTTTTTTACTTCTAAATTAAGATACAATTTTTGTTATTATCTTCAAGAAAAAGTCTTTTTTCGAAAACCATCCGCATTCATTCCGGGTGAATCGAAGGCAAAAAAAAAAAAAAAAAAAAAAAA
>QLSR01000464.1:1870144-1956836 GCA_031780015.1 Citrullus colocynthis | reverse complement strand
AAAAAAAAAAAAAAAAAAAAAAAAAAAAAAAAAAAAGTCTTTCAGAAAAAATACATTCTTGGTGAATTCTTTGTCTGCCCTTTGTTTCAGAGGAAAAAAAATAAAAAAGGCTCTCTTTGAAGAAGGTTTGGTTCATTTAACATTGTAAAATTACATCAACTTTTTTTCCTGATAGTTCGGCATTATATCGTTTATAAGGTTTGTATTAGCGGTGGCACGAAAAGCATTTCAATCTAATTATTGTCATGAGCGATGATCAATACTCTTACTGAAGGCCAAGGGGATCGCAATTTCAACCCTTAATTTCAAGTTTTCCACTGCACATTCCTTCGCAGACCCTTGGTTTTTGAGCTTTGATCAAAAGTAAGTTTTCTTCGTCTGTCTTTTCAAGCTAGTTTTCATGCTTTAGTGACTTCCTAATCACTTTATTTCTAGGGTTTCTTACCTGCTCCATTTTGGCGTCTCGATGTTTCATTCAGTTTTCTTTTTGCTTATTGCTTCTTGTTTGGTTTCTGGGTCTAGATGTTTACTACATTATTTCTGGGTTTTGCTTATTTTGAACAATCGACGGTTTTTGAAATCGCCTCGGGCTCGGATTAAAGTTGGGGTTAAAGACAGTTTAATCTCTTCTGTATTGGGAGTTTGATATCTTAACCCAATAATTTGGCGGATAATTCTTGTTTGGTTATTTGATTTTGACAATCAGGTGGTTTTTTAAGCTTTGTGGCATGGTCGTGGCTGTTAGATTTTTTGTTTTTTGTTTTTTAATTTTTTTTATATATGTGGGTGTCTAGTCAACACGTACCTCGACTAATATCTGCCTGACTCTGCAATATTTGCGTGTGGACCTGTTGGGTTTTATGTTTTGGTTTCATGTGTTGATTGATAATGCATATAATCTTCTTTCTATGTGGAGTATTTGAACACAGAATTCAGTTTGCTTCCTTTGGTTTTTCTGCTTTTATTTTGTGAAATTGAGAGATGATGATTGAGGTTTTTAAATCTTGTGATTTTTCCTTTTCTTCTTTCAGTTTCCTCTTGACAATGGGCACAGTAGGTGATAATTGGGGAGACGATTGTTCTGTCATTAAAGACAAAGGAGAGATTTCCTATATTGACTACGAAGATGATAAATCTGTTTGCAGTTATAATCCTATTGAGGAAGGTCCAGTTATTGTTTCAGTGCCATTTGCTTTTGTGAACGGCAAACCTCAATCAGTTTTCGTTGGAGAAACAGCGGTTGATGCCATTACCATCAAGAACACCACCGATGAATCAGTGGACCTATGGGCTGTTAATATTTATGCATCTACTCCTAAAAACTCGTTTACGCTCTCTCTAATGGAGCCCCCAGCTCCAAATGCTGACATAGAAAGTGTACAAGCTTTCTTGGAGTCTTTTTCGTTAGAGGATAGAATGATCCATCCGGATGAGTCTCTTACTATATGGCTGTCTTGCAAACCAAAGGAAATTGGTTTGCACACAACAGTTGTGCATTTTGATCTTGGCAATGAAAGAATAGAACGAGTGTCTTTTCTTTTAGCAGATGATAAGATTTCACAGTCGTTGGCTTCTAGGAAGCCATATTCAAGAGATAGGAGAAGGAGGCATGAGGCAGTAGATATGTATATTCCTGGCTCACGTCCTACTAGAACGCAAGGTCGGGGATTCAAAAATTTCCTTCTCCAATATGAAATCCCTGGTAGTATTAGAGATGAACTTAGCAGAAAGGAGATCCCTAGTGCTGTTCGAGAAGGACTTAAAAGAGATACCTACATTCCCTATTTCATGACATTGTTGAACATGGAAGAAATACAATTGGAGGTAAATATATATACATGGATATTTTATGAAAGAGAAAAAAAAAAGGATGTGATTGTATTTATAAATTTCTTTTTGAGATTTATTTGAAACTTGGTTAGTTGTTGCCTACAGGAAGACATGAGAGCTTATGATATGGAGCGTGTTACTATGAGAAGAAAGGGACATAACCTTTTGTCCCTCGAGGTTCCGGGGCTCGCTGAGAGAAGGCCTTCACTTGTCCATGGAGACTATATCCTTGCCAAGATGCCTTTTGGACATACAAATGACTGGGTTCCTACTTATCAGGTCTAGGTCCACATAAATATTGAGAATTTTCTTCTTATCCCGTGCATATGCAATCAGGTTTAGAAAATATTCCTGCTCTTGAGAAACTGTTTTTATATGAACAGACACAAGCAGGTTGGTAGGGTTCCTAGCTGAAACTCGAGTATGTATGCAGATTGTACACATGTTCTCTATATACACTGCTCTAACCGTAAGGAAGTATGTCTGCATTCTGGTATAATAGAATCTGTAGCATTAACTGTGAATGATTTTTAACGACATGTTATTTTCTCTCTAGTCAAATCATGAATACCTATACACTAAAACCATGTGCCGTACTCTTGTATAAAATTCTTTAGGCATTTGATTTCTTTAACACCAAAGTCTCTCTTTGGTTGTAGTTTTATCACGTGAACAAGTAATGTGCATACTTCTTGATTACCTATGAATAGCTAATGGTAGTTTAATCTTTTACCTTTGTCCGCTTCATCTTTTCTGGAAGTGGTGTTATGACGTGCAAATTTGTGGTTTAATATTCAGAATGTCCTTGTCCATGTTCCGTAATCAGTTCCAGTATTGTGCAGGGGTATATTCATCACATTGAAGCTGATGAAGTTTTCCTAAAATTTGATCCAGAATTTCACATTAACCACAGAGATGACAATCTGTATAATGTCCAGTTTACCTACAACAGAATTAACATGAGAAGGTTCTATCAGGCTGTTGATGCTGCAGAAAGTTTAGCAAAGGAGTTTCTGTTCCCATACGAGTTTTCAGAAAGAAGATACATCAAGACTACTCCACTGGTGCCTATAACTCAAAACATCAATGAGGAACAGATGCGTTGTGTTCAGATGATCCTTGGTTGCAGAGGTGCGCCACCTTATTTAGTTCATGGACCTCCTGGTACTGGTAAGACTCAAACTTTGGTGGAAGCTATCCTCCAACTCTACACAACACAAAAGAATGCTCGGATACTTGTTTGCGCTCCTTCAAATAGTGCTGCAGACCACATACTGGAGAAGCTTCTCAGTCAGGAGAGTGTTGAAATTCGTGATAATGATGTTTTCAGGCTAAATGCAAGCACACGACAATATGAGGAAATCAAGCCTGACCACCTTCGCTACTGCTTCTTTGATGAACACATTTTCAGGTGTCCTCCACGCAATGCCCTAGTCCACTATAGGATTGTCGTTTCAACTTATATGAGTACTTCCCTTCTTTATGCTGAGGATATCAAGCGTGGTCACTTCTCTCACATTTTCTTGGATGAGGCTGGCCAAGCTTCAGAACCAGAATCCATAATTCCAGTATCCAACCTCTGTCTAAGGAGAACAGTTGTCGTTCTTGCTGGTGATCCCATGCAATTAGGTCCAGTGATTTACTCCAAGGAAGCAGAAATTTATGGATTGGGTAAATCATATTTGGAAAGGCTTTTTGAATGTGAATATTACAGCACTGGGGATGAAAACTATGTAATAAAGTTGTTAAGAAACTATAGATGTCATCCAGATATCTTGCATCTTCCTTCTACATTGTTCTATGGTGGGGAACTAATTGCATGTAAAGATGAGAGAAGTCTCCTCACGGATACAGCAGATATTCTTCAAGTACTTCCTACTAAAGAGTTTCCTGTTCTTTTCTTTGGAATCCAAGGTTGTGATGAGCGGGAAGGCAACAATCCATCATGGTTTAACCGAATTGAGGTAAGCAAGGTGGTTGAGATTATAAGGAAACTGACTGATAGTGGAAATCTGAGTGAGGAAAATATCGGGGTCATAACGCCGTATCGACAACAAGTGCTCAAAATAAGGAAAGCCCTTGATAGCCTGGATATGCTTGATATAAAGGTTGGTAGTGTAGAACAATTTCAAGGACAAGAGAGGCAAGTGATTATTGTTTCTACTGTTCGATCAACAATCAAACACAATGAGTTTGACAGAACCTACTGTTTGGGGTTTTTGAGTAATCCAAGAAGGTTTAATGTGGCTGTTACCCGGGCTATATCTCTTCTGGTCATAATTGGCAACCCCCATATAATCAATCAGGTGATTTTTGTTACTTAAATAAATTTTGTTCTGATTAAACCTGGCATTCACTGTCCTTGTAAAATTGAAACATTACTTTTACCGACCTAAACGTTATGAACATAAAATTTTGAAAGACAGTCCTGAGTCTAATATTTTACTGGATCTAAGGGATGGTGTACCCATAAATGTATTCATAAATAGGCACATTCCCCTCAAGTTTAGTATTATCCTCTCATTTTTCACCTCCCCTCCTGGTTCTTTCTTCATTGTATTATTGTTCATCAAGTTACTAGTGAATTTCATTGAGGTAGATAATTTGAATGCATGAGACCACCCTCTGTATTGTTCTCTCTTAAAAATATGCTGGCCCAGTAGTTTTGAGATTTCCTTTAGGGGAATATTTGGAAAGGGAGAACAGATACAGCGTTGTGAAGTGTCCTAGGTCTCTCTAATAACTAAGAAGATACGTGAAAAGAATGATTTTCTCATTATGGCCGGAATTGTTGTTTTGGCAGGATATGCATTGGAAGAAGCTGTTATGGCAGTGTGTTGACAAACATTCATATCAAGGTTGTCCCCTTCCTGACCCCACAGACAAGGAACAACCCTGCAATAACGAAGAGGGACAAAGTTCAGGATTTGAAGCAGGCCAGAATCCGGAGCAGCCGGAGCCAGATGAAGCTGAATGGTCTGATGGGTGGAAGTAACTTTTGCTACCAGTCCAGAAACAAAGTGGAGAATGAAAATTCTTGGTTAACTTTATCTTCTTAGATCTTTGTAGATGTGTTGGAAACATTGTTTATATACTCTACTGTTAGTTTAAGAATCTTACCTACACGCTAAAGTTGAGGCTTCTGGAAATTAATATGCCTATATTGTCTGATTATAAATGATCATTTCTCAACAGTGCGAAACTAGAAATTTTCCTGTTCGGGATCGATGAAGAAGTCTCTTTATTAGTCAGGGCGATGATCAAGTAAAAAATGAGAAGATTTATAATTTGTTTTCTGTTGCATGTTTATACATTCTATAAACATAATTTCCTGTTAATCGAGTAGAAAAATGGAAAAATCCAATTACGGAAAGTTTGACATTTTTGCTATCCCTATAACAGTCAACTCTGTGACCCAATTTCTGCACCATGGGTAGGTTACAATGCGATTATCAAAAAACTGCTCTCAAATGGACAAAATGTGGATAAGGAAGAGTGAACCTGAAAAGAATAAACCAATACAATCTTCTGCCAATGAAAAACGTTTAGTTGTAGCAGATGACGGAGACGGCGGCGATTCATCAGCAGGTGCTGACGGCGATACGGTTGCAGATGGTGTTAAGCTCATATCAGGAGCTGGTGTATTCTCGTCAGCTACGCGATTATAAGCAAACATTTGAGGGTAATATTCGTTATGATGTTGTAAACAATCGATCATAAATAGCTACTAAATATTAAAAGCCACAAAGATGACGAGATTTAACTTGATCTTATTTGTCGATTGAAAAGCAAAATCTTCCTTTGATCCAAACACTTAGGAGCTCTAGCCAATACTTTATCCTAAGTTTTGCGATTAAAATATATATATATATATCCTAAGTATTGATGGAGACCGAGACATATTTACAATACAACAACGATATAATCTAACCTATTATTCTTTAAACATCTATAATGGCAACACGAAAAGGCCTTGCTTAGTAGAATACACTTTTCAAAAATTTATCTCATTTCCATATTTAAAGAGAATTTGAAGTCAACCAGGTTTACATTTATATACTTAAAAACAAATTGATTTAAATATCACTTTGGTCCCTATGTTTTCAGAATGTTCATTTTGGTGTCTATGCTTTGAATTTTGGTTCATTCTAGTCATTATACTCTCAAAATGTGCATTTTAGTTCTTATACTTTTAAAAAGTGACTATTTTGGTTTATTCATTTTCATTTTTAAGAGGTGAAAATGATCACTTTTTGAACATTCAAAAACCAAAATGAACTAAAGTTGAAAGTATAACATATTGCCTGTTATGTTAGTATAAATAGGCAAATTGCAAAAACCACCCATGAAGGATGGTGATAGTTGTAATTAGCCCTCAAAATTTCAAAAGTAAAAATTGAAACCTCAAATTTATACAATTGTTAAAATTAGATCCTCAAATTTTCATTAATCCTAAGCATGAGGCTCCAACTTCTACAACAATAGTTGTAAGTTTGAGGGTTCAATTTCAATGCATGTATTGAGGCTTAGTTTTTACGGTTGAAAGTTTGAAGGTATAATTGCAACTATAACCATACTTATGAGTGGTTTTTGTAATTTGTCCTTGCTAAATGTTTGATATGTATACAATAAGTATTGAAATATCCAATTGTTTGACTAATGTTTGACTTGTGTTGGACTCAATAGTCAATACTATCACCGAAACTAAAATACACATGCTTCATTTCTTATAAAAAAAAACTAAATTCCAATTGTTGTGTCTTTTGCAAGGGTTATTTGCTCAGATAATCCAGATTGATGAAATACATAAAACAAGAAGAAATTAAAAGAAAATTACCAGGACTATCCGGCTCTTGGATTCTTGGAATCCTCGAGCTTTGTAGAGGAGGCAGAGATTGTGAAGCTGATTAAACAAACAAGAATATTGCTGGAATCAATTTTCAAATTAAGCAGTCTTTGATCAAACGAATTATACCACTGGTAACCAACCAAGAATTGCTAGAATCAACTATTCGAAAATCAAAATCGAGGAAGATCAAGAATCAAGAAATTGCAGTCATTAATAAACAACGAGAAAACGAGAGGAAGAAGAACGGTTTTCGAACTCATACCAGTACAGATAAAGTCCAGAGAACTATTCTTCTCCAAATACATTCCATTTTCACCATTGGGAGGACAAAACGAAGACAGAGCGATCAGCTTCGTGCGATTCAACGGGAAGCCCAAAATCTGAGGCTCACGAAGAAAATAACAGAGGCAAATCCCGCCGCCGGAACCGTAAGCGGAGGAGAATGCCTCACAGCACGCCGACGGAACCGTATCGGAAAGATTGTTCGGTGGAGCAGAGATGAAAGGCAGACATGGGGAGAGCAAGAGCAACTCTCTGGTGGTGCATCCCGTCGGCGGTGACATCGCAACCACCGCCATCGACGGCGTGATAAATGCGATTAACGTTGTGACGATGCTAATTATCGCCGCCATTGTTGAAGATCGGAATTGTAAAGGAAATTACAGAGATCGAGGAATCGGAGATTACTTCTTCTTCAGGGTTTTCAGTTCGTTAACAATTTGTAATACAATTCTGAAGTCTCTCTTAAACGTTATTAGAAGGTGAAAATAGCGGGAAACACGAGTGAATTCCCGAAAGTACCCTTTAACCCTTCGGCAAATGAAACAGAGAACGAACAGAATTATAATACTCCGATCAAATCCATTCAATTTTCAAACAAAGAATCGGAATCCTGAGGAACAATCATAATATCATACAATCAGTTGAATTTCAAAATTACAAATGCAAATCCCAGAAGCAGAAAACGATGTGGAAGACTGTTTGAAGGGACGGCGGAGGATGGAGTGAGAACTGGTCGACTTCCGCCAGTCTCCGACGGAGCTCCAGCTTCAGGAACCACCGGAAAAGATGGAGAAAGAGCCGGCGTGGTGGGTTCCGGCGCTGCAAAAAGCCAAGTTTTAGAGAGGAGAACAGAAAACAGAGTGATTGGATGAATTGAGATTATTGATTACCTTGAGGACTGACGCTGCCCGATGGTGAAGGTTGTGGAGGAAGACTTGGTCCAAAAGGGATTGGGCCTGTAAATTTCAGAATGTTAACGGGGAAAAAATGGAAATTTCAGCGATAAGATTATGAGGAAGAAGATGAAGTTTGTTCAGAAAATGGTACCTGGAGCGGGAACTGGAGCAGCAGAGGCTGAAACAAGGGTACCCACTTTAGTAATTTCTTAACAAATCCAATACAGTTTTTTTGGTTTCTTATTTAAATTTTTTTTTTTTTGCTTATTATTATTATTATTATTATTATTTTTTTTTCACATTTCCTATTTTTCAAATGGTATCAACTTTTTGTAAAAACAAAGTTTAAAATGTGGACATCAATTAAAATGTCATTCCAATTTTATAAAACTGTTGACGCGATGAAATTTTAAAAAAAAATTATAAAAACAAAAAAATTCATAAAACATTGGTAAAAGCAACCTATTCAAAATTTCTTTTCTAAAATTTAGAATGAATTTAAAAAACATTGGTAAAAAATAGATATATTACTTTAAATGACAAAACTGTTGAAAATATTTATAAATAATAGCAAAATATCACAGTCTATTCTAGATAGACGGCGGTAGATCCAGATAAACACAAATAGTAGTCTATCAGGAAAACTTTGCTATATTTGTAAATATTTTGTTTCATTTTTTATATTTGAAAATAGTCATAAAAATATGTAACAAAGCAAATAAATTTATGAGTGAGAACTTAAATTTTCAAAACTCTAAAATCAAATAGGTATCAAGCAAGGTCAAATTACCAATATATACTAACCTTTCAAACTTGTGTCTAGTTGATAGTTGTCTTCTTTTGATTTCTATACTTCAAAGATTTTTTATTACTCAATAAATTAATTGATTTTCAATTACATGTCTAACAAATAATAAGTAGTAACTCCTATACATTACTTGTGTACGAATAAGTAGAAGTTTCTACATATTTTTTTGCAAAGGTAGAAGTTTTTACTTACTAGTATAGGCAAGTGTTATTTACTCATCGCTAATATTAACATCATTAAAACATTAATAATATTATTTAAAGATTATGTTTCAAATCAAGAAGGATGTGATCTAATCCGTAACTATGATAATTAAGGAGAAATTAGAAACTTGTATACCATTGCATTGGAGGGGGACACCAGGCAAGTTACAAGCGCGAGGAAGTGAAATGGCAAGAGTCCTATTGATGGGAATTTGAAAGGGAACTCCTCCGGTGACAATGAGGCAGAGGCAGTCCCGACCGCCGCTTGCGAGTGACCGAATCGAGTTACAGCAATCAGCGGTCGGGGAAGTGCCGTTGGCAGAGCTGTTGGTGACAAAGTTCAGGCAAGGGCTGAAGCTTGAGAGCATAGAGGCACTACATGGCACATTCGTCTGCCCATTCACTGGAAGAATAGCCACCAAAGCCAAGGCCAAGAGTGATAGAAGGGGGCTAATAAGTTTCATTTTGGGCCTTTTTGTTTTTTTTGTTTTGAAGTTTTTGCCTTTTGTGGGAATTTGAATTGAGAAATAGAGGAGTGTTGTGGAGGGATTTATATAGACAGAGAGGGACAAATTTTGGAGAGGGTTGATGGGGGAGTTGGTTTTGGAGCTCAACTACTTTAACAAACATGTGAGAGATTTTAAAATTTTAAGTGCAAGTAGGTGGGGATTGAAGTGAGGTGGCATGTTTATAGTCTTCTTTTTAGGTTGAATTTTGGATTTGTTGACCTATGAAGCAAATTTGTAGCTTCATGATTGGCCAAAGTTTCAACTTCTCAATTAGCCTAATTATGTGATTTATACCTAATGGGGGGGTTTGGTGCTTCTTTGTCAATTTAATTAACTTCCTATTTCATTCCTTTTGTTTGAACATTTTGAAATCATGCTGGTTGAAGGGTAGAAATTTGGAAGGACTTGTTTTTGTTTTTCGTTTTTTTGAAAATTGTGCTTGTTTTCTCATAATTTCCTATCCATGAGCTATGCCAATTTTCATAAACAAAAACAAGTTTTTGAAAACTACTTTTTTTTTTTTTTTTTCTTTTTTCAAATTTTGGTTTGATTTTGAAAGCACTCCTAAAATGTAAACCACAAAACATAGAAACCAACCGATGAAAGTAGTGTTTATAGACTTAATTTTCAAAAGCAAAAAATAAAAAACTAAATGTGTAATGCCCCAAGCTTAAGATTCGAAATCTGGATTCAGCATTTGATGGCTCGATATTTTCCTATGACCTGACAACGTACCAACATAGTTCCTTTCAGAATGCTTTGTCCTCACTTACATGCTTTCTAGGAAATTTTCCAAAACATCACCCAACGTAGAATTGGTTAAAGCTAAGTACGCTTAACTTTAGAGTTTTTGTGTTGAGCTATCGAAAAGGTAGGTGCACGTTGTTGGTATAGATAGTAATTTTTAATTCTTTTAAACATTTCTTAACTATTCATATCCTTAAGATCACTCTCATTTAGATGTGATCCCAGTTCATTCATGTACCCCTCCTGATCTTGGAGGTTACAAAATGGGGCCGAGAAGCTTTTAATTTCTTTTCCAAAAAGTTTGAGAAGTTAACAAAAATATTCCATGTTTCTCTATTTAGTTGAATCATGTCATTCTCCTTTACAAGAAAAAGAAATTCAAAGGTGGTCCATTGGAGATTCTTACTTATCCCTTACCACTTAAGCATTTTCCTTTTGGAAATTTTTGTTAACTAAACTAACTAATGGAATTTTTGTTACAAACCCATTCACTTGCAATGTGATATCAAAGACAAATAAACTCACCAACCAAATTCTCCCAAGAAATTCGTTAAACAGAGTAGGAAAATTTGTTCACCAACAAAAACCCGATATTCATCTCCCCTTCTACACTCTCCAAAATTTGCTATAAATCCCAAATCTCCTCAAATAAAACCCCACAATCCATATATTCACATATCAATATTTAACTTCTAAGCAAAAAATGCTAACTAATTGGCAATAATAATATAAAAGATATGGAAGCTAGAACAATGGAAGTGAGTATTGTTTTGGCAATGGTGGCCTTGTTGTTATGGGCAGGAGAAGCAATGGCACAGTCGTCTGATTGTAGCAATGTGTTGATTAGCCTCTCGCCTTGCCTCAATTACATCACTGGCAACTCCTCCATGCCGTCTCCGAGCTGCTGCTCGCAGCTGTCCACGGTCGTCCGCTCGCAACCGCAGTGCCTTTGTCAAGTCCTCAATAATGGCGGCAGCGCCTCCACGATTGGGGGACTCATTGTCAACCAAACTCTAGCTCTTGCTCTTCCTGGTGCTTGTCGTATTCAGACTCCACCCATTACCCGTTGTAATGGTAAGATTTCTCCAAATTTTATAGGTTAAAATATCATTTTGATTTCTGTACTTTGAAGATTGTTCCATTTTGGTCTCCATGCTTTTAAATATCCAATTTTAATCACGGTATAAAGCTTTGTATAAAGCTTAAAAATGGTCATTCCAATAATTTAGAAGTAGGATAGATCATTTTAAATAAACATGCAAATTATTTAGAAATTTTTTCGTACTATATTCACTTTGTTCCGGTTGAAGAAATGGAAATTCACATTAATGCTAGTGGATCTTATTCTTATATGTAGTCTTAATTTTCATACTCCCCTCTTTTACATACAAAGAAAAAAAACTCATATTTTTAAAAAAAGCAAAAATTGCCCTATGATAGTATTTTACTAAATAGTTGCACTAGGCTACCTACACTATAGAAGCACTTAAGTATTTTTCATTTTTAAAAAATATGTTAACATGACACAAAATAAATTGAGGGAGTGAAAAATTTTTCATGCTCCAGGTTTGGAAAATTTTCACCAAATAGTAGGTAAGAGTAAAACTACAAGATTTTTAAAAATATTCTATTAAATTTAAATCTGACTTCACTTAGATTCCTCAAGTGGTTGAGAGATTCAAATCTTCCATCTTTGGAAGATTATGCCAATCACCACTGAGCTAAGTTTGTTTTCACTCAACTTTTTACGTTATTAAGACCAAAACATAGTTTTCTTTTTTGTCTAAAAAAAAAAATTATTGGCTTTGAGCATGAGAGTGCTAGATGTTTTGTAATTTCTCCTCCAACCAAAATAAAAGAATGTTCATTTTTGTGGTTGAGCTAATCTTATATAATATATATATAATCATTTCAATAATGTTACAATAATTTTGCTATGATTAGTTGATGAAAGATTTATTAAACAGTTTTTAAATTTTAGTTCAACTAGAACTTATTAATTCTTTTTATATAGTCTATGTACCTATTTCTAAACTTATATTATAATTTTAAATTAATTATTAATTTATTATCAATTTTGATATAATTGTCTATTCAAGTGCCAAAATGAGGTTAACTTAAAGATTGATAACTTGGTCCGTTGTTAGTAGTCTCTTACTAACTGATGCCTTGTTAATTCTAGCAGCTGCTTCTCCGACAAACGACATTCCAACAGAAACACCAAAATCTCCAAGCGAGGAGCCTACCGGTACGACTAAAACTAGAACAATCAATTTAATTTCTAATTAGGTAAATTAGAAATTCAATCTTGTTTATTTGGTTCTCTCTAAACCTTCAAAATTCTAAATTTAGTCTCTAAATTTTTAGAACACACAAGATATCCTATGCACGAAATTGAAAGTTTAGCGAGGTTTCTTAGATATGACATTCAAATTAATATCTAGTATATCCATTAACATTTAAAAACTTGAATTCATTAAGGATCCATTAAACACAAAATTAAAAGCATTCGAGAATGTATTTGAAAATTTTAAAACTTAAGATACTAAACGTGTAATTAAATTGAAAATTAATGAAAGTTTAGTTGAAATTAAATGGGCTAAAAAATGGGGTATTGATGTTACAGAGAGAGGATCAAGAAGTGTGCCGACAACCACAGAAGATGGAACATCCAATGGAACTTCAACAAATTGTTGTCCAAAGCTCTTGTCTTCATCTTCCTTCTTGCTGCAACTTTTGCTCCATTAATCCATTGAGATCGGATCATAGTTATTACAGCATCTATGTCTTTGGTGATCTTTTTTGCATTAAATTCTCTTTGCCTTTCTAATTTTTACTTTGGTATGGTTTCTCTCATCATTGTTGTATTCTAAGGTTTTTTGAACACATATTATAATGTTTATTGGTTTTGGATTGAAAATAAATAAGTTACCAGAGTTTTGTGTGTATTTGATATTGTTTTTTTTTTTTTTTTTTTGTTTTTTTTTTTTTTTTGTTTTTTTTTTTTTTTTGTTTTTTTTTTTTTTTTGTTTTTTTTTTTTTTTTGTTTGTTTGTTTTCTGTTATTTATCATTAATAGTTTATAGCTAATTTTTTTTGTCTTTTTGTGTTTTTTGGTCGTATTTTTTTTCTTTTTTTTTTTTTGTTTTTTTTTTTTTTTTGTTTGTTTGTTTTCTGTTATTTATCATTAATAGTTTATAGCTAATTTTTTTTGTCTTTTTGTGTTTTTTGGTCGTATTTTTTTTCTTTTTTTTTTTTTGTTTTTTTTTTTTTTTTTCTGTTTAACAGGGGAGATCTCATGTTAGGAGACTCGAATCCATGACCACTTAATTGATGATTACATAGTGTCTTAATCACTAAGTTATGTGTAAGTTGAACTTGTGATCGTGGTATCTTTTTTTAATAATTGTTGGATGTAGATTTGAAAATCAACATGCACCGGAGATAATTGGAATTATTTTTGTAGTTTTTTCTTATACATTCAACCGTTTAAAACTTTCAGTCACATTGAAGCAATACTCCTCTATTTTTTTTTATTCTTTTTTTCTTAAAATAGAAATAGAGATTGTGTTTGAAGTTTCATGATATTAGTTTATACATATTAACTCGCCTACAAGAAATTATTGGATGAAAAAATACCAAATGTGCCTGACAATTTTACGTGGTTTGATATATGAAAGAAAAACTATAAAAGCATTTTAAATTTGCATCTAACCGTTATAAAGGGATAATCACTTTCAAGAATTCTTCCTCATGTTGAACCAGTAATCTTTAAAATACAAACAATTTGAGCTATAGTTCAATAACAAAAATATCTCTATTTCTTTAAAAGAGTCATAGGTTCAAGTCTCGACTATGTACTTATAACGCAATAGTTTTAAAATGAAAATTCTTTGCTTTTGTTAACATTCTATACAAATTTACGAGTGGGTTGAATATAGAAAAGATTCCGTCTATTTGCAAACACAATACTTTTTTAGATTAAACAAAATGAAAAAGATATATAATAGTTTTCTCAAAATATAAATTTGGTTAGAAAATTAGGTTATTAACTTTGTACATGCCAGCGGTGTTCAAATGACTCGACAACTTGAACAATTCGGACTACTCAACCTAAAATGTAAGGGATGGATTGGGTTGGGTTCAACTTTTTCTATCTTTATTGGGTTGGGTTGGATCGTGGGTTGACTAAAAAAATTGGGTTGACCCAACCCAACCCGAATTCTGAATTCTATATATATTGATGAAATATATATATATATATATATATATATATATATATATATTTCTCTTTGTTTAAAGTTTGACTACTTTGTATTGATTAATTTGTGAATTTTTAAATTTTTCTTTTAAAATTGTTATCATATTTGTCTTTGTTTAAAGTTTGTAATAAATATCATAAATATTTGGAAAATTATTATAAATAGAAAAAATATCAAACTATTTACAAATATAGCAAAATTTTACATTTTATCTGTGATAGACCCAGATAAACATCTATCCATGTCTATCTTGTAAAGTGATAAATATCTATCTAGGTCTTTCGCGGTCTATCACAGATAGAAAGTAAACTTTCACAATATTTGTAATTATTTTCAATAATTTTTCTATTTTTTAAAACATCTCTAAATATTTAGTATTTAACATTTAAATTTTATGAAATTTTAGTTATTAGTCATGTGTTGTAGATAAATTTATATATTTTTAATTAAAAATAAAAAAAATTATAACCCGACAACCCAAACCAACCCAACCCGAATTTTAAGGGTTGGGTTAGAGACTTTATTTGGGTTTTTGGATTGCTAACCTAACCAATCAGAATTTTCGAGTTGGTCAAAAAATACCCTCAACTCAATGTAACCCGACCCATATATACCCCTAGTACATGCAAATGGTCAATTTAAGTATATAACTCAATAGATTAAACATCCATTCTCTAAAGCATATATATAATTGAATTGTTTGACATGAATTGGGCTAGGTTAGAACCTATCTGTTTACCAACAGTTCAGCTCATCCTCAAATGGAAGTCCATTCCAACTATGGGCCTAATGTGAAGCTTCCCACTAAAGACAGGATGGAATTTTTAAATATAATATAGTTTAAACATGATTAAAGTAACAATTTTAAAATTATTATAAAAAAGTAATCACCACTATCAATACAACTATATAACTTAATCATTCCATAATTGATATATGTTTTATAAATACTAAATTCAAAATTATAAAATATACCAACTTTTTACAACTAATTAATCAAGGAATAACTAAAATTGGTTAAGACTTATGCCAAGTATTATGCCAAGTAGAATGCTATATTTTGCTGAACTCAATTTTTTTAAAACGAAAATTTTATTTTTCATGGATTGTTTTTAAATATAATAAAATGAATTAACTTATTTATAAATATAACAATATATCACTATTTATCATGATAATAGATAGTGACATTTTGCTATATTTGAAAATATTTTCGACAGTTTTGTCAGTTAAAATTATTGTTCTCCTTTTCTTAAAAACTTGAAGGAAAAGAGGTATTCGTCTTTTAATCTAACTTTGATGTTAAGAAAATGGGGCTTATAAATGCATTCAAAATTAAATACAAATGATAAATTTTATACTAATATTTTTATATAAGAAAACTTGGAGGACAGCGTTTAAATCTCGTTTGATAATTCGAGTGATTATGCACCAAGACCTTTTCTTCATTTTTTTTACCTGTCTCTAAAGTTATTTTATTTTATTTTATGTATATAGTGAAAAACCATAAAGTTAATGAATTTGGTTATTAGACGACAAATAAAATTATTGCATAATTTAATCTTTTCAAATTTATTGCAATTATGAGAAACAAAAAATTAATAAAAGCAAGTGGACGGAGAGAGACGTTATGGTTAAAGAGAAGAGTGGTGCTTTTTTTCAATATATATACACACAATTCTCAAATATAATATAACGTCATTTTCTAACTAACAGTTTTGTTATTTAAAATAATTGATATTCCTTAATTATGTTTTGTTTTTCTTTATAATATATATGGTAAAAAAAAATTATATAAAAATTTGAACATCCAATTTTAAAAAGTGCATGTCAATTATTGTTTTGTTTTTCTTTATAACATGTATGGTAAAAAAAAATTATATAAAAATTTGAACATCCAATTTTAAAAAGTGCATGTCAATTATTACTAAATAACGTGCATTTTCTATAGTTTTGATTGATATTATACTAATAAAATTTTAGTCTTTGTAAACTTTGATTTCTTGTTAGTAATGTCAACATGAGCATAAGTACCTCATAACATAAAATTTGTACTATCGACTTTAAGGTTAAAAGTTGAGTTTCTCTATTATATTGTCCAAAATAAAATCTTGTTAATGAACAAAGCAAACATATAGATAAATAATCAAATAACAAGCATTTTTTTTTTTATTATTATATGACTTATATTTGTTTACAATTGTATAAGTAGGAATGCATTAAGAAAAGCTCACAATAGTTAATTAAAATTTTAATCTTTTAACTAACGAATGATCTAATTTATTATATATCTTGCAAAGTACTAAAATGTTCGAATTCATTTTTGAATACATAAAGATGTAATTTACAAAATTAAGATATAACAACAAAAGCATATAATTTACTATCTTCCTCAAATTGAAATCAAATCTTGACAAAGAGACAAAATGGAGAGTTTCATCATAGTCTATGGCTCAACCCACTTGTCTTTTGGCATTTACATAGCTAAAACCTATGCCACCTACTGCTAATTTTATGTATGTTTATGCATGAAAATAAAATTATCATTTGGTTAAAACACTAATTTCGTCAGTGTATTTTGGGACTACTTCAATTTTAGTCTTTGTATTTTTAATAATTCTTAAAGTCAAGTCTTAACTGTTATTGATTTTTATCTAATTAGCATTTGAAAAACATACACACATTATCAACAATCTCGATAAAAAATAATTTTGAAAGACTTTAGGATCAAAATTAAACAAATCTCAAAAGCATAAAGACTGACTGAAATGATATTTTAACTTCGGTGTATTTATAAACAAACTTGGAAAAGATTAATAGAAAAGACATTTAACAGAAGAGAGAGAGAAAAAAAACAATCTAGGGAGAGAGAGAATTATTGATATTTTTAGATAGAAAGATAGGGGTAGGTGTTGATATAAAATAATTCTAAAAATAATAAATAAGTCTTGGGGGCAGATATAGCTTGATGTTTCAATGTTTTGTAGGTCAAATCTAAATCAACAATTTGCAATTAATGTCACAATTTTAATTGGGTTTTGCAATTGCAAAACCACACCATATTTCATTGTATTTATTTATTGGTCCTCTCAAAATTATTGTTGGATCAAATCGATCTACGTGTCTTTGTCATAATTTAATCAAATTGCTGTGTTACAATCTTTGTTTGTTCATTCGTCCTCTATCTTCTTCAATATAATAATTATGACTAAAAAAATAAAATAAATAAATATCGGATAGTCTTTCTTGCATTTTATGTATTATTTGATTTCAGGTGAAACTCTTGATAAATAGTTATATTATTTTATATTTTTCCCTTTGATGTTTTTTTTTTTTTTTTTTTTTTTTTAATTTAATTAATAAAAAAAATAAAAAAAAAAAAAAATATTTAACAAAATTTTTTTTTTTTATTAATTATTTTTTTATTTTTTTTTTTTAATTTAATTAATAAAAAAAATAAAAAAAAATTTTTTTTTTTTTTTTTCTTTTTAATTTTTTCCTTGGAGTATTAAGACGAAAAAGGAGGAAAAGATTGATTGAAAAAAGAGCCAAATCACATCCAAAACAACAAAACTTCAAATTTTGGATTTCAAATAATACCTTCTTTGATTACTTTTCAATTATCGTCTTCCATTTAAACACTTTCTCTTTTATTATTATTATTTTTTAAATCAAGTGGGAGTATTATGATCTTTTAGTTAATAACACATGTCGATCTATGCTTATTGACAACTAGAATAATTCTACGGCTATTAATTTTTTACAAAAAGATCGTAGGAGAGTTTCAAACAAACGTTAATTATAGTATCCCTTCATGAAATTTTAGTGGGATGAAGCCAAAAATTTCAAAATAGATGCATCTTATAAACATCTATAACTTGGCATCTATACACTTATAATTGTTCATACTCACTACATTAACGATAATAAAGACAAGATTGAAACTTTAAAAAGTAAAAATAAAAAGGGAAAAGAAAAAGAAGAAGAAGAAGGTATTGTGGCCCATGGGTTTGGGCCTTTATGAACCCCGTGGGTAATCCAGCACATAGACACTTTCGCACTGGTTTTTGTCCAGAGATGGTGTCGTCTCATCAAAATAATAATAATAATAATAAAAAATAAAATAAAATAAAAAAATAAACCTTTTCGTGGGCCCTCACTGCCATTTGTCAAAGCCCATACATCATCATAATTATGAACTCTACGGTTAAATTATATTAAATAAGAGGGGTAAAAAAATATATATATTTTATACCTAAGTTTTGAGTAACTTTGTTGTTAGATTTTATGTTTATATACTACTTTGACTTCATTTCTATATTGTTTACTTTGATTTATTTTAATTTTTGTATTTTTAACTTTGGTTCATTTTAGTCCCTATACTTACGAAAGGTTTAGTTTGGTTCTTATACTTTTAATTTTGGTTTCATTTCGTCTTTATACTCTTAAAAAAGTGATTATTTTTGTCCTTTCATTCTAATTTTTATTTCATTTTCAAGGCATTAAAATAGTCACTTTTTGAAAATTCAATGACCAAAATCAACCAAATTTGAAAATACAATGACTAAAATGAACCAAAGTTGAAAATATATTGACCAAAATGAACATTTTTAAAGTAAATTGACCAAAGTAGTATTTAAACCTAGATTTTAAAATGTTACACTTTTACTCAGTTTAAATTTTATATGGTCCTTATATTTCAAATTTTATACTTTTAAACTTAATTTTTTTTATTGGGTATTCTCATTTTCAATCTTAGGTATTAATTTTTACTCATTTTTCAACAATATCAAAACTAATTAAAAATTTTCATTTTATAATTATTTTAAATCAATAACCGAAAGTTAACAGTGAAAACCAAAGTGAACATTTGTACAAACTTGAGGGTAAAAAGTGTGAAATAAGGGTCAAAATGTAGCATTATGAAATCTAAAGATCAAAAGGAAATTAAACATAAAAATTTGGAATAAAAGTATAACATTTTGAAATCAATAAACCAAATAGAAACCAAACTTGAAACCTAAGGACTAAAAATGTATTTTTTCCTAAATTTAAAAGAAAAACATAACACTTGAACTTTACTTCAAAAATATTTCGTTTGCAATTTATAGTATTGCCTTTTACTTTTCTAAATGTTTTCAAAATTACCACTAAAAAATATATATATTTCGAATTCGAAATAAAATTAAAATTGAAAAAGATGTGGTGAGGATCTAGAACGAAAGTTTTAGAATAATTGTCATACTATTCCAAATAACCACCACATCATTACCGATTTCGATTTTTTTCTGTTCCAAAAAAAGTACTAAAATATTATATAAAAGATTAAAAATAGTATTACAACTTTTAAAAAAGTATAAACATGTTTTAAATAAATGACAAAATTTAGAATTGTTTTTAGAAATATATAATTTAGCAAAAAATAATAATAAAAATAATAATAATCTGACGTGGATGCAAAGACGTCCCTGCTGGTCAATGTGGGTCCCAGTTGTGGGGTCCAGTTGTGGGGTCCAGTTGTAGGGTCCAGTTGTTTGAAATTATAGCAACCCAATTGGGTGCGGTGCTTTGATTAAATTAAGGGGTTCCCTACGAAAAGGACGTTCCCTGTGCCCCTTACTTCAAGGACCCACCTCTTACTTATAGCCATCAAAATTACTTTTGCTTTTTTCAATACTTAGGGAAATATATTTTTTTTTTGGGTCCATAGATTTTTTTTTTCTAGTTTTTATTCTGTGGTTATGTTTTAAAATATTAGTCTTTAAATTTTTTTATTTTGGTTTCAATTTAATTCATAAGTTTCAAAATGTCATAATTTTATCTTTGAAATTTTAGTTTTATTTTAATTTTAATCCCTAGATTTCAAGATTTTGTATTATTAACTTCAATTTTTCGTTAAAAATTCACTTTCAATCATTGACGTCAATGTCTATAAATTGATTTTAAATAATTATGAAGTGAAATTTTTAAATTTGATTTTAAAAGTGATGAAAAATAATGAACCTTAATTAATTATAATTAAGTTAATTATTTTAAATATATTAACATACATTAACACCAAAGAAGAAAAAATAGTATTTAGTGAAAAATTAATGTTAAAAATGTAAATCTTGAAATATAGGGGCTACGTTGAAACAAAATTCAAATGTCAAAGGTAAATTTATGACGTTTTGAAACTTAATAACTAAACTGAAACCAAAAACAAAACTTAAAAACTAAATACGGAACATTTAAAAATCTAAGGACCAAACAGAAATTAGCTTCAAAACTTCGAGACCAAAAAAGTATTTTCTTTAATATTTAATTTTCTCTTTCTCAAAAAAAAAACTTATAACTATGAAAATTATTATATATATTATTTTGAAAAGATTCTCTCTCACCTTCCTTCAACAATAAAAGGTAAAAGCTTTTCCACCAGCTCTCTCCTATTAATTTTGTATTATTATTATATATATATATATACTTTTTTTTATTTAGAGTAAATTGTATATGGTTATTTAGTCTAGTTGTAGGTTTAATTTTAATTTGATGTAAATAATTTAAAATTTTTTATTCTTGTTTTTATGGTTTGGTACCTGCCATTTCTAACCCTTTGTTACCTGCTAAAAACCCACTCAATTTTTTTCTATTTTTAATTCAACCCCACTAATATATTCAACTAACACAGTTAACTAAATATAAAATATCAACTCATTTCCAGATGTATCTCAAATTTAATGAACGTTTTTTAAAGCATTTGTTATTAAATTAAAACTTTTATGATTATAAAGACGAAATGTATCTCAAATTTAATGAACGTTTTTGTAATGCATTTGTTACTAAATTAAAACTTTTATGATTATTATGATTATAAAGACAAAATTGAAACTATATCAAAATTGCAATCAATCTCAAACCATAAAACTAGATTACAAGTATATCTAAATCATAAGAATTATATACTTTGGATTATAAATTTTAATGTATGTTTCCAAATTCTAGATGGTAATTTAACTTGACATCCTAAGTAGTCATTTCAAACCAAAAAAAAAAAAAAAAAAATACTAACATGAAATGTTAATTAATTAGTCTAATTCATACTATCATAACTTAATCAAAATTTATATGAGGAATATTCCACTGTTTTTCTAGTAAAGATAGATATGAACCTTTTATATATATATATATATATATATATATGTGGGAGATAGAATCAAACTTCGATCTTAAAGTTGATGATGCAAATTTTATGCTCGTTGATCTATGCTCATTTTAACAAATAGATTTGAACAATTATAAGTAAAAGATATGCTCAAACAATAAAATAAATTAATATTCAAACACAATCAATATACATAACGTCGAACTCATTTAATTCAAAATGTCCCACAATGATTTTTAAATCCATATTATATTTCACATATCTAATTTAGTTTTTGCTTTAGGTATAAAGTTTTAGCTTTTACTACATAGAAAGTATACGTTATTAGTATATTAATAATATTAACATAAGTTACGAAAGAATAAACTTTTTAGCTAGATGGTATTTGTGTACTAGCTTAGTATTTAACTTATGAAAGTCAAATACACGACAAAATAAAATATTTAATAAATAAATATGATGACAAAAAGAATGATTTTTAGTTAATCTAAAATACTTCAACTAGTTTTTAAAAAGTCAAAGGTCTATATCTTCATCATCACCATTTGTTCAATTAATTAATATATAAATTATAGTTAAAATACTATTTCGAAATTTATTCAATTTTAGTTATTGTATTTTTAAATATTCAATTTTAATCTTAATGTCAACAAATCTTAAATTTAGTCTTCACGGTTGATTATTGTTGATTTTTTTTCTAAAAAAAAGTTATTTATTAGCATTTTCTATAAATTTTTAAAATATATTCACATAATATATTTTCTTGCATGAAAATTATTGTTATTTTTTAATCAATTTCAATAAAAATTAACTTTGAAAAACTAGATTTAAAATTTATTAAAAATACAGGGATTAAAATTGAACAAAACTCAAAGTATGTGAACTAAAATAATATTTTAACCATAAATCATTTATATGATTTACATAAATATAGTATGAACTTATTATTATTATTATTATTATTATTATTATTATTATTATTATTATTATTATTATTATTATTATTATTATTATTATTATAATATGTGGATGGAAGAATCAAACCTCTAATCTCCGAATTCGATTGTATGAATTTAATGTCGATTGAGTTATGCTCGAATTAAAATAAGTATAGTAAAAGCTTATAAATTTTTTTTTTTTTTTTTTTTTAAGAATTCGTTATTCCATATCTCAAAATAAAACAAATAAGGGAGTCTATAAACATAGCAAAGACACATAACATACCGATGATAATTCTCTACAAGAGGAAGTTGAATTTACTAAGACAAATAAAAACTATTGATTTTATTGTTGTTGATGTCAAAGTTCGGTCAAGGAGAAGAGTATGATCCTTGCATAACGACGACAATAAATTTGTTTAGAGCATAATGAACATGACTAAAAGGAAGGAAAACCTAAATACTAGTATGGGGCTTGCTATACACACTCTAATGCTTAAATTAGAGAGTGAAATATAGTGTGGAACCTTTAGGATTGAGGGTTGAATGAACTCCCTTTACCTTGAGCTATTACGATGTATTCATAGGAGTTGATGTTCTAGGTCATCCCCAATAGAGTTTGGAAGCTACATTAGGATAACCCTCTAGATCATTGGGTCAGGGTATGTGAGGGGCGTGTGCCTTATTTGGCATTTTGCTAGAGTCGACATTAACCTTCCTAGGCCCATTTTGGTCCTAGAGGGTAATGTTTTAGGTCGGGGCACGTGTGTGTCATCTTCGCTAAGCTCTTTGTTTGGCTCTGTCTTGGTCTTGGCTGAGGTAAAGCNCAAGTAAATTGTTCATGATTATACTATTAAATTGGAAAACAAAAGTATAATAAAGAAGAAAAAAATAACAGGAAAAAAAAAAAACAAAAAATAAAAAGACCACAAACCAGAAAGCAGCAGCAGCAGAAACTGCTGCTTTCCCATTGTTGCTCTGAATTATAGTTCTTCAATTCATCCCTATACATACAAATTTTTTTTTTCTTTTTTTGCTGAAACATAAACATTCTCTGCACTTCTTCTACTCTTCTCTGCCATTTATTTCACAAATTCAAATATCCATAACAATTCAAACAAATAAGAAGAGACTTTCCCTCTTACCTTACACTCCCTGTGTATGCTTAATAAAATGCCTTCTTTTTTTTTTTTTTTTTTTTTTGCTTTTAATGTTGATTATGCACTTTGATCCAAAATTATTGCACGAATTTTATATATATATATACCAACAATTATTACATGAATCAAATTCTTTTGGAAAATGACATGAATATCAAATATTTTGAATGGTTGGTCTAATAAAATGTGAGATAAAGATTGAAAGAAAAAAGAAAAAAAAAAGAAAAGAAAGAAGAAGAAACCCTTCAAAGCAAATATATAGATTTTACATACAAGTACTAAAGCAGAAAAAGTGAACTGAGGAAAAATATATACCTCAAAATAAACTTACATGATAATTTTAAAAAGTGGGCCAATTATATATAAGGTTTTTCATGGGTTACTTTAGAATTAAGCATTTACACAATCAATTTAAATTTCCTTTTCTAAAAATTTGTCTTCAAAATATGATGATTTCAACGAATAAAAACAAAATTAAAAGGTGAGTCGACAATTTCAATAAACAAAAACAACAAACAAGTAGATTGAAGACTATTAACAAAAACGACTTTACTGTTTTTCATAAAAATACGAACCTTTAGTAATGTTACGTGTAATATTTTCTAATATGGCATATATTGCACGGCAAAGAGAGTATGAGTTACTACCTTTTTCAACATCATATGCATAGGAATAAAATGAAAAAAAAAAAGAAAGTTTCAAAATTGCTTTTTAACAAGAATCAAAGTTTCAATCATTATTTATCTACCATATAACCATAGCTACATTTATCCTCTTTCCTTTTTGAAAATTGCAATTACTTTACTTGAGTATGTTTCTTTTTAATTTATTTAAATTCTTATTATTTATCTATATATTTGAATCATATTAGTGATGGACATATAATGTGTAGTACTTGTGGCCTATATTAATTTCAATCTCCTTAAAAGAGGCGTTACATCAAGATCAAAGTTTAGTTTAATATTATTTCATTATCTTTAGTACTTTTCGTAGGTCACCACCTCGTAGATTAAAGTTTTAAATATGATTCCATAGACTCTACACAATAGTGTTAGACATTTTCCATCAATTATTCATAGTCTTTTGTGTGAGTGTGAGATGAAAGGGTATCTTTTAGAATTTATTTTAGCTAGTCAATTTTAATCCTTAAATTTTAACTAAAACTACATTGTCTAAAATTTATTTTTCTAGTATCAGTCTATCGCGGTCTATTGGTTATCAACAATTTGAAAACAACTTTTTTTTTTATAATATTTTTTTCTAAACTCTTTATATGATATTTTAGATGATATTTATTTATTAATAACACAAAGTTGTCTTCAATTGCTCTAGCTAATGTAATTAGATAAGTACCAAAACTAGCATTGATTGAAATTTTAGAGTATGCTTAAATTGTAGGCTAATATGATCAGGGGAATTATGATAGATTCGTGATAAAGGGAGATATTTTTATAGGTATAAATTTTATTTTTAAATTACTTGCCATATTTTATTTTATTCCTTGAATTTTTCAAGTCTTTCAACACTAATTTTTAATAAATTATTTACTAAAGATTTAACATGGCATATCACTTATTGTTATTAATCTTGAAACTCATTTCTTAGTAATGTTTTTTTTTTTTTTTTTAATTCAATGAGCTAATTTTCTCCTATAGATTTACAATGTTGATTTTCTAAATGCTTGCTTGGTCAGTCTCATTATATATCTTTTTAGAACAATTTTATGTACTTAGAACTTTACAATGCCAAACCTATAATTAACCTATAACATGNTAATTTTTTTTTTTTTTTTTTTAATTCAATGAGCTAATTTTCTCCTATAGATTTACAATGTTGATTTTCTAAATGCTTGCTTGGTCAGTCTCATTATATATCTTTTTAGAACAATTTTATGTACTTAGAACTTTACAATGCCAAACCTATAATTAACCTATAACATGAATATTATTGGATTCACTAATATTATTGATTCAAGCTACTCATCTAATCAATTGATTGTATTGACTAATATTATTGGTTCTAGTTTAATTTATTTTCAATATTTATCAAATTCAACTTATTTGTCTCTTTATTTTAATTTTCATTTTAATTCATTTGATTAATCGTGATTAGACACGGACTCTTTTAACGATCTCAATTTTGATTGATATTATCAAAAACTTTTATTAGTTCATTACGTCATTTTATTCCCTTTCATAACTCATTTAATTTATTAAAAAAAAAACACTAATTAATCAGATCAACCTAAGTTGAAATTTGATGAGGTTAAACAATTTTCCATCTTTTTATGATAAAACATTATTGAGTTGATATGAGGGTTTCAATTGAACAAAAGAAGGTTGATAAGATAAAATTGAAGCCAGTATCTTGTTGTCTGGAAATCCATTAATATAAAATATTCCCAAAAACATATTAATCAATATAGAGAGGGAGAAGTTTATCAAACTTAAGTTATAAACCAAGTAATTATTGTAAAATAATCAAGAAGAAATTTGGCCCACCAAGTGAACTAATAATTAGCAAAGAGCAACTCAAATAGCTATTATTGGACTTGGGTCACTTTAATATAAAATCTTCGAAAACCACTTAGTTGGATTAGCTCTAGATAATGTTTTTCAAAAAACATAAATAAATAAATAAATAATAATCTGAAAAATGAAAAAATATATATATATATTTTTTTTAAAGAAGAAAGGGTAATGAGTTAAAGTGTAACCTTCAACAATCAATAGTGGTTAATTATAGCTCTAGAAGGCCATTTAGCTATGCTTTGAGGTTCTTAAGATTTTTTGGTGCCATGTCACCATCATTATAAATAGCATCTTTGAATAGATAAGTACCAAAATAGATAAAATGGATGAAAGAGAAGGGAAGAAAATAAATAATAATAGTAATAATGATGATGATGATAATAATAAAGGAAAAATGTTTCTTAATTGTTTAAATTAGAGATTATTCTTGTTTTGATCCATTATAGATTTTGATGGATATAAAAGGGCTTGACTACTCCATCCACAAAACAACCTTGAAAATATAAAAGTAGCTTTTTCTTGACACCTTTGAATATGACATGGAGATAAAGAAAGCATAACTTTAGTTAAATAAATTAAATTATGACTTTGGTTCCATAAACTTTCATATGTTTGTGTCTATTCATCTCCAAGTTTTAGAAAATATTTGATAGATCTTATACTTTTAACTATGTATCTAATAAGTCTTTGAAATTTTTAAAATTAAATTTTGTGTCTAATAGATTGTTTAATATGTTCGTGGAGTTTAAAAAATGTCATATAGATCAAAGACATATTAGACATAAATATTAAAAGTTTCACTGATTTAATTAGTTTGGTACATAATCAAAAGTTTAGATATTTATTTTAAAAAATTATAGTTTAGATATTTATTAAATAAAATTTTGAAAATTTAGGTATTGTTTGATAACTATTTAATTTTTAAAATTTATACTTGTTTTCTCACTATTTCTTAGTCATGGTTTTCATCTTTTTAAGTTAACGGTTGAATTATTAGCCAAATTTTATAATAAAAAATAATATATTTTTTTAATTTTTCAAAAACTTTGGATTTTAAAAACACTTCTTAAATGTGGACAATAAAACAAATAAATAAATAGCTACTTTATAGACTTAATTTTAAAAATAAAAAATAAAATAAAACTAAATAGTTATAAAAACAATAATTATAGAAATTTATTATATTGTTTTAATTTATGAATTTATCTCAACTTCTGAAAATACAAAGATTGAACTTATAATTTAACAGTTTGTTACTCCGAATACATTCTCCCAAACTAAATGAATAACGCTCCTAAACAAAGCAAGGCATCAATTTATTTTAATTAAGATAGGGTCCACTTAATAATCGTATTGTTTTCAATTTTATATTCTTTAAATATAAGTTTATTTACGAGCGAGTAGTTTACTTTTGAAAAAAATGTATTTTTTAAATTCTAATTAAATTGTTAAAAAAATAATAATAAAAATAATAATAATAATCTTTTTCCTTCTTTTCAAAGTTGAGATAAGATATAGACACATAAAATAAGTCCAACATGTATTTATTATTGTACGATTTCATTAACTACTTAGTACAAATATATAATACGAACACAAACTCGAGTAGAAAGGAAAAGATAATGATGTTGCAATATAGTCAAAGTCAATGACTTTATTAATTATAAAGTTCTTTATATTCATATGATAATTAATTAAAAATGTAAATAAATGTAGACGATAATTATAAAGTTCACATAATAATACATAAAAAGCGTCAATCACTTTTGCACTGAAATTATATTTGTATAATATCGAAGTAAAGTAGGAATGTTATATCACATTTCTATATTTCTTTTAAAGAAGCAATTATTAGTAATAATTTATGTTTATTAATAAATCTGAAGTGAAAATAATAATTACATTAGTTTGAAACGTAAGCTTCCACCTATGCATTTATTTGTTCTTCTTAATCTGTATTTTTATGAACGTTTTCAAAATACAATTCAAGTTTTTTTTTTTAGAAAAAAACAAAGTTTTAAAGAAAATTTTCATTTCTTAAGTTTGGTTTATCCATTCAAATGTTTTCTTAATAAAATGATAATTTAATAAGTTCCATTATAAATAAAATAAAATAAATTATTATAAATAGAAAAAATATCAAACTATTTACAAATATAACGAAATCTTATTTTTTATTAGTGATAGACCTATTTTACTTTCTATTATAAATATTTATCTGCATTTGTCGCTAAAGTGATCGATGTCTATCTGAGGCTATCACGATTTATCGCGTATAGAGAGTAAAATTTTGTTATATTTGTAATTATTTTCAATAGTATTTCTATTTTTGAAAAGATCCCTAAAGTAAATAGTGAGACTTATTAAATTATTGTCCTCAAAATTAAATATAACTTTTTCCTTGATTTTATTCCTTGCACTATATAAACCATAGTAGCATACAATGTTTAAAATGTCGGTGTCGATAAAAATGTCGATGTCTCAATTTTATAAAAATTTGATGGAAATATTGGTAAAATATAGATGTTGATGAATAGTTTTTAAAAAATTATAAAAACAAAAAATGAATTCAAAAATATTTAGACTAATAGAGGACTTTTTAAGAAAAATAAAATATTTATTTTTATATTAAATAAATATTAGCAATGCTTGTTTTTGCATATTCTTTATATTTCATGGATTATTTTACAATATAATGAAAACATCGATTTTTGTCTCATATCATTGTTACATGCATGAAAATGTGAAAATATCAATGAAAATGTTGTTTCATGGATATGAATATAATAAATACCTGAGATTTAAATGTATGAATTTTTAATGTCTAAGATAATTAATATATGTGTTTAGATAATTAATGTCTAGAAGTTAAATATTTTTATTTGATATACTAATTTCTTTATCGAACCTAAAATTAAATGCTTACTTCATTATATTTAAGAAAATAATTAATATAGTCATGAATTAAAGGGTTGTTTAAAATATAGCAAAATGAGTTAACTTATTTACAAATATAGCAAAATGTCATTGTTTATTAATGTCTATTACTAATTGAAAGTGACATTTTACTATATTTAAAAATATTTCTAACCCTTTTGCCTTTTAAAACAATTACCCTAAATTAAATTTAATATTATATATTTTCGTATTAATTAATTATTTAATCACTTAAAATAAATGATTGCTTTCAAATATAGCAAAACGAGCTAAGATATTCACAAATATAACAAAACATCACTATTGATAGACTACTATCATTTATCTAATAGATGATAGTAATTTATCAGTATCTATCACTGATAGAAAGTGACATTTTGTTTATTTGAAAATATTTTCAACAGTTTTATTATCTAAAACAATTACCCTAAAATAAAAGTAATTGAACATTTTTTTATATTTAAGACATTAATTAAAGCATTTAATTTAGTTACTAAAAATAATTAAACAAATATAGTTTAATCAAAATATTAATAATTGATAATAAAATTTTTATTAAAATAGTTAAACTAATATAAAATATTAATGGTAAATGTATTAGTTGAAATTTATTAACTCTAAACAATATTTGTATATTTAATAATTACGTAAAATTAATAGTGGCGATTACTATACTTTTCTATTCATCTCACTGGTATAAAAATCTCACACGTATTGAAGGTTTTAGTAAACTTATGTCAAATGGGTTTTATAATTCCCTAGATCTTATGATGAATTTTAGAAAGTGAAATGTTGTGAAATAAACAAAGATATCAAGAGTGTGTTTGGAACACATTTTCAATTGTTTAATTTTAAAAAATAAGTTATTTTGAAAAAAAATTGAATTGTTTGGTAATCGCTCAAAATAGATTTTGAAGTGTATTTTAAATAATTTTTATCAAAAAATATTAAATAAAAATAAATTTTCTGACAACTACTTTTTTCCTCTAGTCAATTTAAATGGGTCTTAAATGTCTATATGAAATTCTATTTAGAAAAAATAGGTGTTGGAAATATACCTTAATTATCTCCATCTTTCACCTTTTTGTTAAATTATCTTTGTACACACTTTTATTATTATTTTATTTTATATTTTTTTTTTAGAATTGTACACACTTTATCTTGTTGGCCTTTCTTCACAAGGGACATAGTTTTTGTTTCTTATAAAAATATTGTCAATAAATTTATAATTTTAAACATTTCTCAATTTAGTTTTTATATTTTAATCCATAATATCAGAGAGACATTCTTTAAATTAATCATCTACATTGAAATGATAATCTTTTTTCTTCTCTAAATTTTCTTCATATTTCTATATATCATGTTATATTAGTTTATAATGAACCACTTAGAAATATTATGTTATATTAGTTTATAATGAACCAATTTTAATATCAAAATATGTTAGAATAAATTGGAACATGTTAATACACCCTAAAATGAATATAACTCAATTGATATAGTACTTATACTAACAACTTCATTAATATCTTATATTTTTCCTTTTAATCTCCCTCTACAAATTTGACCACAAAACAATGATAATTTGTTTTTTTGAATATTAATTTTATTTTACAACGTTATGTGTGTGTATAGAGGAAACTAAAATTGCATTATGTTTAAGTGAATATATATTATTAGTAATTATGAGTGAACTTAATTAGTGCAATAAATATAATAAGAGAAAAACAGACTAAAGGAAAATAGTAGTTGTTCTTATATTCTTTGAAATAATATCGTAGAAATATACCATGCAATAATAAAGATAGTATGAATGTAAAACCAACTCCCATAATTATTTGGTGAAAAATCACTTTCTCCCTTATAAATGCTTTGTCAGGGTCTCTTTGCTTTGCTCTGTAAACATGACCCAATTCAAAAATCAATACTTTTCCATTCATATTTCCTTGGAAAAATTTTGAGTAAAAAGATGTTTTTTTAGTTAAACAAATTTAGATTTGATTTAAAACCTGGTTATTTAGTTAAACATGGTTTGTTTTTTACTTTAATAATCATTTAATTTTTAGTGACGGAAAATTGTAATGGTTTTCTAATGTACCAATTTTGACATGGTTCTTAATCATTTCTAAAATAACATTTAAATTTGTAGTTGAATTTCAAAAAAAAGTTATTTAAGAGTTACTTTTTTAGTTTTTAAATTTAGATTGAATTTTGATAAAACACTCATGTTAAATACATAACAAAATATATACTCATTGTTAGAAATAGTAACAAGCAATTTTTAAAAATAAATGGTTTTACAAAACATGACCTAAGTTGGTAAAATTTGACAGAACTAGCATTATATATGACATATTACATAAAATTTAAGTTAAAATACTACTTTGGTTTTGTACGTTGAGATTTGTTCAATTTTAGTTTATATGCTTTCAAATGTTCAATTTTAGTCCATGTGCTTTAAGTAAATCTTAAAAGTTGGGCACTTGAAGTTAATTTTTATCGAAATTGATTAAATAATAATTATTATTTTCATGTAAAGTAATATACGATATGTGAATATGTTTTCAAAATTGATAATGAAGATGCAAACATAAAATGTAATGAGAAAATATCCACAATAAACAAGTGTGTAGTGACTAAGTTCAAGATTTATTAAAAATATAGAGACTAAAAGTAGATATTTAAAAATATAACGATTAAAATTGAAAAATATAGAGATCAAAATTTTAGTCTAAAATTTAGCAATAAAATAGATAAATGTAAAAAATATATATATATAAAAATAAATAAATAAACAAGAGAATTGAGTAGGTAGATAAACGAGTTAAATGATTATGTCTAGTTATCTAATCGGATTTGCCACACATGTCACGCCAACACTCTATTAATGATATGAACAGCGATTAAGTAAAAATACTTTCCAAATGTTTATAAGCTAAACATAAAAAATATATCTATTAAAAAAGTAAGACATAAAATGTTGGGAGCTTATATGATGTTTTTAAAAATAAAAAATGGTTGAAAATAATTATAAATATAACAAAATTTTATTTTGTATATGTTATAGACTGTGGTAGACCCACATAGATATTTAAATAAAATTTTGTTATATTTATAAATAATATGACATTTTTTTTTATTTATAATAATTTTTTTATAACTTAAAAGGCTTAATATATTTTATCGTTTTAAAAGTGTATACATCACTCCTTCATATTTGAGTATTAGTTTTTTCAATTTAGTTTATAAGGTTTAATATTTACAACTATATTTTTCTCATTAATGAATATTAAACTTGATGAAGGACAAGCATATAGGACATAATGCATTCATAATCCTACATTGAAAAGATAAAAGAAAATTTCTAATCTTCTTGAAATAAATGGATTACTTTTTCACTTGTTAATTGATTTCAAGATGAAATCACATCATACTTGTACTTATCTAATAATATATATACAGTAAGTGGACATAAATTTAGAGGATGAGGCAAACTAAAAGTGAACCTTTCTAATTCCTCTACTAAATTTCTAAGAACTCAACAATACTTTCGAATTTTCTTTCTTGTGGTAACTTAATTGGTCGTCTAAATTCCTACCAACTCATCAAGTCTCATGTCATCTTAGCTAATCATCAGTTAATTAATCTCAATATCTACCAACATAGAAACAGTATAACAACTCTAAGAAACATAAAGACTAAATTAAACTTTTATAACTTAGAAAAATGACAAACTGCAAAACCTACTCCTAAAATATGATGATAGTTACAATTATATCCTTAAACTTTCAAATTTAAAAATTAAGCCTTCAACCTTATGCAAATGTTAAAAGTGGACCCTCAAACTTACATAAGTTAAAGGTTCAGTTTTTATTATTTGTGGATTCAATTTTTACAATTATTGTAAGTTTGATGACCTAATTTTAACACTTTAAGAAGTTTAGGGGTCCAATTGTTAATATTAAAAGTTTAAATGTATAATTGCAACTGCCACCATATTTTAGGGGTAATTTTTATAATTTGTCCAAGAAAAAACGTACAAAACTTCAAACTAAAACACTAGTTTACTTGTAACTTTACAACATAGAGATAGGATAGATAAAACAACAATTAATATCTTATCTAAAGGTTAACGGTTTTCAATCTCTCGAATTAAAGAAAAATACAAACGATTTTTTTTCTCATCTTTTTGGGAATTGAAAAATGTAAGAAAAGAAAAGTTTGAAAAATGGAAATTAAATATTATGAGAGTGGTGTATGATTGGTTGAGTTAGGGACTGTAATCAGGAAACATTATTGAGAGACTATGAGGTTCACCTTTTTCAAAAGGGCCCCAACCATATTATTCTTCGCTCCGTTCAAAATCCCCATCATACCCCTAGGTTGACTCCGAATTCTCGAGCTTCTTGTGAGGGTAGTTAAGTCATTTCGGAAAGTAGATCATGTCATAAATTTCGGAATAATAATAATCAGAGAAATTAAATAACCGTGGGGTGAAACCACGACGGAACATTAGAATAACGTGGGACGGGATCGGACCAAGAATCCGGCTCTTTAACTGGAGTTAAGTGGGGCACTTTTCCCCTTTTTTTTCTTTTAAATTTATTTATTTATTTTGGGTTTATGCAGCCGATGAGTCCGGGCTTGATGATTATGGGTCCCACGAGCCGTTTCGTGAACTTTCCGACCGATTTATAACTGTCTTACTCTCTCTTTATTTTTACCTTTAGCCGATTAAGCTCACAGCTGACTGATGAGCCGATAGAGCTATGAAAGCCGACCAAGCCTAGCCGATCCCCAAAAGATTTACTATATTGTTTCTATTATATCGTAAAATCTATGAAACATCCAATAATAATAATAATTAATTAATAAATAAAAAGAAATGTTATTTACGTAAATATGATATAAAAACAAATATGTTAGCTTTGTTTGAAAAATATAAAATATTTATTTATTATCTTAACTATAATATTAATTATGGTCGGGCTAACTTCGTGTTAATCAAAATTTTATGTATCTATTAAATATAATATTAAAAGCCTAAATGTTAATGACACAATGCAAATATAACAACATTTATATTTTGCTTTCAAAGTCTATCTATGATAGCTCATATAACTAGTTAAGATCTATCAGTGATAGATCATATCAATAAGAAAAGTTTATTATTGATAAATTTTATTATATTTATAATTTTTTTTAAAAAATATTCTCGTACACTTAATTATTATAATCTTGAAATGATGCCTAATACAGTTACCTAACTTTTCTTTTCCTTAATGAAAATCATTAGTGACCCGCAAAATCTAACATTCAAGGTACCCTATTTTTATTGAATATATTCGTAAAAAGTGAACTTCACCTTCTTCTTCTTCATTCTTTTTTTTATTTTTTTATTTTTAAAAGAAAAAAAAAAGAAATGAACTTTTCCTTATTGTATTTATTTTCTCAATAATATTTAGTCACTTTTAAGACCACTAACAAGTTTTTAAACGTAGTTCTAATTTTAAGGTAACATGTTAAAATTAATATTGATGTCACTAAACCTATCAAAAACGTTTAAGTTGCAAAACCTATTAAAAACATTTAAGGTCTATGGGCAGATAAATCCTTTTAATTATTGGAGGTTACTTGTAGATTCATCAATTTAAGGTCAAATAAATAACTTCTTTGGACTTTTCAATCATATATCATAGTATGACTAAATAATTTATCTATTACAACCTAGAAAATACAATGAATAGCTATCACGTAGACTTTATATCATAGAAGTAGCTGCCACCCTGAATAATTTATCTACTTCAACTAAGAAAATTTGATAATTCATTGTAATGTGGTTACTAATGTTAGGGGTATAAGAGAAAACCAAATAACTTTAAAAAAAATACTTGGGTGCATTTATCTTTTCTTGTGTCATCTATACAAATGATCAATTGCAATTTGACATGTGGAAAAACTTTTCTTATTATAATTTTTTTTTTCTCCTTCTAGTTAAAATGAATACATGAAAATGGGTTCAATTTGAAGTGCATCAAATATTATCCATGAATTTATCTTAGTTACTTGAGTAAACTGATTCAATTCTATAAATAGATGTCATTAAAAGTTAATTGTCAACCTGAATTTAGTTGGATTGATAAAATGAAGTTTAAAGTTCATAGCTACTCTAGGTAGGGTAGAATTGAAAATGAGAACTTAGAAAAGAAAATACTTAAAAATTGGAAAAAGAAAAATGAAGCTTAGGTGGCTCAAATTTCAATATATATATATATATATTTTCCAGTTTCAATGAGTTGATTTAATGACTCAATTTATTTCGACGTCATTGTTTTTCTTTAAATTCACATGTCAACTCAATATTGAATTCAAAAGAAAAAACGAACCAACCCTTTAAAAAGTGTCAAAGTGAGACTAGTTTTTCTCTTGAAAAAAAAAATTACCTTCCTTAGTCTCTCAATTTTATGGATATGTTTATTTAGTTTTCAAAATTTCTAAAATAGAATTTTTTAGTGACTTTTTATTTTTTTATTTTTTAAATTAAACTTATAGATACTACTTTTATCTTAAAATTTCTTTATTTGTTGTCTAGTTTTTACCAATAGTTTAAAAAATCAAGTCAAAATTCTTTTAAAAAATATTTTTAAATTTTTTTTTGTTTTTAAAAGTTGACTAAAAATTCAACCATTATACTTAAGAAAAATGGTTAACACAACATCCAATTGAGGGAAGAGACCTATTCAATTAGATCGTGATCCACACATATGGTGAAAGTGTTATATTTGTACCACCACCACACTTTGAATAATATCTATCATGCCTTTGTTTTTGAAGCATCGGCTTAATTTTGGAATGTGGGACAACTTTCCTCATTTTAATTTTACTTTGGCTGTAGTTGTAGTTGTTAATCCAAGTCATATCTAACCAATAATACTATTCTTCAAAATTGAGGGTAAAAAGATAATTTTTTCTCTTTTTATTAAATAAATTTAGAGTATGAGGATTTAAACAAATGTATATCATTTACCACACAATTTTTTTTTTTTTTTTTTGAGAAATTAACACGCAACTTCCGCGTTTAAATGAAACAAGAGTAATAATGAGTTTTTGACATTTTTACCATATAATATTAGTTTCTTTCGGAGAGAAATTTGGTTTAAAATATGCATATTATACGTGTATTCATTTTTTTTTTTTTTCTTTTTGCCACTATTTAAAATTTTTTACCAAAGCACTACTGATAGCTGGTTGAATTTTAAACCCAACTTTTAACTGTGTCTGATGGATGTTACAACCATCAAACTTTTTTCTTTTTTCCTTTAAAAACCACACATTTATTTGACTCGAAAATTTAAAAACTTACTAATTTGAATTGTTTGTTTTATGAAAATTAACCTCTAGATAACCACATTTGTTTTGCAATAATATAATCATAAACCCTCTTTTGAAACATGGACGTTTGAAATTTTTCATGTTATAATGTGTTCTTTTTTACCTACATATATTACTCTTTTTTATTTGCATTTTATAATAAAACAAATATTGTCAAGGGTAATTATATGGTAAAATTATTGTTTAAAACTATTGAAAATATTTTCGAATATAACCAAAAAAAAAAAAAAACATTCACACACAAAGATTTAAAAAAAAAAACAAAAAACAAAAAGAAAAACAAAAAAAAACGTTTTCAAACGGATAGATATTTATTAGTGATAGACATGGATAGACGTGATAGATTAGTGATAGACGTTTATCATTGATAGACACTAATACAAGTCTTTCAATATCTATTTATTAGTGTTTTAGAGTAGACTATTTTTTATCATTTTACTATATTTGTAAATAAGGCAGTTCATTTTGTTGTATATAAAAATAATTCTACTGTCAATTATATATAGATATATATACCATTCTTCTTTGTTACATAAAAGATATTCAAATTTATATTTATTTGTAAAAAAATCTTAAACTAATATATATTATTATAAGAATAATAAAATAAAATGTTATATTAAATTAATTATAAATTAATGCAAAATTATAAGAGCATTATTAGATCATTAATATTTTCTAATAGGAATTTACAAAACAAAGTTAACTAAATACTTTTTATTATGTGAATAAATATTCTTACAAAACTGTTTTTCGTTATCTAACATATCCACATCTATAATTTCAAGTATCGATAACTACAATACTATAAAGATTTCAGCAGTAGGCGAAAATAAATATAGTTTAATTTAACGATTGTATAGTATGTGTTAGGAAAGTAAGAGATTTAATAAAATATGTGATGAAATAGAAAGGGAGGAGTAAACTTATAATACCTTTCTCCTATCTTGGATCCAAAGTTTATTGACCCACCACCTCCATGGATAGTTGAAAAAGAAGGAGAAATGAAAGCTAATATGGCGAAGCCGATCAATTGAAGAGAGAGAGAGTGTATGAGTGTGTGTGTTTGTATGTCAGGTAATTGGCTGTAGGCGTAGGGTCAGATGGTCTCCTCATCCTCAAGGCGTGCCCGTTTATATATTCCCTTTCTTCCCCTACGAATCATCAGATCAATAATAATCTTCTTCTTCTTCTTCCTCCTCCTCCTTTTACCTTTTCTTCATAACCCACTAATTTTCAGTAGCCAAATCTCCCCCACAGTTAAACCGAAACCCGTAATGGAGAAGCTGATAAACTACTGAATTTATAAGTTTTTCTCTGCTTTTTGTTTCTCAATTTCATCGTCTTTTGGCTTCTTCTTAAGGGCTTGAATCCTTTTCAGCGATGCTTAAATTTTGTATTGTTATGGGTTAACAGAAAGTTAAATAATAAAAAGAAGATCTCCGTTTCTTTTGTCTCTGTTCTTGTCCTGTTCTTACTACAGCACGTCTGGTTTCCTTTTAATCTACCTTTTGGGGCACTGGACCGTGAAAGACGGGGAGATGGATTTAAGAAATTCTTCTCTGAATCTCTTATGACCATTGTTTCTCTGTTCCTTTCCTTTCTAATTCACTTTTCACTAATGGAAGTCACTGAAATTTTAGTTTTAGTAACACCCTTTTTTCCTGTAAGCAAATCACAGTCCATGGCGGTTTCCGATCATCTTCACCCGTTGTTGTCTTTTCCGGTGAGTCTGAAGTTCGAATATCTAAAATGGGGATTTGTCTTTTTTTTTAATTTCTTTTTCTTACTGGGTTTTGTTTTGTTTTTTTTTTTTTTTTCTCTTTTTTTCTCTTTCGATTTTCGTGTTGTGTTTTTCAGGGGAATTAGATCTGGAAGTGGAATTAGTAAGTGAGACATAATGGCCGGTGGCGGTGGTGGTGGATGTTTACCTTCTCCGACGAGTAATAATAGGAAATTGAGTTCGTCTTTCTTTGGTTCTCCGAGATTGTTTACAAGTTCTTCTTCAAAGGGATTGTCTGAAACTGAAGCTGTAATGAGTCCAACTTCAATTCTCGAACCGTTTTTGGGTCTGAGAAACTCGTTTTGGGCAGAATCAAATTCGCCCAGAACCCAATTAACAGAGTCCAAACGGCCGTGGGATTCGAAAGGGATCGGTCTCGGCATTGTCGACGCTCTAACGGAAGAGAATTCCGATCCGAAACCCACAAAACCCGATACACGAATGGTTCTATTGGGATCTCAATTGAAGATTCAAATTCCTCCTCTTCCGGCGTTCGTTTCTCCGGCCGACGAGTCTCCAATTTCGCCAGTCGAATTCGGGATCAAGACGAGGAATTCCCATCTGGGTTCCTTATCCCCTGTTTCATCTCTGTCTCCGGCGAAGAAATCGGCGGTTGGATCGTCAAGCTCCGGCCAGGAAACTCCAAATTCCCCTCTGGTTTTCACCGGCTGTCTCTCTGCCGACGAAATCGAACAATCTGAAGATTACACTTGTGTAATCGCTCACGGCCCAAATCCTCGAACCACTCACATATTCGGCGATTGCGTAATTGAAAGCGGCTCCGGCGTGTACTCGCCGGTGAGAAAAGAAAACGGGTTTTTCAAAGATCGAACGAGTTTTTCCCCAGAAAATTTCCTCAGTTTCTGTAACAATTGCAAGAAGAATCTCGAACAGGGCAAAGATATTTACATGTACAGGTCCGAATCCGAAATTTAAATCCCCCCCTTTAATTCAGTCATAAACATGTCTTCTTCTTGAATTTCAATTTCTCATCCGTTTGAGTTTTTACAGAGGTGAAAAGGCATTTTGCAGCCATGAATGTCGATACCAAGAGATGATGTTGGAGGAAGAAGGAGAGGATTGAATTGAAGAAACGCCATGAAAATAACTCGAATATGATAATCATTAATCATTAAAACAAGTGTGGGATTTGATTTTCTTGGATTTTCCGGGAAAATGATTCCCATATGTTTATGCTCTGTTTTCTCTTCTTCTTTTTGGCTATTTTTGTTACCAAGTACAGTGCAAAAGCTCGATGATGTACAATTGGATTTTTTTTTGAGAAATGTACAATTGGAATTTTGTTGTATGTTTAATTAGATAATTTAATTTCCCAATACGTCTACACTATTTTCTTTTTAATTTTTAATTTTAATATTTCATCATGGCAATCAGGTGTCTAAAGCTCAAACTATGTGTTTATTTATTTTAGAAAAAAAAAAAAAAAACTATGTGTATTTAATCTCTATTTTTAATCAACTCTTAATTATGCACCTACCACTAATGAGATCATTTAAAGTTGGATTATTTCTTTGCCTCCCACCTTCTCTCACATATTCTCTAAAGATAATAATTACACTTCTAGTATTTGATGATATGATGATTTATGTTTCATTGAAAAATATCAATAATATAATCGAAATGTTGATTTATCGTTTAACTTATGAATATGAAAATGTAAATGTTGAAAAAAATGTCTACATATTTGACGGATATTGTAATTTTGTATTATAACTACTTGTAGGATGATTTTTTATATTTCAACTATTATGTTTAGTTTGTTAGTACACTTTTACAAGTTTCGTTATACTTTTGTTAAAGTTTATTGAGGGTCTAGCAATATATGTATAGATATAACATAGAGATTTGTAGATATTTGAACATTATATGCTTTAGTTTGTAGCAAAAATATTTCATATTCATTTGATGATCGTAAATTCCATATACTATACCTACTACATTAAATAAAAAAACATATTCTATTTCATTTTAAAATAGAATAGTACTAAAGTGCATTGAGACTTGAGGTGATTTTACACCAGTGATATCTTTAATCAAATGTATATAACATGGTTTATTTACATATGAACATGACATATCACATATATGTTGTAGTTTTACGTGTACATTAAATATTACATACATAATGTGAGCTAAGACATTGGATCTTTTGTTTGTGTGAAAGATCGATGTTTTTTTTTTTTTTTTTCTAATACTTACATGTAAATCCGACTACATACATGCATATGCTAAATGATATATATATATATATATATATATATATATATATCATTTAGCATATGCATGTATGTAGTCGGATTTACATGTATATGCTAAATGATATATATATATATATATATATATATATATATATCATTTAGCATATGCATGTATGTAGTCGGATTTACATGTATATGCTAAATGATATATATATATATATATATATATATATATATATTTTGTTGAGTTTTGAAGTTTTAAGTTGAAAATTTTCATGTTGTACTAAAAAAGAAGTTAAAAGCTTTTCAACTATACTTTACTTTGAAAAATGTAGTTTTTAGAAATATAGAAATTTGTTGATACAAAATCAATGTCAATTGAATCAACAAAATTATTATTTTTTCTTTACCTAAGCTAGATTATTAAAGCTTGCTAAACTTTATCCTATCTTTGTATATACCAATATTTACATAGTCATTATCCATGACATAATAATTATGAGACAAACCACGTCTCAATCTTTGAGAAGCTTTATGATTGAATTATTTTACCTAATTCCTAAGCAAAGATAAATGTGAAATTCTCCATTCAACGGTGGGATAAAGTAAGTTCAATAGATTCCATGACCTTACCAACAAAATTGAGTTCTTAACAAAATTTTTAAAAAGTGAATAGTTGTCTAGATACAAGTTCCCTTCCAACCATTTTTTACAATAGTTTTCATATTTATTAAGTATGAAAAGTTGAATTCTTAACCAAATTTCAAAAAACAAAAAATATAATTTTTTTTCTTTTCGTTTTCAAAACCTAGCTTTGATTTTAGAAAATGTTGGTAGAAAGTAGATAAGAAAATTAGAGATGAAAATAGTGTTTATAAGCGTATTTCGAAGAGATTAAATTCAAAAAATACACTAAAAACATTTTTCCCGATTAGAATTTGGAGTAAATGTAGGTAACGGGCCAGGTCCAAGATCCCACAAAAACATTCCCGGCCCAAATCCAAGGAGTATTGTCGCCGTCGTCATTTGACAAGAAGCTGGAGATCATTTTCACCTGGATGAAGAAGCATTCAAAAACAGAAAACGAAGCATCAGTAGAAATCGAAAGGGACAATAATTTTCAGAAGAAAGGGTGTTTCAATAGCGATTTTGATATTCTAATCGTACCGTTTCATCTTCTTTCCCGATCCCCTGCTCCACTGGATCCCCACCAACGGATGCCACGGGACCTACTTTAAAAGCTCCATGTCGCAGCCCGTTTCAATTCCAACCACCTCAACCGATTTGGACGATCACACACTTCTCTGCTCCAACAATGGTAAATTCATCAATCAATCAATCAATCAATCAATCAATCAATCAATCAAACTTACTTCCGAGCTGAATCTTCTCTATGGAGCTATTTGAGTCTGAATATGGGTCGGCCTTGAATTGGGGAAATATATATACATATATATATATATATATATATGCAAAACCCTTTTTTAGGTTTTTTTCTTTTACTATTTAATTTTTGAATGTCATTATATTATTAAGGTTGGTCATATGAACTTGGTCCAGTTGCAGAGGAAGGGGACCCGTTGATCTCACGTGTTGATGGAGAGTTGTCTACATTCAGGTTGAATGATGTCAAATGCTTTGGTGTAGATTTAACCCCTGATAATGTTGCTGTTGCTATGGTATATTTTGTTCAAGGAGTTTTAGGCCTTGCAAAGCTTGCTGTCAGTTTTTATTTAAAAGATGATTTGCATTTAGACCCTGCTGAGGTACGTAGTTTCTTTACATTCATGATTCTTTTCTGTCAACTGTGGTATTTGTTGCCTTGAGAATGCAGAACTCCATTATCTTTGATGTTGCACTTTAATTGAAGTTCGTGTAGAGTGTAGACTATTCTTCTTCTTCACATGGCTTAACTTCGTTGTCTATGTTTTGCAGTCATTTTAAGAACTTTGCTAGTAATTTTCTGCAGTTATAAGGAATTAATTGTTGGAAATGCCTTAATATAATTGTAACAAATTATGTATGTGTTTGACTAGACAGCTATAATTTCTGGTTTTGCTGCATTGCCATGGCTGATCAAACCTCTCTATGGGTTTATTAGGTGAAAGTTCCCCTCTCTCTCTCACTCACTATTCAAGGCTGAATTAATTTCCTCTCTTGTTCGTTTTCATAATATTTGTTTGGTTATTGCAGTGACTCTGTTCCTCTTTTTGGTTACCGAAGAAGGTCATACTTGATTTTATCAGGGCTTCTTGGTGCATTCTCATGGAGCTTTATGGCCACCCTTGTTAATAGCAAGTATGGTGCTGCTATGTGTATACTTCTCGGGTCTCTTTCTGTGGCGTTTTCTGATGTTGTATGTCATTAGACTCATTACTAATGCTCTTTTTTACTATTTTTTTCAATATCATTTGCCTTCATAAACACTTTGTTTCTTGGAAAATTATTTTTCTAATAAGTCTTACAAAAGTTCTCTCTTCCAGCCTACATTGCTTTCTTTTGGCAGAAGTTACATCATGAATTGACCATGGAATTCGTTTCATGCTACCAAAACTTGCTTTTGACTATACTGAACATTCATGTAGGTGGTAGATTCAATGGTTGTAGAGAGGGCTCGTGGTGAATCACTAAGCATGTCCGGATCTCTCCAATCACTATGTTGGGGATCTTCTGCTTTTGGTGGAATTGTTAGTTCCTACTTTAGTGGTTCCCTGGTGGGTTCTTATGGTGTAAGGTAATATATTTTTACTGATAATTAGATTTTCTTCATGTCATGACTCACTATACTTTTCCTAGTAGTAAGGTAAGCATTAAAACTTGTGAATATATTCTTCAATTTGAATCTCTCAGGTTTGTATTTGGAGTAACAGCCGTATTACCTTTGATGACATCAGCAGTTGCTGTTCTCGTTGAAGAAAAGCGTGTTTGTGTCCCATTAAATGGGCCTAATCTTCCTTCAAATGGCTTGGGGTTTCTTGAAACCTCAAAACAACACATAGTTAGCTTATGGACTGCTGTTAGACAGCCAAATGTATATCTTCCCACACTATTCATTTTTCTGTGGCAGGCGACACCACAGTCAGACTCGGCAATGTTCTTCTTTACGTAAGTGTAATTTGCTATATTGATTGTTATCTGTCACTTTGTGCTAAGTTGTAGAGTTGAACAATTATTTTGTTGGTTTTAAATACCTGAGAACTGACATCAGTATATGACATCTTTTCTCAGCACAAATAAACTGGGATTCACCCCAGAGTTTCTTGGACGAGTTAAGCTGGTTACTTCAATTGCATCTTTGGTTGGTGTAGGACTTTACAATGGGTTTCTTAAAAATGTTGCATTGAGGAAAGTTTTTCTAATTATGTCAATTATTGGTTCAGCTCTTGGGATGACACAGGTTCACACAGTTTTCCTCCCCTTTTGTACTGATATTGTTTGAAACTAACAGAAAATATGTCTAGTTTCCTTTTTGTCTAAGTTCTTGCTATGTATGTGGCTTAGGTTTTTCTTATTACTGGATTAAATCGAAAGTTCGGCATAAGCGATGAGTGGTTTGCTATTGGGGACTCTTTAATCATCACAGTTCTTGGTCAGGTAGTATGTTTTTCCTGAAGTGCCACACCTCTGTACTTATTCTTGAATGCAGATTATTCTCAACGATAGTTGCAGTTTTTTCACTACAGCGGGGGAAAGTCGAAGAGGGAGAATATCATGATAATGCACCAAGATCAACATGATCTTATAGTAGGATTTGTGTTCAAATTCTTCTAATATCATTCTTTTCTATTTAATATTAATTCAACTGGTTGAGTCTTCTACCCTTTTCAAGCTCACAAATGAGAGGAAGTGTCAAAGTATTGATATAATTGAATTTACCATAAGTCATCCGCTTAAGCTTTTGGGTCAATCTAGCCATGGAATTTGAAAAAATACCTATTTATAAAGGCAAAATTTACACATAAAAGCAAGCCCAATTCCAAGAAATTCGTCAAGTTAAATCAATTGTTAAGATAGGAAATTATTTAAATAGGAAATTATTTAAATAGTAATATTAAGAAGATATCTAGAATAATTGACATTATATTCCTTGACATCACTTATACTTGCTCTCTTTCAACACCTTTTCCTATCTATACAAGTCATTTGATTTTAATTACCACTCATGAGCCTTCTCTTATTTTTAATTTTCTTAAGGTGCTGTTTTCTTGTCATTGTCTGGCTTCATTCTTCTGGGGAATGGGCTAACTCAAGTCGTTTTTCAGGCTTCTTTCATGCCTATTCTCGTGCTAGCAGCAAGAATATGTCCAGAGGGAATGGAAGCCACACTATTTGCAACTCTCATGTCTATATTCAATGGAGGGAGCCTTGTTGGAGGTCTGGTAGGTGCTGCTTTGACTCATCTCTTTGGTATCAGTAAAGATAGATTTGACAATTTAATCACTCTAGTAATCCTATGCAATCTGAGCTCCTTGTTACCTTTGCCCCTCCTTGGCCTTCTTCCAGAGGAAAGCCCTGATCTTAGCTCAAAAGAGAGCTCAGATGTAGAAATGAAATCCATCTAAGTCTCTCAACCTTGCTTATTCTTCCCCTCCAAAACAAAACAACTCATAGATTGCCAAACATTGCTGCCTTTAAGCTATATCTGGGGCATGTAGAGCTTTCCCATTTGGATTTTGACATGGCTTTGTGCATCAGCAAAGGGACCCAAAAAAAACATCTCATGTGGTTGGCAGATTCTGTAGTCCACATGGTGGGGCCTGCTGTTTGCCACCTATTTGATTCCTATCCCAAACTTCAAGAACCAGAAATCTTCCTTTTGGGACGTCAAACAAGAAACGTGCCAAGTTGCTAGGCAGCCACCATTCAATGGTACTTATGGATTTTATTGCAGGTTCATATTCTGCTGTTTGCTTTAGATGTTTTTCTTAAAAGTACTCTGTAAACAGCCTTATTCTGTCTTTTTAGAACAAAAATTCAGAAGACAGATGTATTGTATGTTTGATAAGTGTGCAGTGGCTTGTTTCTTTAGATTGATATGGATCTATATGCAATAGCTACTGCCAGCCTTGCACATAAGTAGTAGGCACATAAAGTGAGGTACTGCATATCAGTTTGACGTGTAGAATTTGTTTGAGACGCCGAGTTAAGTTTTGAAGTTTAGAGTTAATATGTATATGGAGTTAGTAAAATTAGGAAGTCTATGTTTGAAGCGTAGAGTCATTTAATTTGGAGTTACGAAGTATTAAGGTGCAGAGTTGAGTTATAAAGTTAGAGCCATCTAGTGCAGTATTTTGTAATTTTAAAACGTATGATTATTTGGTAATTATTTTTGTTTGCTTAATTTTTTGTTTAACCATTCAATGGCACATATACTTTAACTTTTAATATTCAATTAAAATGTCAACCTTTAAAACTTTCACATATATTTTACAATTTTTTACCTATAACCATTTTACTTAAGAAGGTAGACAAAATACCACTAATTTATACAAACAACGAAACTACAATATTGTTTTACATTAGTGGAATGGATGAATATAATATGCAAAAAAAAAAAAAAAGTTAGTTATCAAGGGATTTAGGACATTTCGTGGCATTTTATGTCAAGTTGTAGGGTAGGGTTTATTAGGCATGTATGTTAGTGTTGGGAATCGATTAAGTTCCCACAATGACTAGATAAGGAGTTGATTATGAGTATATAAGAGAGAACAACTATTATTAATGGTAGGAAGACTTTTTTGGGTGAAACCGAAAGTACTATCATAAGGGTTTAAGTTTGAAGTGGACAATATAATAGCATTGTAAAGATATCCAGAGGTCCTTCATCCCTAACAAGTGATAATAGAGCAGCGCTAAGCCATGACTTAGCCATGTTGGTAGATTTCTCTAGTGTCGAACAAAGAAGTGGAGAGTAAGAAGTTTAAAAGTTTAAGGACCAAAATTGAATGAACTTAAAAATTCAGAACTAAAATAAAAATATATTGAGAGTTTAAGAATCAAAATAGAATAAAGGTTAAAATACCATTTGATCGTTGTAATTTATGATTTGTTCAATTTTAGTTTCTGCACTTTCAATAAATCTTAAATTGCCCTTATTATTAATTTGTAGACATATTCATATTGATTTTTTTCCATAAAATTATTGTTATTATTTAATTAATTTTAGTAAAAAATAACTTTGAGGGACTAAATTTGAGATTTATTTTTATTGAAAGTATAGAGACTAAAAATAGACCTTTGAAAGTAAAGCGATTAAAATTGAACTAACTCCAAAGTACATAGACCACGGTAATATTTTAACATAAAATAAATTTGAAATTTGAAAGATCATAGACCAAAATAAAATTTAAATTTAGATGATGATTTCCTTTGTAGTTTTCTATTTGTGAAAATCTAGTTTGTCGGTATAATTTTCACATTTCCTAATATTACGTCAAATTTTACAAGAAAAACTAAGTTTTTATAATTTATTTGGATTTTTAGTTTTAAAATTTGACTTCGACATTGATTTTTTTTATAACAAAAGATAACAAAAGAAAGAATAAACCTCGGTAAAAGTAGTATTTATTAGCTTGATTATCAAAAAAAAAAAAAATTAAAAAAGGCTATTAAGTAGGAGCTTTAATGATTAGATTTTTTTTTTAGTTGTGTGTGTGGCTTGCGACCCATTTAGATTGACTTACGAAAAAAATATTCTTAAAAAAATTCATTTTTATTTAAACTCTTAATAAAGTTTAACATACACTTTAAAATCTATTTTGAGTGGTTGACAAATACTTTAATTTTTTCCGAAAATGATTTATTTTTAAAATTAAACACTTGAAAAAATTGTATTCCGTACACATCCCTTAATTAATTAATGTGATGAATGGATATGGGCTGCATGCGAAGAATATAGTTCATTAATTTCTTGAACAAACATCACCTAACCAGAAAAATCTAGTTCAAATAAAATAAATGCCAACGAACAATTTTTGTTTGCTTGAAAAATATGAATGAATTTAGGCAGTTGGCCATTACCAAAAAGAGGCTTCAACTAATTGAAGGTATTTCCCATTTTTGTTTTCTTTCAGACATCAAAATTTCTTAGGTCTTATTGATAATGTTGTTGGGTTTAGAATAAATTTGACATGACAGTTCTATTATAATAGTGAGAAGAAACTCGTTTTAATTAGTTAAAAATAAGGTTTAAAATGTCGATGTCGTGAAGATGTTAAAGATATCAACTTTACAAAATGTCAATCAAAATATCAATAAACATGTCGATAGTAGTAGATTTTTTCTTAAAAAAAAAGAACAAATTTCAAAAAACAATAAATCAATAACTAATTTTTTTTTAAAAAAAAATATAAGTTAACATATTTATTATTTATTTAATATTTATATTCGTGACATTTTGTTGCTTATTTTTTTTATGTTTCATAAATTACTTTATGATATAATGCAAATATCACACATTTCATGTTGATGTCAAATCCATGGAAATGAGAAGTATTGATAGAAATGTCGACATGTTAATGAAAATTTAGTGTCACGATTAAAAGTATTTTTTCAAAGAAGTCAAAAGGTGTAAACTTTGTTGATCTTGAAAGAAAAAAGAAACTTCAATTTAACATAACATCAACGAATAGAAACTATGTTGAATTTTGTTGAAACAAAACTATTATCCAACAAAAAATCGAGATGGTTTTCTTGAATTATATTTTGCATATAGTAGATTCACTAAAGGTATGTTTGAGAGTGATTCTGGGATGGCCAAAATCACTTTCCCTTAAAATGATGATGTTTGCCCTGTGCTAAAATTGATTTTAAGAAAATCTAAAATCATTTTAAATTGATTTTGGAATAATATGTTGGTAGATAATTGACCAAAAATCAATTCAAACAATGGTTATGTAATTCAGTTTTGTTAAAATACAGTTGGTTAGCTATTTGTGAGACCATTTTTTGGGGCCGTTACAAATATAACAATCATGTAGAAAATATTTGCAGGTATATAATACAATGCAAAAGAATTTGCAGATACAACAAAATTTAGATTATGCTTTTGAAGACCATATTAATAGTAGGGAGTCATCCGTGATAAACCATATCGCTGATAGGAGTCTATTAGTGATAGAGTCTATCATTGATATATTTTGTCATATTTACAATTTTTTAAAAATATTACTATATATTTAATTATTATCCCTAAAGCTGCTAACCAACGTAATTACTTTTTTTCAATTTTAAACCATTTACTAAACAATGACAGGCATGCCTGCCATTAAAAATTTAATAATACAAATAACTGAGTTATATGTTTTTTTAAATTTTATTTTGATATATTATATACATTTTTCTTACTCTAAAAATCAACCATACATATAAAAAAAAACAATAAAAAAAATAAAAACAGATATTATCATAGTTATTTAGTTAAATAATTTCTGAAATAGAAAATACAATTTTTTTAAAAAATAATTTGGTTCTAAAATCACCCTTGGAACCAAAAATAATAATTCCAAATCAAATCACTTTTAAGAGTAACGTTTGGAACAAAATAAATATAAATTGTATAAAATTAAATTTTACAAAACCAAATTAACGTAAATAAATCTCTTTCCTAAACCCACTATTAAAAAAAAAAAAAAAAAAAAAAAAAAAAGAAAAAAGAAAAAAACCGTAAATTCTAAATGTTAATTAAAAAAAATTAAGACATGAAAAGCCAAAGAATTTGTAAGGCCACTTTGGGTTGCTGGACATCCACCGGACAACCATTCATTTGTGTGAGTGTATAATAATATTTGACCCTAATCTTAGGGCTTTCTCACCCAACCACACATCTTATACATTTCTTCCTTTTTCTTTCATTAACTTCAAATATTCTTTTTCTCCCAAAAGAAAAAAACTTCAAATATTCTTTCCATATTACATTTGAATATCCTCATTCCTATTCAAAAATCTTGAATTCCCTTATTTGAATTGTAATAATCTAAAATGAAATGGTAAGAAAAATGAAACTTTCACAATAACAGACAAATTATTTTTCAAACACAATTTGGTTGTATTGTGCCCAAAATTGAATTTTTTTTTTTTTTTTTTTTTTGTTATAATAATTAGTTGGAGAGGGACGGGAATAATGATTAAAGTGATATATTCTAAGAATTAAAGGTACTATGTGGTAACCTTTATGTTTCTCATTTCTTGTTTTATCTTTTTATTAAAGAAAAAACTAGATTTCATTTGATAGTTGTTTCATGTTTGTTGTTCTTTGCTAATCCTTTCTTATTTCTTGTTGTATGAATTTTAGATTAAAATCAAACGATCTTTTTAGTTAAGTATAATTTTCTTTTTGTGTTATATTTAATCTTAGATATTTATTGTGCATTTTAAGGGTAAAAAAATTGAAAATTAATACTTTATGTCTTGGAAAAAAGCTGAACGTACAAACAAGAAACATGATTTTACCATTTCTAAATTTTCTACGCAATTTTCAAAAAAAGAAAAAAAAGAGACTTTTGTTTCTAGAAAATCTGAATTAATCAAGAAACATAAAACAAAAAATATATTTAAGTACCATCAGATTTATTAATTTTTTTTTCATAACCTATTAGATAAATTGGATGCTCCTTTATATTACGAACTCTTTCTTTTATTACAATAATTATAAAGACGGAAGATCAAACCTCCAACTTCAAGAGAGAAAATATATGTCAATTACCTCTAATTAAGCTCACTTCGATCTTTTATCTCATTTACTATTGAATTGGACAAAACACATGGTTTCTCATCTATTCTACTACTGCATGGGATCAAGGAATGTGTAATGTGAATATATTTGGACACATAGTTGAAATAGTCTTTCTGATTTCTTATAGATCCAAACAATTTTTGAGATGAAAATTCCAAGCTAGGGCTTCATCAGGTCACTAATTTAATACAAAAGGCAAAGTTGGCCAAAATGATCAGGTCACTGCACTTCAATGAAGATTAATTATGGTGGGGGAACCACCCTTGGTATGGCTTAATCACTAGTTTATAGAAAAACAAAAGTTTTTGACAGTACACATTAGATTAATAATTTTTAATTCCACTAATGTCAATTCAAGGGAACGTCTATTTTTGTTAAGAAGAAACTTTGCACTCGTCTTGTCTATTGTGTAGCCACTGCTGCATCCAATAAAAAATTGTTAGTTGTCAATTTTTTTTTTAAATTATTAAAAATTTATTTTTTTGGCCATGTAGAATTCTTTTCAACCTTTTTTTTTTCTTAAGAATAGGATAAATATATAGGCTTTGAAAAGTTTTATTTTTACTTTTAAATTTCGAACTTGATCTGGAAAGTACATTTGAAGAGTTTTTTTTTTTTTTTTCTCATTAAAATTAGATGAAAATTGACACAATAATTGGATAATATGTAAGATATAAATAACATCATTTACAAAATATTTACCTTAATTTATGTGGTAGCTATTATGCAAATGATTTTAAATGTATCTAACTTTGTAAATGGTAACAACAACCTTCATCTTTTATATAGTAAAAAATAAAAATTTTATTTACATCAGTCCTCATCTCAATTCAATTTCATCTTGTACTTTAACGAAGAATATTTTTCTTTTTTTCCTTTTTAACAATTTTTAAGGTATTTGCTAGAACAAATTTTAAAATTTAAAGGTATACATTTAGTGTATAATTGAAACTTACTTCAATTTTTTAAATTTAGCCTAATTATATATGTGTATAATATTGAATTGCAAACCAAACATAGTTCAATTGAGATACGAGTATATTAAAAATCACGAGATATGCCGTTCAAATTTTTAAAAAATTGATGGAAAAAAAGAAGAGAGAGAAAGTCCTATATATTAATTGGAAAGCACATGCACATCCAACTTGTGCGTATATTTTGCTTAAAATTCAAGAACATATTGATGAAGAAATATATTGGTGTGGGAGAATTTTGATATGATATCTTTGTGTGTTTACAACAAATTCCAGTTGTGCTAATTTATTATAATGCATTTAATTTTCCATTAAAAGAAGTCCTAAAAAAAAAATTGCATTGAAGGCCATAACATTAGAGTTGGTGCACCACCATCACAACTACCACCAAGAATCCATTAAACCCACCCAATAAAGCATTTAATTTCATGATTTATTTAATTAATTTCTCTCTTCAAAATAATCAAATCATGAGTTAGATTATATATATATATATATATAACCTCACTCACTTATGTTTGACTTATGATTTGAATAAATTTTAAATAATTCAAATCATATCGTGATATAGGTTTGAGGATTAAATTCACAAATTACTAGCTTCTAACCTAATCTAATATACAAATCTAACAAGAATTTTCTCTTGTATATGTTTTATTAATTATTTTCCATTTTAATTTTCCACCGGTAGATTTTGGTGTCATTTATGTAGCCCAATTACATAATATGTAAGGATTGAAATTCTAAAATATTGGATCCAAATATATACTACATAATGGAGAATCAAAAATTTGATATTTTCATCAAAGTTATATTTAATGTCTTAACCTTCTTAATTATGTTTAAATTGACAGACGTATATTATTAATAGTTGCCCTCCCTTAAAGAAAAATAAAAAAAAAAAAAAAAAACTCAATTTTATGATAGTGTAATAAGCTTTCTAATTAGATCAAAAAAGGTTACATTTTTTTAAAATATCAGTAGTAAAACTTTTGTTTACCCACATTTCAAAATATGCATGCATAGCTTTTTTTATATATATATTATTTTTTTATTATTTTTTTTAAAAATTAAATAGATTAAACATAAACAAAATCACTTTTATATATATATATATTTCAAAATTCGTATTAGATTCCTATTTTGAATCTTAAAATTTCAAACGTAATACTTCAGTTTCTTAAATTTAGAAAATAATTCTAAATGTCTCGAAGTGTCTATCTGTACAAATAGTAACTTATAGCGATCTATCGCTGATAAATAGTGAAATTTTGCTATACTTATAAATATTTTGGTTAATTTTTCTATATTTGAAACCAACCCATAAATAAAAAGATAATATTAATCAAATGATTAAATATTGCTTAATTATGATGGTATATAATTGATGAGTGAGAGAAAGTTTAAAATTAGCATATGAAAAGCAAGATGTTCTCCAAGTATAAATATCATTTTCTAGTTTAATTACGGTTCTACTTTGAGGTTGTATAGTGATTTCTCCTTTATTACTCTTGGTATTTCTTTTTTCCTTTTGCAATTGTTTTTCTCAATTCATAATATTTAAGTGTATTTTCTTCCATTCATATTGGTTTTTATAATCAATTGTATTAATTTCTTTATACAAATAGTTATTAAAAAAAAATTATTCTAGATGACAAAACTGCTAAAAATATTTACAATTAATAGCAAAATATACCGTGCATTACGATCTATCGCAGATAAACAGTAAAATTTTATTATATTTGTAAATATTTTGGTTCCTTTTGCTATATTTGAAAAGAGCCTAAGAAAAATTTGTTAAAAATGTTAGAAAATACTATTATCATGTTCTATTTTTAAACTATATATATATATATAAAAAAAAAAGAAATAGTCATTTGTAATTTATTTTTTTTGGTACACATTTGTAATTGGTTATAATAAAAAACTTATAACATATTATGACTATGCACTATTTCTGTTAACAATTTATTTTACGTAAAATATTGTTAATTTTGAATCTCCCTCCTACATGTGGAATTTAAAAAATGTTGGTGATTTATTTATTATTTTTATTTGGGAGAAACGTTGTTAATTAATATTAGTTTTTCTAGAAAAATAGTAAACTAATATTAGTATCTAATCTACTATAGAATAAGGATAATTATTTTAAATGATAAAATTATTAAAAATATTTATAAATAATAGCAAAATATCACAGTTTATTTGATAGATTACTATTTATGTCTATTATGATAGATACAAATAATAAATTTTACTATATTTATAGCTTTAAATAATTACTTTATAGTTCATTTGAAGTAACTTTTTAACATATTTGTTTAGGACAATACTAACCTAAATTTATTTAATTATTACATTTAAAAGATCATAAGGTGGTTACGGACTTGACTCAAATTAAATCTAATATTCCTAATTGTATGAATTATGATCCGCTTCATAAATGCTTTTCTAATTCATCTCAGCCCTCTACTTTAATTAATGATGCAAATACACAATCATTATTACATCATCTAACAAGAGGGAAAAAAAAGTAGCTAAAACCGATATTTATAGCACACTGATTTCAAAATATAAAACTATATTTTGAATTGCTTGTCGAGGTCATAGAACATAAGTAAATAATTAAATACGAAGCATATTATAGATATTATATTATAAAATATGTTACTTTCTTGTTTCTGAAGTTTGGAACTTTAAATGATTCATATAAAGCCAAAAAGTTGTTTGCATTATTGCAGGAGTACATGGAATTTGGGCACAATCTTTGTATCTAACTATATTTTCTTCATGTTCTTTAAATATGGCTTAGATTTTAATGACATTACTAAAAAAAAAAAAAAGTATATAAATTGTAAATACATTCTCTAAAAATTATCTCGTTTTCTTATCTAAATAAAAAAAAAAAAAAGTATATAAATTGTAAATACATTCTCTAAAAATTATCTCGTTTTCTTATCTAAATAAAAAAAAAAAAAAGTATATAAATTGTAAATACATTCTCTAAAAATTATCTCGTTTTCTTATCTAAATAAAAAAAAAAAAAATTGTCTCTACATGTAATTTTTCAAATTTATCTCTCATCTTGTTAAGTTTCAATCTTTTTTTTAAAAAAACTTTTATATATTTAGTTTTTTTTTTAACCTAGTCTTATGCAGAGTCAATAATCAAACTTCTAATCTTAAAGTCGATAATATACACTAATTTTAGTCCAGTTAGTCACTTTTGCTATGAGATAATTTAAAGTTAGATATATTTTATTGAAATTATGCATGGATGCTCATATAGTAATATTATTACTATTTTTTTTTTTAATTATAGCAATTTATTTCAGGTAGAGTAAGTATGTGTTTGGAATATTTCTCAAGTGTTTAATTTAAAAAATAAGTCATTTTTTTAAACAAATTTTGACAACCACTCAAAATAGATTTTGAACACCATTAGTGTCTTTATTTTAAACCGTTTTTATAAAAAGATGTTTAAACGAAAATGAAATTTTTGAAAAGACTATTATTTTTAACTTAATTCAAACGGACCCTAAATTTACGAGGCTCCAATAACTTAAAAGTGAGTAAATTTCAACTCTAGGTAGAACATCTATTCATTAAATTAAAATAAAAAATATATTTTGACGTGACATTTCTTACTTTTACAATATTTTTTTTCACAAAATTGAAAAATAATGTTAATTAAGGACAAAATTATATAGAATATTTTTTTATCTAAAAATGGTTAAATTAAAATTTTAATCCTTAAATTTTAATGTTTATGTCTAATAAACCTTTAGATTTGAGTTTTGATAATCGTAAAACATTAAACGAATCAAATAAGTAAGGAAAAATTTTAATTTATATCTAAAAAATTCTTGAGCTTTTATGTTTATGTCTAACATATAGGTCAATCATTATCATACTTTACACATTTAAATTTTACGAAATTATTCAACATAAAGCTAAAAGTTTAATGTTTTATTAAATATATATTTAATTCTGTGTGAAATGGATTTTTAAATTTAAAAAATATTTTGATCAAGTCGAAAATCTAGTAAAGAGGATTTGTTTCACATTTTGAAATTTATAAATAATGAAACTGAAAGTAATTTAAAAAATAATCAATCCGCCAATAATCACTGTGAATTTCACATGGATAAATGGAACCAGAAAATGGTATATAAAATTATAAACAAACTAACCAAATATTTCTCTTATACGTGTCTTCATATTTTGACCAAGTAAAGTTTTTAAAAAACCGGTCAAATCTCAACCGTCCGATCAGTCAAATGGCTGTTGAACTACCCCAGGAGTCTTGTAGGTCAAGAAAGTGGTGTTACCGTGAGAACCACCTTACTCTAAAATTTTGCATGAAAATACCAAATAAAACTTGGATAATTATGTTGGGTAGTATTTTTAAAAACAATAATTAAGTGTATAATAAAATTTTTAAAAAATTATAAATATAGCAAAACTTATAGATTTTGAAGGCTAAATCTAAATTTTGCTATATATACAAATTCTTTTACATTGTCTTATGCTATATCGACAAATATTTTGGGTATGATTGTTATATTTGCAACTATCCCTAAAACCTCAAATTAATAAGTATATCAATTTAAATCTTAAACTTTCCTACATTAATTCATTCAAACAATTATTTAGTGATTTAATTTAAAATATCTTCTCTTTTTTACTCTATTTAAAATCAAAGAAAAATCAACTAATAAAATTATTATGTCTCTCGAAATATTGCCAAAGTAGCAAAAAAATATTATAATATAATTCCCTCAAAAGGAGGAGGAGGTGGTGGTGGGGAGATAAAAAGAAAATACTCGTACTAATGAAAAACCACTACTATTCCTTTGGTTCAATTTCAAAATTTCTCTCTACTAATATGTTTATTCCTTCAAAGTCTTATAGACATCTAAAAATTACACATCAACAATTTTTATGAGAAAATTCTTATGAAAATGTATAAATTAATTCTCGTGAAAGTTTAGAATTTTTATTGATATAATATTATAGTTTGACATTTAGTTGATACAAATTCTAGAAACATATATAAATTAAAATTTACCTTTTTTTTTTTTTTAATCTTTTGCCCAATAGTTCAACATATATTCGAATCCACTCAAAAGCTAACATGGTTCTTCAAATAAATATAAAAGTCCATTGAGTAAAATAAACAAAACACTTTCATGGGTTAGGTGTCTATTAAATAATGTACAAAATTACAAAAACAATAATAATATGACATATAAAATATCTAGTAGTTTTAAGAACATGTAAATAGAATTCAAATAATGTATGATTTATTTTCATTTGAAAGATAATGGAAGAGAGAGAAACAATAGGCAAAGATATAATAGTATAGAGAATATTTTTAAAGGTCAATTCTCAATTATTTCCAACTGAAACTGAAAGTGTTTTTGTAAGTGTCCCACATCCAAATGAAGCCTAAACTACAATAAACTAAAAGGCTTATTTTGCAATTTAAAAATTTGCTCAATAAGAAAGAAAGAAAGATAGAAAGATAGATAGAAAGAAAGAATCAAGTATTCTCAACCCTTTAAGTAAAGGCTATACTTTTTTTAAAGAGTAAGGAGAAATTATTTATATAATTGCATGGGTAAATTTGTCAACCCACCATATAAAACATATATAGTTCAAAATACACACTAACATATATATTTACAAGCAATCATTTTAATATCAATTATTGAAGGCTAATCAATAGTCACTCCAAAAACTCAACTTTTTGTAAGTTTATGTATAATTTCTCTCTCTTTAGTATTGGCAACACCTTTTGACTCGAATTTACTTATTAGATTTAAAAGGTAAAATGCTATAACATACAAAATATGTATGTCAATAAAGATAAGTATGCTCAGGATTTAAATTAGAGATGATTTGTGTGAAATTGAGCTTTAGTAGTATGTATACTATCCATGTGATAAAGATCATTTAATTTTGTCGGATTCCTATTAGGAAAATTATTATAAATAGAAAAAAAATATAAAACCATTTATAAATATAAAAAAATTTCACTAACGATAGACTTCTATTGTTAAAGCAATATTTGAAAGCAATTCTTCCTATTATGTTAATTTAAAAAAAAAAAAAAACACGATAACCTAGTACCAATATTAATTTTAATGTTATAACCTTAAAAGTGGCATAAAAATATGTTTTTTTTTTTAATTTTTTTAATTTTTATTTTGAAAAAAAGTTATGAATTGAATTAGGGAAGAATAGAACTTTATATGAATTATCAGAGAATTGTGTAATTAAAAAGGTGTAAAGTGGAGTATTTTACTTCCACATATTTCCTTTTTGGATTTTAATGGGACCAACCATCAAAATATTAATTGCTAGAAAGGGCCAACCTTGACCCACTTTTGTTTCATTTTCCATAGCCCCATGTCCCTTAGAACATGGAGGAAATTATGGCAGATTTCCCTTTCTTAATTTAACCCTCCCCTCTTCCTCTTTTCCTCACAATACAAATTTCTTTGCCCAAAATCATAATAATAGTAATAATAATGATAACAACAATAAATAAATAAATAAAATGGTGAAGTAACACAACAAAAAATAAACAATCTCTTATACTTTTGTTTTCATTGAAAAGAAAATAAGATAAGTGCTACTTTGTAACCTACCTATTTTAACTCATTTGGTTGATTTTCAACTCAAAGCTTTCCGTCTCATCTAATTGCAACCATTCTCTTAAATGAGCTGCAGAACATTGCTATAATAACAAGAATTTTCTACTCGCCAAAATGAACATAATTTAATAGGCATAAAGTTTATGTTATCAACGTCGATGTTAAAAGTTCAATCCTCCCCATCACATATTGTAAAATAATAATAATTAATCACTTCCATCTACACTCTCATGTCCATTTAACATAACTAATTGCTCATATTAAAAGTATTCTATTATAAATCTTAACAACTTAATAGTGGCTGATAAATGAATTCATAGCTCCATATACAAACCATCAAAATTATTATTGTTACCGATCATGATTGACAACAATTGTTTAAGATTCTCTGATGTTATTCAGTTTGTTTCTGCATGTGGTTTCCACCGGCATCTTGTGTTTTTGGAAATGCGAATTTTGTATTATATTTTCCATATTTGGAAAATTGTGGCTGTTGTATATTTTTCGGACAAATTTTTTCCTTGTATGTTTTTGTTCAGTTTGGAAACTAGGGATGCACATTGGTATTGGTGGCTCACCTATTTATTGTTCTCTTGTCTCCCTTCGCGTGCTGCCGTTTTTGTATTTTAGAGAAGAAAATTGTGTATAACTGTGTTGTGTGCTCATTGACAGCATCGAAGATATATTGCTCTCAGATTGAACGATTACCTCTCTTCAAACTTAGGGGGAACCTACTTTTTCTCTTCACTATCACTATTACTTAGGGGGAGCCTAAGATAACTAGAGACGGAGTGAGTCTATTTCCTAAGGGGAGTCTAGGAAGAGGTTTGAGTGTATAAGTCGTACTAGGGTCACTGTAGACATGCATTGTTACCGATAAGTATACCAAGTTGTAAGCTTATCATTTATATTAGTGAAGTTTGATTTTCCTAGGCAATCTACCCCCAAACGTAGGTAGTCATTCATCGAACTCGGTTACCAATTCTTTGTATTCTTTAACTTATTTGCTGTAGTTCGAGTTCTGTGATTTGCTGTGACATAGTCTACCAGAGGCAGGTACCTTCTACTATTTTCAATTATTTTAAAGATCAATGATTTGATTCCTTTTCATATGCGTATAAAATAATCCCACAATTGTCTAGTATAATCTTTATTTAAATTTTAATTTAACAATATGTAGGGGATGTGAGTATTTGATCCTTCTCAAGAATATATATGCCTAAGCCAATTGAATTATGTTCAAATAGTATACTATATACAATAACATATTTATATACCAATAATTTATTGGTCACTCCATCCATATACTATTCTCACTATAGTACTATTAGATATGGTATATAAATAAAATCCTTTATCAAATACAACATATAAAAGAGAGAGTGACCTAAAAAAAGTTATAAAGTTAGTAAAAAGAAGAAGCACAACCCACTTTCCAAATTTCCAAAATTTCAACTTTCCATCTCCATATCCCCATTTTCAATCAAATCCACCAAAAAAAAAAAAAAAAAAAAAAACTTCTTCTCCTCTTCTACATCTTTTTCTCCATTTTTTTTGAAAGCTTTCTCATTTTCTATATATTAGAGGAAGAAAAAGAAAAAGAAAAAGAAAAATTTGGTAATGGATGAAATAGAAGTAGTGAAGTGTGAGTGCTGTGGGTTAAAAGAAGAATGCACAAAAGATTACATTAGTGAAGTGAAGGCTAATTTCGACGCTAAATGGCTTTGTGGCCTTTGTTCACAAGCCGTTGGTGACGAAATTTTGTTCAGATCCAAAAACAACCACCGCTCGCCGCCGCCGCCGCCGTCGTCTGGAGCAATTCAAGACGCCGTTAACGCTCACATGCTTTTCTGCCGCAAGTTCAAATCTAACCCTGCCGTTAGAGTCGCTGACGCCATGAAGCAAATCTTGAGAAGGCGCTCAACCGACTTGTCGTCTCAATCCTCTTCTTCTACTAACAATAATTTCTCCACTTCTAATTCTACTTCTTCTTCCCAGGTTCCCGACATGACGTCTTTCTCCTCCCTTCGATAATTTCCAAACTTATTTATAATAATAATTCTATTTTTCTCTCTTTTTAATAATAATAACTATATCCTTCCTCTCTCTCTTTTTTCTCTCTAGTCTTTCTCTTCATAATTTTGATTACAGCTGTGTAAACTTTTTTTTTTTTTTTTTTTAAAATTTAAACAAAAAATTTTAAAAAAAATGGTTACCATTAAAAAAAAAAGAGAAGTTTATAAAAGAAAGGATTAAAACTGTGTAAACTTTTTTTTTTTTTTTTTTTAAAATTTAAACAAAAAATTTTAAAAAAAATGGTTACCATTAAAAAAAAAAGAGAAGTTTATAAAAGAAAGGATTAAAACTGTGTAAACTTTTTTTTTTTTTTTTTTTAAATAGAGGAACATGGATTAGGAAGCTCAACCATGTATGGATTGAAAATATTTATTGATATATCGTAAATTGATCTTAAAGATTAATATCTCCAATATCTTTTATAGATATATATAAAACATAACAAATTATCATCTATTAATTTTAATGAGTAATGATTAAGTGCATCTAATTTCATACTCTCTTTTTTTAATACACACAAAGAAAAAATTTAAAAATTCATTAAAAAAAACTACCATGTGACAAATTTTTACTAGACAATTTCTAAGTGCAGGTAGGACTATACCTAACTATGTTTTAATTTCAATATGCAAATGTGAATATTAATAGTACAATTTAGAGTATTAATAACTTTATTATTAATTTAAATAGTTATTTCCGTAAATAACAACTTTATTATTAATTTAAATAATAATTTGCGTAAATATTTGTCGATATTGATATTGACATATCAATATTTTTAGTTCTTGTCCATGCAAGAAAAGCACATAAAAATGCTACTCCTGTTTTAATTTTTTTTTTCTTTTTAATGTCATGATTGGCTATTTATGCGTATTTTATTGAATTTAACCTTGCAAATAGTAATGTTATACAACTAGTTAAATTAAACATAATTTAATTGATTACTTTGTGATATTATCTTTGAATATCTACTCACATATTTTTGTTAAATTACAAAAGTGTTATATAAAGTAAAGAATTAGTGTTCTTCTTTCCTTCTTTTCAGGGGAAGTTTAGTGAGTTTTGGATCAATTTCCATGATTAAATTGAAAATAGGAAAGTGGATTAGGAAGTAAAATGCCATAATGGCTACTTATGTTGAATTATATTGAATTTAATTTTCCATTATGACATTTTATAAATTATTAAATTGATTATATATATATATATATATATATGCAGTGATCTATAAAATCAAATATTTTAAAGAAAAATTATTATAAATAAAAAAATATCAAATTATATATAAATATAGCAAAATTTCACTTTTTATTTATGATAGATTACGAACATCTATTTGTATCTATCTAAATTTATCGCAATCTATAACAGATAAAAAGTAAGATTTTACTATATTTGTTATGATTTTTAAAAATTTTTCTATTTTTGAATTTATTGCAGTCTATTCCTATTTTAAACCGATATGTTGTTATTATATATACAAAAGTGATGGATATTTTTTGAGGGAGGGGAAAGGGGATTTATTTTTAATAAAATTCAATTGAAGATACGTCATTGGGTGGTCTAAAGAATTATTATTATTATTATTTTCTTTTACTTTATGCAATGAAGTGATAAATTAAGTGTTGTTTTGTAATAATATTCTTGGATTAAGTGGGATTTAAGAAAGCTTGAGTGTGCTTCAATTGAAGTCAAACGATATTAATTATATCTTAATTGGGTTGATTAAGAAATAAGAGTAGAATAATTAATTAAATTGTTGGGTACACTTGATTATTTTATTTTATTTTATTTTTTGGTTTTCTCTTTCTAGAAAACAAAGAAAAAATTAATATTATTTAAAATCTCAAAAATTTCTTTCACAAAAATAACTTCTTTAAATATTGTATTTTTGGTTTTCTATTTTAAAAAATTAAGCCTACAAATCGCTCTGCAGCCGCCTCTAAAATTTTGTCTTTTAAATTTAACTAAAAATTCAACTTTTTTACTTAAGAAAGATAAAATTATAGTAAGAAATTAGAGGGCAAGGAAATAATTTTAATTTTCAAAAATGAAATAATTACCATATGAAGCCTAAAATATCTTTTCTCAAAGGACCAAAAGGACCAAAAAAACTCATGTTTAAGCACATATGGAGGTTTCATTTCTTAGCCCAAAGGAAAAGAACTAATAATAATAATAATAATAATAATAACAACAACAAATTGTTTGTTTAAACATCTAGTACTAAGTTGTCTGTTTAAACGTCTAGTGTTCTTATCTCACGTTTGTTGAACGTAAAAAATTACAAATTAAAATACTTAAAATATTCAATTGTCTTATTAATTTAACTTGTGCATTTATCACCTAACTTATACTTTGCTCGAAAATGAAAAGATTAACAATTTAAGTGTATTACACTCTTCAACCTAAAGTTGTTGAATTATATACAAACCTTTATGCAATTAGCTAAGATAATTCAAGAATTTTCCATTTTAAAAACTACTACATATGGTCACAACATTGTCATGAATTTCTACATATTAAATATATTAAAATGTGGATCTTGCAAAAACTAGCAATAACACTATATCTCATTTATGATGTTTTGTTCTATATAGTACAACATGTTAAATTTTGTGAATAGGAGACAAGTATAAGTCACAATAAAAAAGGTACGTATCTTTGAAGTTGCTCTATTATGTTTGAACATATAACATAATTTAAGAAGAATTTTGTAAGATTAACCAAAAGATAAAACAGTCAAATAGATCATGTGTATCATTAAAAATTAATGTCAATCCAAGTTAAAAGATCGATAGTTCAATCTCCAATTTATAACTGGAGACTGTAAGAGCACCACCGTTCGCAAATTTCGTAAGTATTTTAAATAAATAATAAGTTGCATAGTTGGGATTGAATTTTGTACCATAGTGTAAGAAGTGCTTAGCTATTACTTTATGGGCATACTTTCATGGTTATTACATATTACTAATTGACTCATACTCATAAATTTTAGGACAAATATCAATTTATACCTCTAAACTTTGGAGATTGTATTAATTTAAACTCTAAATTAGTAATTGTATCAATTTAAACTCATAACTTTTATAAGTCTATCCTTTTAAATCTCAAACTAATAATTGTACCAATTAAAACCTTAAACTTTAATAAGTATATCAATTTAAATTTTCCATCATGTTTTATTTGGGCACACTTATAAAAATTCAGGGTCTAAATTGATATAATTATGAAAGTTTAAGGTTTAAATTTATATATTTATGAAAATTTAAGGTTTTAATTGGTACTAAATTGATACAACTCTAAAGTTTAGGGTTTAAATTGATACAGTTTTTAGTTTGAGGTTTAAAGTGATACAATCCTAAAATTTAGGTATAAATTGATATTTACCATAAATTTTAAGTAATTTTACTGCATTTTGCAAAAGAAATTATGAGCTTTATTTCTTAAAAATAGAGAATGAAATATAATTATGGCAAAACTAATTGATGATATAATACAATTTTGGTTAAATTATATAACATACATATAAATTTTGGTGACTTAACGTCACTCGATTTTGAATAGTTTCTATTTTAAAAAATTTAGAGAATTAGCTTACCATATAATTAATATTTCACAAATGTTATAAAATTTTAATAATATTTTATAATTAGATTTTAGCAATATTTTGACATTTTTAACTTTTAATTTTTAGTATTCTCTCTCATCTTTTAATTTGATAATATTTTTAAGAAAATATATATCATTTCTAAATTTATTATTAATTATATATGAATATTTTTAAATTATATATCATTTCTAATCAATAAAATTTTGAAAATATTTAATTTTTTTCTTTTATAAACAACATTTTCAAAGTTTGACTTTGTTTTGTTATTTATTAATTTCGGTTGATATTCATTTGATGCAAGATATTTCAAATTGATGTTTTCTTTATTTTAGAAAATTTTGTCTATTTTATGCTATATTCCTATCTGAAAATTGATCACCTCTTCATTGAGATCTTAAATATATGTTAAATATATTGGTAATATACCAAAAAATTTAAATATACATTGCATAAACCATGATTTATTTCGAAACATCTTGTCGACTATTGCTTTCATTTATGAGGGCAACAATTTTCAAATTTTTGCAGAAACTCTCTTTACTTGTATAGGTTTTGAAAAGAAAACCGTTTTGGAAAGTTCATAATCACGAAAAACTTTCTTTACATACTTATTTTGGTATTATTATTATTATATATTTGAAAAAGGTGAATGGCAAGGAGGGATGATAAATAATTTAGGTCAAACTTTTATGTAAATTAAATAGCCCATTAGACTATCACATTAAAAGAAGGAAAGTTTAAACAATGTGACCTATTTATTTATGCCATATATAATTTACGTAGAAAACCCTTTATTTTAACAATTGATCTTTGAAATTATTGAAAAAAGAAAAAATTGTGATCTTTCAATTCAGGTGATTTATTGAAATTAACGTTGGATATGATAACAATTTTTTTTAGTATAACAATTGAGTTTGGGAAATTCAAACATTTCTTCTTTAGGATGAAAGGTTACATTAATCATCGATGAGGTGACTGAACTCGCCTTAATCTAAATATGACGACATTTATATCTAGTTTTCTTGGGAGCAGTGCGTTTAATTATTTAACATGTAATCTTTTACATTAGGAGAAATTTTGCAAAAGTTAGTCACATATTGTTTGGACCTTATTACAATTTGTCTTCGATATTACATCCTTTTTTTTTTTTAAATGTAACCGAATTTTGGCTCATGACTTCGACTTTCGAGTTATGCTGTGGCCTTTCATGTGGGCTACCGTTGGCCTCTTCACACCACTCCTTCATAGTAGGCCCATTAGTACAATAGCAATTTTTTATTTTTTTTTTCTTTGGTTGTAAATTCGAAATAGGAATCTTTTTCCTTATTTGAATAAATATTACAAAAACTATGAATCACAATGGTAAATCAAACTTCTAATTAATATATGTATATCAATTACCATAGATCGCATTAGACTTTTATTGACCGATTTTTCTACTAATTTTATTAATGTGTGTAAAATGAAAATGTTGATTTGTATCAACTTCCAAAATTGCAAAACTCTAATGTGTTAATAATTTAGGTGAACTATATAATTATTTGATATATATTTTTTAAAATTTGGTACAATATACACGGAAATGGACATTAAACTTCTAACTTCATAGAAAATATTACATGTCAATTATCGCTAAGTTATATTTATTTTGATAGATATTTTACCCAAATTTATTTCTTAAGCACATATAAATGTTTGTCAACGATAAGTTAAAAGGAAATTAACTAAATAATAAAAAAAAATTCAAACATCAAAAGAGTTAACCAAAGCCTGGTTAACAAATTCAAAATATATTTTACTAATTCAAAACATATCAACTAGATTTATAATTTAATCTTAATTTTGTATATGTGGCAACCACTTTTATTTTTTTTTTTCTTAAATGTTAATCAGATAGTTTTAGAAACGATGGCTACCATTACGAATAAAGGTACAGGGATGGGTTAAATAATATTATAAAAGACAATTATCACTAATCATATGAAACCTTTTGGAGTGGTTCTAAAAACAACGCTAAAAAGGTTTATGTGTTCTATCGTCGAGATATGTGGAAATTTCTTATAAATTGATATCAGAGTCGTGGTTTAAAATAATCAGGTTGGATAAACCGATAGAAAGAGTATATCTTTGTCTGAAGAGATTAACTTGGTACATTCCGACAATGATATTTGAATTGTGCTCCATCTAGTTTTGGTTTGAGCGGCTAGACTTTGATAAGAAGAAACTCTCGAAGGTGATTAAGCGTGAACGATACTACTTTAATTAAAAAATATATATATTTTTATAAATAAAATGATTAAAATCTTAAAAGTGAGAGATTTCTCCCATCTAACAATTATTCAATGTACATGTATTAATCTGCTACCCTCTAAAGCATAAGATATATGGTATAACTATAATTTTAAGATCTTTCTTTCAACAACAATATAAATAATTTTAAGTTATTTATTTTAACTTTCTTAATTCTTAATAATTTAATTTAATTTAATTTAGCTTAGCTATCTCCAAAACACAAGGTAATCTCTAAAAGCTAGCCACATTATTCAAAACTCCTTGTCTAATATCTCAACACGTCATTTTCAATTAAACCCCTCTTAAATAGCACAATTAAATTAATTTATTGTTTTTAGGATTTTTCTTTTAAAATTATTGAATACCTACTTTACACCTTATCCCACTCAATAGAGAAAAAAAAAATCTAACCAACATTATCCAAATACTTAAAATCAATATAATTACAAAAACATCTCATATCTCATTTATTATGGTAGAAGGAAAAAAACTTTCAACTTCTACTTCTAGTGTTATAAGTGTTTTTTTATAACGATTTCATCTCAAATTTAAATGGATGATAATTTTGTCTGGATGATTATAGAAAAAATATCATAAATATTAAAAAATATCAAATTATTTATAAATATAAAAAAATTTCACTATCTATTAACGATGAAGTGCTATGGACTTCTATTATCAAATATTGAAAATTTATTTGCAGTCTTAATAAACAGTGAAAATTTTCTATATTTGTAAATAACTTGACTCTTTTTTCTATATTTGAAAACAACTTTACAAATTAAGAACAATCTAGTCTCCATGAGAAAATGTTTGTTAAGATTTAATGAATTGGCAATTTGACGAAGGACCATATAAATTTATACTACAAAGATTAAAGTGTTGCCTAAAATAATTTGGCACTTAATTTAATTAAAGTTTTTGTGATCAAATTAATTATTAAAAATTTTAAAGAATATGAATTAAATTGTTAAAAAAAAAAAAAGTTTAGAGTCGAAACCTTATTTTTATTTAGAATAACACCCAATTATCGCAAATTTTAAACTAAACTATTTCTTTAGATACTATCATCTATTAAAAAAAAAAAAAAAAAAAAAAAGTAGCTAGGTTAAACTGTCATGTAACAATTTTTCTTTTTAATAATTTTTTAAAAAATTTATTCTTTTATGTTCACTTAATCATTGCTCTAATCTAAATCATCTTCCACCTTTTATCTCGCCCTCTTTGTTCGTGATAATTTTCAAGTAACAACCTTTTATTCAAGTGATTTCTTTTTTTCTTTTGATAATTTTCAAGTAACTGATTCGAGTGAGTCATATGGTCGGCCAATTTTTTTATTCGAATAGTACAAAGTATTTTAAATTCTAAATAAATAAATTTATATACAAAAATTACTATGTTTTTCATTTTTGTGATGAGCTCAATTATTCAATTTAGATGATAAAGACACAAAAATTTGAAAAATTATTTTAAATGACATAACTATTGAAAATATTTAAAAATAATAGCAAAATATCATAATTTATCTGCGATAGATCGTAGTCTATCACAAAAAAATAATAGAATTTTTTTATATTTGTTAATATTTTAGTTCATTTTCCTATATTTGAATAACAACTTTAAAATTTTTCATAAGATTAAAACTAAGTTAAAAAAAATAATACTTGTTTAAGAAAAATGAAAAAAAAAAAATAATAGTACATTGTCCAATACAAAATATGTGTTAATTATAACTAAGTTCAATTTATAAAGATTAATGTTTGTGTTAAACCGATTCTAAAATTTCATAACTTTTTAAGTTTCAATCTTGTATCTAACCATTTTTTAAATGGTGAAAATGCAAAATAGATAGTTGAACCTTTATTTTTGTGCCTAATATGAATCCCTAATCTATTCAACATTTTTCTTTTTAGGTTAACTAACAAAATTTTGTATGTATTAGAACGTTAAATTTTTAATTTTATGTCTAATGAGTTTGCGAACATTAAACATGTCAAATAGGTCAATGATCTATTAGGCATAAAACTAAAAATTAAGAATTTACTGGTCCCATTTGTTAACCATTTTATTTTTTGTTTTTGGTTTTGAAAATTAAGTCTATTTCCTCTGCGTTTCTTAGAATGATTTGCATTTTTCTTAAGTACCTATGGTTGAATTTTTAGCCAAATTTTAAAAACAAAAATAAGGTTTTAAAAGCTACTTCTTTTAGGTTTCAAAATTTGGCTTGGTTTTTTAAACCATTGGTAAAAGCTAAACAATAAAAGAAAAAATTTGGAGGTAGAAGTAATATCTATAGGCTTAATTTAAAAAAAAAAAAAAAATTAAAATGATTACCAAACATATAGCCTAAATATAAAATCAAAAGCATGAAGGCTCATTAAACATGTTTTAAAGTTCAAATCTATCAAGTTAAGAATTTAAAGACTTATTTGACATAAATATAAGCAATAGACTTGTAACTTAACTTAGGTTAAATTATATGTATAAAAAATACCTCCAAGTTTTGCTATATGTTTAAAAAATATCCTTATATTACCTTCAACATTTCAAACTACTATGAGGGCTGGTTTGTTTAATGGGTTTTGTCATGAGATTTCGAACCGATATTTAATATCAAAATTTGACTTTTTAAAACTTAGGATATTATCCAGGAATTTTTCAAATTCATCTAACGGGAATTTTTTAATACCTTTATACATGTGAAATTTTTATACATGGAAGAGAACAATAAAAATATAGCCTAATTGATAAATTAATAACAAATAATTATTACTATTAATTTTAATTTATTAATAAATATAAATATATTATTTTACACTTAATATATTTAAACTAATGCATTATCTTTAGGGTTGTTTTCAAATATAACAAAATGAGCCAAAATATTTACAACTATAGGAAAATTTCACTGTCTATTAGCGATTTACTACAATAGACTCTTATCATTAGACAATAGACTGTGGTAAACTTCTATAGTGAAATTTTTCTATATTTGTAAATAATTTGATGTTTTTCTCATTTATAATCATTTCCCTTATCTTGAACTATCAAATATAAAAAATTATTATTAATTGTTAATATTATAATTTATTTATATTTATTTAAGTATTATTAGTGATTAAATTAGGAAAATTATTATAAATAGAAAAAATATTGAACTATTTACAAATATAGAAAAATTTTATTGTCAATCAACGATAGACCACGATAGACTTTTATTGCTTGCGAGCAATATAGACGTCTACCGTTGTAGATAGACAATGAAATTTTTCTATATTGATAAATAGTTTGGTTCATTTTACTATATTTGAAAACAACCCATTAAATTAAATAATTTAATTATATTTAATGGATGTTTTATATAAAAATATTCATTTATTTCTATTTTAAGTGATTAACTAATATAATGTCATAATATATTCAATAATGCTAAATTTAATCTATGACATTAAATGTTATCTTGTATCTAATTAAATAACCATCGAAAATACAAATTTTTTAATTCTTTTTAGGGCAAATTGTAAAAACCATCTTGGATAATGGAAATAGTTGCAATTACACCCTTAAACTTTCAATTTAAAAAATTGAGCCCTGAAACTTGTATGAATTCTAAAATTGGGCATTCAAATAATTTACATGATTGTATAAGTTTGAGTGTTCAATTTTTTTCAATTTTTACGATTATTATAAATTTTAGTATTTATAAGCATTAAAAATTAATTGTAACTCCCACCATATTTTTTTTTAGTCTTCGCAATTTCGAAAGTTGATTAATTTGTACACTTAATTATTAATCAAGCTTTTAAATTTTTATATAAATATTGAGTGATTCCTCTCTCTCGTACTCTGCAACCGCTAGAAGAAAAAGAGATTACTTCAACAGCCTTTGTTAATTACTCTTCTCGCAAACATTCTCTGCGGAAATAATTCTCCCTTTAACAATAAGTTCTTGTAGTTCTTCAATTCTTTCATTTAATTTCCTTTATCTCACTTTGCAGAAATTGTTTCCGTTTCCTATTTCGATTTCGATTTCGATTTTCCCCTTAAAAAACTAGAACGGAATCCGCTAACCCAGTGATCTCAATTCCTTAATGAATCTTCCTTTTCCTTCAATCTTCATCTATCTAATCAAGATTTTGGTTCCGTTTGGGAATTGATGTTCCTTACTTCACCGGAGAATCACTGATTTCGCTATATATATCAGCTTCATCCCCTTTCTTTTTTCCATCCATTGACAAGAACGAAGGCAGAAGAAGAATCAATCGACGCCATGAGGAAGGTTCGTCCAGTATCCAACAGGCAGAATATCACTGTCCAATACACTTCAAATGGTCGCAACTCGCTCTCTCGTGCTCAATCGCTTCTAGGTTTAAACCCTAAGAAACTACGGCGGTTACCCCATGTTTTCAGCCGAGTTTTGGAGCTTCCATTTAGGTCCGATGCCGATGTTTCGGTTGTCGAAAACTCTAATTGCTTCCGATTCGTAGCGGAAACTGATGGAATTAGCGAGGAATTTAGGGCGCATACGGTTCAAATCCATCCTGGGGTTATCAAAGTTGTGGTTAGACAAATTGGGGATCTGGAATCGACGTTAGATGAACTGGAGATCGACATGTGGAGATTTCGACTGCCGGAGACGACTCTACCGGAGCTTGCAACCGCTGCGTTCGACGGCGGGAAACTCATCGTGACGGTTCCGAAGAGGGAGGACGACGGAGAAGGTGCGTGGGGGGATAAGAATGGGGGTTTTAGAGGAGGCCATTTAGTAGTTGTACAGTAAATAGAATCTTTCTGTTGCCATTTTCCATTTATTGAGCAATTTAATGAAATTTGTGTTCACTCTTCTTCTGGGTTGAATTGATCTGATTTTCTCCTTCTTGCTGAATCAAAATATAGCTTGAATTTACATAGAACATGATGCGGAAAGAACTTGGTACAACTTTCTTCAACTTTTTTCTTAAAAAAATCATTTGACTGTGTTGGGTTCTGATTCTTTTCATGGTTTGACAATGACACTGTTATGCTTTTGCTGATTAATTAATGTTCGTGGGCTGTGGCCTGTGGCCATTTGCCTTTTCCATTATTTCACAAAAGGCATTTAAAAGTTAGGGATGAAATCAGTGCATATGTTCCAGTTTAGATTCACTAGCATAAGTTCCCTTGTGTTTCTTGATGGCCAAGAATTCATTCTTCCACTTTCTTCAATCAATTTGTCTTTAAACATCAATTCTTCTTCTGGTCCAACCAACCATGTATGGAACTGCCCTCATATATTGTCTTCCATTACTTTTCCTGCGCTAGGGATCAGGACAAAACGTAAGGGATGTTCGAGGCCATGTGTGGAGTTTTAAAATCTAGAATTAATATATTGATGGAAGAAGTCTTTGTTTAGAGTGAAGACCCGAGGGTAAAGTCATTTGGTCCGGAGATAGGAAACATTGAGGGAGGGAGGGAAAGAGAAAGAGGAGAAGATGAAGTTACTCAATAGATGTGCAAAATACTCTATAAACCTTAGATTTTTGTATGAACGACCCAAAATGTTAGGGTCAAAATGTTGTTCGACCCAAATTTTAAATAACCTTCTCTCCCTCAAGCTTGGCTCTCCTCCCTCCTTGTGCTCAAGTAATCTAGCTAAGATTCTTCCTCTCTCACCCTCGCACTCCTCCTTACTCTCACTCATGCTTGTTGCTTGGAAAAAACATCATTGGCAAGTGGTTAACCCTGGGGCAAACAACATTTTAGGCTTGAATTTTGGAAAAATTCGGATCATCCTTACGAAAATCTCTATGGATCTTCCTTTTATTTAAAACGATATTCATATTCTTTTAAAATATACATTATACGATATTACTTTGACTTTTCTCACACCTTTCAAAATTACTTTTGGAATAGAAATAAGTGACTACTAGACTACATTGTTTCAAGTTTTAACTAGGGTTCAAAAATTTTAAAAGATCTATGCTTCAAGGGTAGTTTTGAAGTTTATATGAAAGGTCAAAGAAACCATTGATTTTTTTTTTTTTTTTTTTTTTTCATTTTCTTTCTCTAAAAAACCAAAATTCTGTAGGTTTAGATCCAAATAGATGGTTGTTGAAATATAGAAACGTGTTAAGCTAAATATATGATGCATAAATTTGTGTCATGATGAGACTAATGGCATCTTATGGTGACTGGATGTATCTCCTTTGGGGATTTTATTGAATATATTACCAAAAACATTCATTTTTTCTCAAGTATATCTCCTATTAGGCCAATAATAAAAACATGTTCTTATCAATCAAAACCCAACAAATTGACACTGCTGGATGAGGGGTAGTTGAGTCTTCTCATTTTGATAGTGACTGCAAGGTATAAGCTTTACATTAAGAATTATTTGGAGTCCATAACGGAATGAGTTTATAATGTAATGTAATCCAATACCCATGTTTGGATTGAGTATTTTAGGTTTGATTTGTAGTACTAAACTTATTCCGTCCTCATAGTTTTCAACCCAACTCTCTTTCCTACCATTCTCATATTTCATGGTTTCAATAATCTTAATTACATTCCAACCTCTCGAGCTGTCTCTAAAAGTCTCTCCCTAAATGGATCATTGTTTTGTTAAAAAAAGTGAGACATTATTATCATGTTTGGAAGTGATTTTAAAATAATAGTTAAACTCATTTTTGTCATTTCCAAAATTAATTTTAAATATGTTTTTAATCATTCAAAATCGATTGTGTTGATGTAATATTACATTAAAAATTGTAAAAAGTAAAAATTAAATGAATTTTGAATGATTAAAATTATATTTTATAGTGATTTTAAATATGACAAGAGTGATTTTAACAATTTCATAAAGTACTTCCAAATATGTTATGCTGTAATTTTAAAAAAGGTAAAAGATGGGAAATTACATTAGAATTTATTTATTACAAATATAGATAATATCATGTTATTAGAATATAAGAGAGAGGATTAAGGATTCTTCTGAAACTTCTTTTTTACGATTAAGTTCCGTGATACTAACAATATTGATAGATTGATTAATAGGAAAAAGAACTAGCAACATTTGACTAACTTTTTTATATGTAACATATTTTTATTAAATAAAAAGGTATTAACAAGAACCACATATGTATTAATTAGATAAAATCAAAATTTCAACCAAAAAAGGCTATCGCATAAAGTCTAATAAGCCAATGCAGATCGACCACGATGAATAAAGGTATAATTCTAAAGTATAACATTAATTGATTGATGTACAAATTTGGATAAGGACACTTGCTCCTTCTTCAACCATGAAATTTCATATTCACTCATTCATTGCTTATCATAAAATGAACATTTTTCTTAAAAGGCCCTAAAAATATATTTGAGAATTATGCATAACTCATAAAATAAAATAATATATCATTTAGTGACATGTCAAATATTGAATAGAATTAATGTGTGCTACTATAATATTAAATATATATATATATATATATTTTTTTTTTTATAAATGATAACTTTTCATACTATGACACTACTAGAAACGTTTCGTTTATTTGAAGTTGAGGTAGCTAGAATGAGTAGATTGAGATGAGGTATTATACAAAAGAGAAAGAGTTGCAGTCAGAGTCCAACACTTAGTTAGACTAGAAAAATGACGTAGCATGTTTTTAGAAAATGAAGTCAGCCTACTTTCGATGGAATTTGATTACACATTCATAAAATGGTTGACCTAGGATTTTTCGTTTTTCTTTTAGACTAGGTCTAGCTAGGGAGTCCATGTTCCTCCACCTTGAGTCTAGTTGGTATTGAGCCCATTCTACCTCTGTCAACCCTTTGTATCGTTTTTCCTTTTTTAAAATTTGTTCTCCAAGTCTGAAATCACCATAACACAACTATTATTAAAAAAAGAAAAAAAAAATAATAATAAAAAACAACTATAACATCTAAAGTATTCAATTAAAACAACATTAGAGGTGGATTTTTGTTAAAATCTGTGAGTTTGAAAGGTCTATTCAATTGTCTATCTTCTATATTGATTGAGCTTAATTTTGTGCAAAAACTTGATTTGTGTTGAACAATAATGAGTTTTGAAATATATGTATTACTTTTTTTTTTTTTTTTTTTAAGTTAGCGTGGGGATTTAAAAGAATTTGAAAAAAAGCTAAAAGTGGTAATATATAAGACAAAATATACTTTGGTTCCTGATGTTTAAGATATGTATCTAGTTGGTACTTGAGGTTTCCAAAAATACATTTTTAGTTCCCGATGTTTGAAAAAATGGATTTAAATGGTCACTGAACTTGTTTTATCATTAGTTGACTAAAGAAAAGATGGTATGACATAGATGAAGTGGCACTTTTTTAATGATGTGAAATTTTCATTATTTTTGTATTAATTTTGTTTTATTTGTCTGTTTTTCCATTTTTCCCTTCTGTCTCTTTCTCTTTTCAACCACTGTTGCCCCCATTGAAACTCCATAATCACAAATCTATAAACCATTTTTGTCATACCCCTTCCCATATTAACTTCTTTTACCTAAAAGAAAATGCGAATACAGTAAACATCATTCTTTTGTGACACTTACTGCCCATCTCATATTATTTTCACACAACCACCCAAACCAAAGCTTAAGAAGCAAGTACGGGAAAACAAATGAAAGATTTCTTTTCGGTTTTGTTTTATTCCCAAAGAGAATTGATCAAAAGAAATTTATAATACCGAATCCTACTTCTATTACTACGATAGCATAGCAACAGTGGTAATTTCAAGAAGATCCGTTTTTCGTAAAGCTAATTAACTAATTAAAGTGGCAAGGTTGGTGTGGATAATGTGATAAGCGTGCAAGAAAAATAAAAGCAATAAATGTAATCTATGATTGAGTTTATCTAGTTTCAAGAGCAAGAAGAATTCCTATGTATTTCAATCATCGATTTCCGTTACTTAAATATACATTCAATTTATGGGCGCACAACGATCTATTTAACCTAACCTAACTCAACGACGTCTACAGGTAGCCGAAAAGCTCAATTAAACTAAGCAAGCATCCTAAATATTAATAAACGATTATAGCAATGCCCTAATTAAACTACATGCTCCTAAATCAATTAGGTTTGATAGCATCCATAAAGAAATAAGAACATGTGCATTAAGCTTTAGGATTCTGTTGTGTTATTGACCAATTGGATAGCCTATCCGATTAACCAATTTTATCTTTGAACCTAGCTCATACATTCATTCTAGGATAGCCATTAAATACATGTGATTAACTAATTGCCATATAGGTGATTGCATTCGAATGTGAATGTAAGAAGCTATGAATCAAATAGCGCGACAACATATGTTTATGAGGGATAACCAATACATAAACATGCATCTAGAAATTAAAATAGATTCAAAGAAGGAATAAAATCAATATACATTTAGCCCAATCCACAAAAATCTTAGAGTTCTTGTTGCCAATACTAAATAAAAAGGTTACCTTATTGATTCATAGACAAAGCAAAGAGGAGAGATCCAATCCATGAGCTATAACCCAAAAGAAATGTAAAGTCTAACCTAAAATAGAAGAAAAGTAGACGAGGAAGAAGAAATTTGAGGTTCACTTCAGCCTCCATCAAATTCACCATAAAAACTACTAGAAAAAAGAAGATTATATATAAAAATAGGAGGAGCGTCACTACGCTTTGGGTAGAAATCGAAGCTAAGTCTCAAGTGTAGCTATGTTGCGCGTGCCTTCAGCCTTTTGGTCAAAATTCAGAGCATCGCTGCGCTTTCACCAAAGCTGCTCGCTACCTTTGAGCATAGAGCATAGCGCTGCCGCAGGGGCATTTTGGTAATTTTCATGTTATTGAGCTATGGGTGCCCGATTCCACTTTCAATAACTCCAAATCAACCCCAAACGGCCCGTAACACATCGTGGTGCATGATTTACTCGAATTCCTACAAAAAAAAAACATTTAATCATATAAAACATTACAAGCAAAGGGAATTAAGGAGATAAAAATAGCTCTTTTCAAGTGCTATCAACAAACAATTCACTTTTAATGCCTATTCAAAACCTTTATTATGATTACATCTTGTTTTGAAATTCATCTCTATCTAATAAAAGTACAACTATCTTGAGGTAGACCTCGACTTCACGTGGCAACCGGGACTCATCTGTACCTGAGAAAGAAAAACATAAAAGAAAAGAATGAGCTAGAAGCTCAGTGAGTGGTAAACAACATACATGCTTAGGGTTCCTCTCGACCCTTATCAATAAAACAAGTTCATCATCAACGCATCATAATGAGGTTATCTACTTAAACTTCTGCACTGGTTATTTATGTATCGTCTCCACTTCCTGTTAGCTCTACTTTATACAATAGATTGTCATCTCCTCTATGCGCACATAGACCTACCTCTTATAGCTCAGAAGCTAGACCCTTTGATCCTCTGACCATCCCATACGAGGTTCTTTCCACATGCTCAGGTACTAGGTCTGAAGATCCTTTGACCATCTTGGGTGTAATACTGTCACAGACTCAGAAGCTAGATCCGAAGATCCTCTGACTATCTTGTAAGGGATTCCTTTTCTCATCATACAAACATTATTACTATGTATGGAAATAACATTAGCTCTTTAAAGAAAACCACTCACAGTTTAAGGTAAGAACTTTGGCCTCTAAGTCCTTCTAACTTCGCTCTAAATCCTTTGCTCTTATAGACCTAGCTTGCCCTTGACTCCCGAGCACATGATTAGGCTTCTGACACTAAGAAAACAACAATAGACAACCACTTGGACGCCTAGAATACATTGTTGGATGCTTGAACTCTGTTGGACGCCTGGACTAGTCCTTGTTGGACGTCTGGTGCTCTCTTTTTGGAAGCTTGATGGTCTTTTGTTTCTTCCCCGAGCAAAACTCCTCCTTTCCCCTAAGCTCTTTTGGGGAAAATTTTCTTATAATGAATTGTGTGTGTAACACCCCTATCATAGATTTCTTCTTTTCTTTACCTAGGAGTGAGTGTTAAACTATTCTTTAACCTAGTAACACTGTTATGCAATAAACTTAGCTTATACAATAGTTATGCAGAGGTCTACTATCTATGATCACACAACTGAATTTCCCTTTAGTAATCCTTAGTTGAGGCAGGACGAACTCAATGCGCCCAACGTCATTAGACCTTAGCTGTGTGGAGTAATCTCAACACATCAGCGTCCAATGCCTTTTACTATGCACATATATTTATCTGATCTCGAGCTGCCCGTGTACCTTCTCATGTCCTTCAGTACTAGGGTCCCAGTGGATTCTCAATCACCTTCTCTATGTCCTTCGATGATGGATTCATAGAAATATTAGGGCTGCCCATATGCCTTCTCAAGTCCTTCAACATTGGGTCCCATTTCAATCTTTTTAAGATACTGACATACACTTCATAATAATCACAAATTAAACATAAATCATGGAACCTCAGAGTTCTCAGATCATTCACCAAGTAGCTAGCTTAGTAAGACTTAGGTACATCAACTAATATGCTCTCAAGCTCTATCTTACATATAAGATACGTTCTTGATTCATACATATGGGTACACCCTAAATTGTGCTCCACAAATAATACTGAGCATATAGAAAATGATAATTAAGTAAACTTATATCAAACTATAATGTCATTCAGAACTTATTCTTGACTCCGAGTGGGTTATACGCTTTCCCTAGCTCCTCTTGGCCTGTAAACACACCTCTCTATATTCACTATATTTGCTTAAACATCTCAAACATGTGTTTCATCACTAGTCTCTTTCTTGTTTACAACTTTTCATAATGAGCGAGATCCATAAGTATCAGCGAGACTATTAGTGAAACCTATTTACAACCATGCGGCACTAGCGAAACCAGGCTTAGCGAGACTAGCGAGATTACCTTCAGGAGCAACACCCAGCGAGACTTCAGCGAGAACTGTGAGATGCAAAGCCCTTTGTGTTACTAACGACACTCGTCTCGCTGCTCACTCTCCAGCTCGTCAACAATACCTCTGCCTTAGCGACATCCGATGGTCACTGCTTCCTTCTTCCTCTTCTGACTTTTTCTTTATCCTGCTAAAGATCGTATTTCTAGCCAAATTCAGGACTTCCTCCCTTCTACAAACTTGTAAAGGAGTGAATTTTCTAACTTACCTCAAAATTTCAGTCCATAACTCTTCTTCGTTTGAGTGATATTCTCAAATGACTCTGGCTGCTCCAAATCGTCTAGCAATTCAACTTTGATTACTTCCACCTAGAATTTAACATGTTTTTGCTCAAATTCAGCTTAAACATCCTTCATGGAAGTTGCTAAGAATTGAGTTAACTTACTAACCTTAAAATTCCAGCCCTAGCTTCAACTTCCTCAGCTCACTCTTCTTCAAATACCAAATGATGTTCAGATTTCTCGCAACAATCAAGCTTCTAGTTCCGGCTTCAATTTCACCATGAAAATGATCCGAATTCTACCTTAAATTCGATATAAACACCTTCTTCCACCTCTCCTCGTTGTTCATCTGTGAAATGGAATCAATATGAGATCGAAAATATGTCTAAAGTGTTTAATTATTCGGTACACTCACTTATATATGTAGACCACCGACTCACCAGCACTGCCATCACCTTTTTACTTAAGTTGGCCAACGCAAACCTTCTGCACATAGCTTCAACAACGCACAGCCTCAACTTACTGCGCTACTAATTGCCCAGCGCCCCATTGCCGGATAGCCGACCAACGCATGGTCCTCTCGACCACTTTTCTATGCACCAACGCATACCAACCTTCAACACATAACCACTTCTCAAACGCATAGCAGTATCACTTAGTGATTGATAACCACATCTTCATACTCTGCACCACAACCAAAAGCTCTCGATCAGTGCCTTGGATTTCTCTAACGCATAATATACTTCGATGCAAGGTAACTCATGACTTAAGCTCTCGGCCTCCACACTTACTATGCTTTAGCTTGCCCTTCCTTTCAACTAAGTATAGGGCTTACAGTGTGAGTAAACTTCCCTTGGCTTCAACATCTATTTATAGGCTTGGGAGTTCATCTTTGTCATCCAACTTTTCCTCCAAAGCTTGACCCCCTTACACTTATTGGCCTCAACATGCATAAGCCAACACACTTGTTTATGCATGATGCCAACTCCTCCTTCAAATGACTAAGTGTCAACCAAGGTGAAACTTCACCTCATAGCTCTATATCTCCTACTTTGACCCTTAGTCAAATTCACACTATGTTGCCACTTCACCTCTTAAGGTGTTCACCTCGGAGTTAACCACATCCACCTTTAAAATTTGATCCAACTAGCCTTATGAACGCATAGTTTAGCCTTCCTCAAGACCTTCTATGCATCCATCTACGCCTGTTTTCACCTATCATGCATCCAACATAGGTTCTTTATGCGTCCAACTTGTTTTCCATTAAGGTATGCATCCAATGTCACCTTTTAACCATCATGAGTTATCCAACATTTAGCCAAATTTTCACCCTAGGCACATGGTATGCGTCCATCTTGGCCTGTGTGTCTTCTTTCAACTAGTATGAGTTATCCAACACTTAGTCAAAATCTCCCCCAAACACATGCTATGCGTCCAACTCTCTTATACATCCAACTTGGTCTAAGTGTCATCTTTCAGTTATCATGAGTTGTTCAACACTTAGCTAAAATCTCCTCCAAATATATGCTATGCGTCCAACCCTAGGTTTCCCCGAGGCATGCGTCCAACCCTAGGTTGCAAGGGTGATGAGTTGAACTTTTCATATTTTGCCTTATGCTTCCAACTTTCTCTTCCAACACTTAGTCAAATGTTCCAACCCTTAACCTATGAGTCCAACATACTAGCTCCAAATTCAACTCATAGTTTTCATTCTCAAAGCATAGTCCACAACTTTGAAAGTTTATAGTATAGTTTTCTCCCATCCACCTCTATGACCAATTTTCTCCTCATACTTCAACCTTAGACAAACATACTTTCTCTCTCTATGAGTTCAACACCTAGTACTCCTTATGCACTCAAAATTTTTCTAACTCCACAAACCTATCTTAACTCATCACATAAATGTTCAATGCCTAGACCTACCAACCATTCCTAAAATTTTCCTAACTCCACAAGACACACTTCAACTCTTGATAAAGAAGTTTTGTTAGAGTTTTAGGTGTCACAAATTTTTAGGGGTGGTTTTGGGATAAACTTCATAAGGAGTGATGTGGTTAGTAATCACGGAGAACTAACAAAATCTGATTGATTCCAATGTCTCTCTTGGTCCCAATAAAACCCTACCAATCACTGACCCACCCCCACAAAATTCAATGTGAAAACCATTTTTTTAGTGCTTGATTTTCGTCCTTGTTCCTAAAACTTCACTAGATGAACACGAAAAAAAGGAACAAATGAACAAATCAAAACCAGAAGCCTAAGTACGTTGAAGCAAACGACCAACACTAGAAGAAGGATGAACGAGTGATTTGATTCTTAGCATAAGAAAAAGCTTCTATGAAGCCTCACAACAATGTTATACTGGTTACTTAAAAGTATATAAATATTAATATATGAAGATGAAATCTACATTTGTGTGTGTTCCATAATCTGCAACGAATTTTCTTCTGGTTCTCTCTTTCGTTATGGCTTTGGATATTGAAAAATTAAACCATGAAGGAAGCTTCTATGGCGGCACCACCATGTAGTAGAAAAGCTCTTCTTCTCTCTCTCTTCAAAGTGACAAATAAAAAAAAATTAATATAAAAAATAACAAATTCACATCATTAAACAAGTATCATCTCATCTTTGTCATATCATCTTTCCGTTAGTCGACTAACGGTCAAAGAAGTTTAAGGACCACTTAAACTCATTTTTCAAATCTCGAGACTAAAAGTATCTTTTGAAATCTTAGAGACCAAATAGACACCTACCTTAAACCTTAGGGACCAAAAGTTTATTTTGCTCTAATATATATTTAACTTTGGGGTTTAATTTAATAAACTTCTTTTTTTTTTTTGAAATTTTAATTTAATAAACTTGAAACTTATGAAAATAGATATATTTTTGAATAAAAGAAAAAAACAACATTTTTTGGTTCGTAAGTTTCAAGTTTATTCAAAAACAACATTTTTTGCTTCGTAAGTTTCAAGTTTAGTTCCATTTGATCTATAAATTTCAAAATAGAGTCTAGGATTTACCTTCTATTTAATTTATAAATTTCAAATATTACATTTTTTTCTCTCTCTCTATATATATATATATTTTTTTTTGACAAAGACATTGAGTTTTGATTTGAGTTATTTAGTTCTTAAGTTTTCGTATGTTACACATTTTCTTATAAAATTTTCACTAAAGTTCACTTTTGTTTTCACTAAAACTCACTTTTGGTTTTGTATGTTAACTCTTTTTTTTCCTTCTTTTCTAGTACAATAGGAGATAGAGAGATTTCAAACTAAAAATCTCTTAGTCGCTAAAATTCTAATATTATTATAGTGCATACTACTCTCATTCACGATTTGATACGTCATTAAATGATTTATTAGTTTACTATTAATTCATTTTGTATACCCTACATAGTTCTTAAATGCTACTTTTGTGACAAACAATGAATGGAAGTAGTATAGAAAATTTTCTATACTATTATATTACTAAAAATCTTACAACAACCAAAGCTCGACAATATAAAAGAAAGAAGGAAAAAAGGGCAAATTGCAAATTATTGTTAAGCTCTAACCTCTAGGAAGGAAGATCATATAAATTATTATTGAGCTAACTCACTCTTACACGCCCTCGCCCTCTCTAAAGTTAATTAAAAAAATATCTGGCAAAATATGTAATTATTTGAAATCAAATTACGAAATTGTTATTTAATAATCAATTTAACCTGTATATTAGATCATATTTAAAAGTTATCGATGCATTCAATAATCCTTTCTAAATGATAGAGAGATAAAATAGAATTAAATTGGTGCCCTCCTGATAAAATTTAAATTAATATGATCCCAAGTCTAGAAGAGTAAATTGATATTTTTCAAAGAGAAAAAAAATGAAGTTGCGTAGTCGGATAAATATCTTCCACGTCCGGTGTTATTATCGACGAGTTTCTACTAGATATAAGCACGAGGATCTCCGACGAAGCATCGACATCGGCAGAGTTCTTATTCAGGGGGAAAATGGCAGCCTCAGTAGTTAAAGCAGCGTCTCTCGCCCACATAGCTAGAGAATCTACGGATGTTCATCGCCTTTCTCAATTCTACAAAGAGGTCTACAATTTCTATCTTCTTCTACCTTCTTTTCTTCCATTCACAACAGCTTTGTTCATTGCAGTTGTTATTTGGTGGTGCAGATGTTTGGATTCGAGGAAATCGAGAGTCCAAATTTTGGTGAACTCAAGGTTATTTGGCTAAATCTTCCTTCTGCCTTTCAACTTCACCTCATCGAGAGAGACCCTAAATCCAAGCTTCCCGAAGGTCCATGGAACGCCACGTCGCCCGTCGCTGACCCTAGCCATCTTCCCCGAGGTCACCACATCTGTTTCTCTGTTTCCAGTTCCAATTTCGACTCCGTCGTTCATGCTCTCAAGGTAAATTTACAAATTTATCTTAAACTTGGAAAACCATTCGAGATTTTTGCTTTGTCCATAGATTTGATTAAACGTTAGGTTTAATTACACCAAGTATATAAAAAAACTCCGGGGTTACGGGATCATCCGTATGATTTACATCAAGAATTGATCTCTGATTGTCTGGCTGCTAATTGGGAGGGATTTTAGTTCAAATCCCCACTATAAGACTCGAGTCTGTCGGAGAGTAAGTAATCAGTAATCACTACAGCTCTCAGAAATCTTCTTTGATGAACTAAATGGGATTAGTTCACTATTGAATGCTGAATTATTAAGTTAACTCAAGAATTCAATCTAATTGAATCTGTTGGAGAGAATTCAATTAAAGTGTTTTGTTGAACTTAATATATAGAGAGTACGGAGAAAAGAAAAAAACAACGGAATTTCAAATGTGTTCAGTTTATAAATGTCTATGCAGGAACAATTCTTTGAAAATATTTTCTCTCAGTTTATAGAAAGTTCGCACTTCCCTTTTGCATTCCTTAAAATCCAAATATATTAGATGTGGCTGGACTAACTTCTATTATGCTGTAGGAAAAGGGCATCCAGACTTTTGAGAAGACCCTACCAAATGGGAAGGTAAAACAAGTCTTCTTCTTTGATCCGGATGGTAAGATTCTGCCGAACCACTTATGTTCCCCTTTTCTTGTGTGTGTAGATATGATTAAAATCCCCTTTTCCAGTACCGGACTTATGTTATCAGCTTTCATCTTTCGATAATTTGCTCTGATCTTCCTTTTTCGAGAGTCTGATTGCTGACTGACGAGTGATGATTAGTACTAGTATATTTAGACTTTCTGATATTCATCCAGTTGGTAAACAATCCACGTCTATGCAGGTAATGGATTGGAGATTGCAAGTCGGGAAGATTGAGTAAGATCTAGCTTAAACAATGTAACCGAATGTATCTAGTTTACGGGCTTAAAAGGGGTTCATAGGACAATCTTGTTCGACCGACTAATAATCAATATGCATAACCGTACATTTTATTACTTAATCTTCTCATTCTTCCCTCTCCCTCTTCTCATCTAAAGTGTTTGTTGAAATTGATATTGTGTATTGAAAAATGGAAATGTAAGGAATTGATATAAAAAATGGATGAAATTGGTTGTTTTGACTGGAACCAATCAAATCGAATCAAATGGTTCTTCTCAATGGAGGCTATTTTAAGCGGCATCGTGTTTGTTTGCTGAAACTCTTTGGAATTATAAATAGATTCAAGCCTTTGTTGAAACAAGATCATCGTAGAATTCTCATTACAAGAATGACTTTCAGACAGGTGGTGAGGGTGTCAAAATTGAAAGGTAGAAATAGTTAATGGGTTCTAAAATATTGAGCAACATTTACGCTACGCTTAAGCTGCCATCTGTTACAGTGGCACGCTTGTACCTTCTGGCCTGAACAATTGTTCGTCTCTACTAATGACACTAGATAGAGTCAATAGAATTCAACACGTGTCTGGTCGAACCCACGTGTCTTTAACCTCCCCTTCCAAATTCCAAAAATGAACGTTTTAGTCCCTCTGCTGGACCGGCAACATTCCTCCATCTGCTCAGATTGTTCCAGACCTTCAGTATTCTCTGCTTTGTGAAAGAAAATGAGCCAAGAACAGCCACGCCGCCACGAACATCAAGAACCTATCAAGTACGGGGACGTTTTCAATGTCACTGGAGACCTTGCCTCCAAGGTTATACCGCCAGTGGACGCTGACATGATGCAAACCGCTGAGACCATGGTGTTCGGTCAAACCCAGAAGGGTGGCCCTGCCGCAACCATGCAGTCTGCTGCCTCCCGGAATGAGCGCTCTGGCTTTGTCAGCCACGAGGATGTAAGTGATGCTGCCAGAGACCAAGGAGTTGCCGTTAAAGAGACCGATATGCCAGGAAGCCGCATCATCACTGAAACAGTTGCCGGACAGGTCCTCTTTTGTAGACTTTTTAACTTCTAATTTTGTTTATCTTTTATTAAGCTTGAGTCTCAAACATATTCTTGTCTGCATTAGTTATAATTGATTTTGATTTGCTTGTTTCCGAGTGCAGATTGTTGGGCAGTTTGTGGAGCCTGCTCCCTTTATTGGAGCTGCCGCTGTAGTGCAGAACGCGGTCACCATAGGACAAGCTCTTGAAGCGACCGCCCACACTGCAGGTGATAAACCAGTCGACCAGTCCGATGCTGCTGCCATTCAGGCAGCGGAGGTGAGGGCAACAGGGAGCAATGTCGTGATACCGGGTGGACTTGCAGCCAGCGCTCAGTCGGCTGCTTCTTTCAACGCTGGGGTTAGCAAGGATGAAGATAAGATTAAACTGAACGACATCCTAATGGTGCGTATGAGCTAACAAAACCCAAAACAACTACTGTTTGAACCTTTCAGTTCCGTTTGATTCCTTTAGTTGCTTGTGTGTTTATAGGCTTAAAATTGTGTACTATAATTTTCACTTTTATATAAGAAACATTTGGATTTGTTACCGAACATTCAAAAACAAAATCAAGTTCTTAAAAATTATTTACGTCCTTTTTTATAACAATTTTATTTTTAGTTTCAGTTTTTGAAATTTAGGTTGGTTTCTCTTTGATTTCTTTACCATGAATTAAAAAAGCAGAACAAAACGAAAGTAGTTTCTTAAAAATTACTTTTTTAAGTTTTGGAAACTTAGACGAAAGTAGATAACATAACAAATAACAAAGAAATTGAAGGTAGGGAGAAAAAGAAATATACAATCTAATAGGTAGAAGTGGGGGGTTTAATTTTAAAAAATGAGAAGTCAAATGGTAAACAATTTGAATTATTTATTTATATTATTCACCCGTTCTCACTCCTGGGCTCAGAATGTCACCCTCGGCTTGGATAGTCTGTCCAACAGCAGACTTATTCCTGGGCTCAGAATCTCACTCTTGGGCCTGGAGATTTAGTCGAAGTCCAACGACTGCATCCAATTTATACACAGGAATTTGAACACAAGATGGTCCCCAAATAGTATAGGTGCTCGAACTCTGGATTTTGGGAAATTTTTTAGTACGGTAGGAGTACTATGTTCTCTCTGTTCATACTAGAAATTAGTCTTCATAAGTATTTGGTCCACTAAAAAAATTTGGGTGCTGCTTAGGATCTGCAGACAATTTTGAAAAAAGGACTGAATTGTTTTTAATTTTTCCTAATATCTACAAGGAAGGATGCATGAGACTAGGCACCTAATCCTTGCCCTTGGGGACTCCACACTATCTACAAAGCATATTGATGAGACAAATACCAAATGAATGAATTTTCATACTGAAGTATTAGAAATTTTCTCGGAGATTTCTTGCTCACTTCTTGGCTTTACTTAAAAAACCAGGGTTTTTTAATACAACTATCTATGCAACAAACAAACATTGAAGCCAAAAGCTTGCTTAAAAACTGATGGCTAGACTCTACACTTCAGGATGCCACGATGAGACTACCCGCAGATAAAGTGGTGACGAAGCAGGATGCAGAAGGGGTGATGAGTGCAGAGCTGAGAAACAATGCAAGGCTCACCGCCCATCCTGGTGGTGTAGCGGAGTCCATAACAGAAGCCGCCAGGCTTAATGAAAACGTTACTAATGCGCCACCGTAATCTTGAGAGTTGTATCGTTTTGTACCGTTTTGAGCTTAGCTTGTTTGTTTGTGTGTTTTGCAGTAATCCAACTATGGAAAAAAGATGGGCATCGAACAGATTTTAATAAAGATCCCATTTTAGCTGAATAAATGAACAGGTGAATAAGACGTTTGGAATGGACCAAGCTTCACATGCAAGCATAGAATAGAACAAAACGCAGTCCAGTTTTGAAAACTTGGAAAGGTAGCGTATGTTGTTGAAATGGTGTTGGCCCTGCACCTGTGAAGAGCTGCTGCCATACGAAAGCTGCAGCCAGAGGAGAGAGCAGGCTCTTTGTTTTCCAATCACAGTCCAACAGTACGCTCTCTTTTGACTCAATTTAACATTAAATTATGCATGACAATCAATCCCACATCAATTTTAGAAAATCTCCAGTTTCTTGCAGGCATTTTTTTGTCATTTCCTTTCATGTTTTTTGGAAAAATGATGAGTTCAATTATGGGAAGTTTTGCTTAGAGTAAAAAGCAAAGACAACAGTCAATAGATTCTTCCCATTTTGAAGAAATATTAGCCTTAAGAAACGTCACTATCGAAAGCCACATGCATCTAAAATTTGGGTCTTGTTTCACTGTTTCAACTTCTTGTATGACACTGTAATGGTAAAAAAAAAAAAAAAAAAAAAAAAAAAAAAAAAA
>QLSR01000464.1:1847266-1868071 GCA_031780015.1 Citrullus colocynthis | reverse complement strand
TTTTTTTTTTTTTTTTTTTTTTCAAATATAGCAAAAGAAATTAAAATATTTATAAATATAGTAAAGTTTTATTGTCTATTTGGATAGATTCGTTAGATTTTTATCTAATTTTTGTGTATTGTGCTATTAGCAGTTTTGTCATTTAAGATAATTTTTTTATTTAATTCAGGTATTTATTTTAGCAATATAAAAAATAAAAATATATTGTGGATAAAAATTCAATATAAAAAAATATATATTTTGAGGATAAAAAAAATGTTATTTTAGCAATATAAAAAATAAAAATATATTGTGGATAAAAATTCAATATAAAAAAATATATATTTTGAGGATAAAAATTGAACATTTTTTCAAATTTAAAAGACAAGATAATTTTGGTTTGATTTTTTACACGTTTAATTTTGAAAAGAAAAAAAAAAGAATTATAGTGTTTGACTCAAAATAGCTTTTGAAGTATCAAGTGTATTTTAAATAGTTTTTTTAAATAGTTTTGATAAAAAGTGTTTAAATAGAAATGATTTCTTTTGAAAAATGTTTTTTTATTTAGTCGATCCAATTAAATTAAACTTAAAGTTTAGAATAAAAATTGAAACAACTTCGACAAATCGAGAGGTTTATTGATTTTTGTTCCTAATAAAAAGCATAGTAGGGATTCATCGTCATTTTTCCTTATAAAAAGCACGAACAATATATACTCAAGGTATAAGTCATTTATATGTCAATATTTTCACATGCTTATGAATTTAAAATTAACATGAAAGGTGAATCAAAGTTAACGAAATATGACATTAATATATCAACCAAATTATATTAATTTAAATTTCATACTAGTATAAAAAAATTTAGAAATGCTTATTTGTTTAAAAAATCATCATTGATGTGACACTAATTTTATCAATATTTTCGTAAAGCTCTGTATTTTAAACTTAGCTAAATCATAAAAGATACTCTTGAACTTTGCATTTTACGTTAAAAATACTCCTAAATTTTGAAAAGCTTCAAAAATACCTTTAAATTTTCCAAAGGAGTTCAAAAATATCCTTAATATTAGTTTTGGATGGAAATTTATCGATATTTTGTTTCAAAAACACCTTTAGGCTTAAAGAAAACTTAAAAAGTACCTTTACTATTAATATATTAATAGAAACCATTGGTACTTGATCATTGCAAAAATACCTCCAACCTTTCAAAAAATTGTATAATATCTTATCTTAAAAAAATAAATAAATAAAAAGTTAAAAATGTTTTTACCATTTATCTATACCCTCTTACCTCTCTCTTCTATCTTGTCACTCCTTTATTTCAACTTATGACTTAACACTTCTCTATTTTATCCATCTTTCTTTTCTTTTATTGTCCTTCTTGTTAATTATTTGACCTTTGTTTATCTCATTTAAAAAATTACCACTTTTAGTTAAAGTATATAGGTTATAACAAAAAGAAAAAATAATGAAAGCACCGAGAATACCTTAAAGATTTACATATTTTAACAAGATTGCATGTTAGTAGTTGCATATATGTTAATAAACAAATGCATTATTTTTGTATTTGGCTATTAAACTGTTTGGTAAGTTTTAATGGGGAATGTTGATTTTAGCTTGAAGTTTTGGTTTGTATTTTATTGTTGCAAAATTGGTGTAAGAATTGGACACATGAGAAAAAAGGATATCATATAATTTGTTTTAAATTTGATTATTTTCAAATTCAAAAAAACTTCAAACAAATTTATCGCTACACAAACGGTAGGAACATTTTTAAACTTTTTTTTTTTTTTTTGGTAAAACTAAGAGTATTAATGCAATTTTTAAAAGTTTAAAGATATTTTTGAAACGAGTATTAAGGGTTGGTATTCATCTTCATATGCTAATATTAATGATATTTTTTAAGTTTAAAGATATATTTTTGAAAATTTTGAAAGTTTAGAGATATTTTTGAAATAAAACACATAATGATTTCATCCAAAACTAATGATTTTTTTTTTAAATTTTATTAAAAAGTTTAAAGGTATTTTTGAAATTTTAAGAATGTTTTTGAATTTGAAAATTTAAAAATATTTTTGGTAGAAAGTATAAGGTTTGAGGTTATTTTGCATAGTTTAGCGAAGTTATTTATACCTAATGCTAAGACCACTCATTGTTTGTTTAAATCTCCCTCTCGCATTATTGCAACAACTAAGGTCATCTAAAAAAGATGTCCAATCTGAAATTCCTCAACAACCTTCATTTCTTCTTCTCCAAACTCAAATTCTCAACGCCGGCCGCCGTCATCGCCGCCCACACCCCACCCTCCGACTGCTACTTCACCTCCAACCCCATTTCCTCCACCGTCGATGATGACGACGGCTTCTTTTCCACCTCCTCCGACTCCGACGACTCCATCTCCGACGACCTTGCCGCCGTCCTCGCCTCTCGCCGCTTCTTCTTCTCCTCTCCCGGCCGCTCCAACTCCATTTTCGAGTACTCCTCCGCCTCCCGCAGCCAAGCCCACGACGTCGTCGTTTCAGATGGTCTTAAAGTCCCCAAATATTCGATGGACCCTTATGCCGACTTCCGGCGGTCGATGCAGGAGATGGTGGAAGCTCGAGAATTGGAGGATGTAAGAAGCGATTCCGAGTTTTTACGAGAGCTTTTGTCTTGCTATCTCCGTTTGAATCCCAAGAATACCCATAAATTCATTGTTAGAGCTTTTGCCGATCTTGTTCTCAGCATGTTGGCTTCCTCCTCCCCGGCTCCATCACCGGCTTCCATAGCTCGCCGGAAAGTTGTTATGTTTGGGTAATATGTGTGCTCCGTTTAATTCAAAAGAAAGAGTTGAAAAGAGACTAATTGTTTGTTTCTTAAAAAATTATTTATCAAGATCGGCACAAATATGACTCTCACAATAACTATGGAATGAATCTATATAATATAATAAATGATTGATATAAATTTGAAGTAAAATAATTCAAGGATAAAACTGAATAATATATATTTCGTTTGTCTTTCATGAAATTTTTTGTTTGAGTAATCCTTTGAGCGAAAAAGATAAAATTTAAATAAAGTTGTGGTTTCTCTCTCTCTCACTGGAGTTATAATAATTACTGAATTGGTTAGTGTAAACATAGTTCAGTTAACAAAATTGAACTACATATCATATATGTTTTGACGTTTTTTTTACTTTGAGATCAAAGGATTGATTCTCCTGTCTTAGATAATAAAAGATGTATGTGATTCAAATTATCTTTACCTTTACGACATGTTATTGTTGAGCTAAAAAACTTCGTAGATTAGAAACACCTTTTTTGTTGTATAATATATATTTTTTTTCGAAAAAATTTCTTATTTATCATTTTTTTTTTTTTGAGTAATACTTGAGACCACAACACCCATCTTCATGCATATCTTTCCATCACAAAAGAAAAAATAGTACATTTTTTTTAAAAAATAAAAATTTATCATGTGACAACTTGTAATTGAATAAATTGCACGAAAATGGATGAAGAAAAGCCCAAGATTTGTTGAAGTTGATGAGAAATACAAGAAGTGGGTGCAATTTCTTGTGTTTAAGTTAGGACACTGTTTTAGAGTGATTGTAAACATGCACGTGGAGGGTAAATCATATTCAGTGGATAATAAATATTGATGTCCCAAACAACAAAATTCTAATAAAGTATTCAAAATTTTCCATTAGCTATGAGAAAAATTAGGTTTCTAATGAAGATTATGGTAGCATGAAAAAAAGCTCAACATACAAGCCTTTTCTTTAGCCATTTAGAAAACAAAAATAACCCTCAACCAAATTAAAAGGTACGAGATAGATACAAATATAGTAATCAAGCCCCAAATATTAACAAATATAAGACAATGCAAAAGAATTTGCAAATATAGCAAATTTTAAATCCAACTTTCTAAGTCACAACGATAGATCCTATCGCTAATAGGAGTCTATCATTGATAGGTTTTGCTAAGTCTGCAATTTTTTTAAAATATTACGATACAGCTAATTATTAGTCTCAAAAGTGTCATCCATTACAATTATCCTATAAATAATTCATCTAGAATCGATTTTGACCCATTTTAATTGATAATGTTCTTGGCTATTGACCAAAGGTGAAAGTTCTTCTTTTCTTTCATTATTTCTTTTACATTTCTCTCTACTACTTGTCAAAAACTTAATGGTAATGAGTAGATCTCTATCACTAATGTAAGTATTATATTATTCTCTTCTAAACGTAAGTTTCCCTACGAGTGCAACATTTTACAATGATCAGTTCTTAATTTATTTATATTAATCCCCTTTTTCTTTATCTTATTTACATTTGATTCCCTCACGTTGCACCTTCTCATGTCTTGATTCAATTGGCATCCACATTTATTTTGACGTAACAAAGAAATAGCATTCATGCCTAAGGTGTGGGGCCTATCGTTAAAACAATCACTTTTGTCATGTATTGTGAAACATATTTGTAATCCTTCCAAACTAATTTTGATTTTATGAAGTCGTATTTAAAAGTATACATTCAATACTAGATTAATTTTGAGTGATTAAAATTATATTTTAGAGTAATTTTAAAAATGAAAAAAGTGAATTTGACAATTTTAAAATCACTCTCAAAGATGCAATTAACTTGTACAAACTGAAAGTGAAATTACAATTGCCTTATGGAATCAAAATAAATGTAAATTTAGAACTGCTGTATCCATTAAATTTAGGCCAATAAGACACACAACAAGAAATTGTTATGCTCTCTAACCAACAAACCATCTAGTAAATTTTAAACATCTTACGAATTTTAATATAAATATATGTAAAATTTGTTTGGGACCACTGTGTCCTAAATCTACTGGAATCTCGTAGTTTTGTAAATTGTAAATATATTTTATTTATTGAATAAAATAAGAAGTTATTTTATCTATTTTATGCATAATCCAATAAACTATGATTCCATAGTTATTTTTTGCAAACTTAAACATGTATGTAGTTGACATGCAATGTTAGGTCATGTTTAAGTAATAACCAAAAGGTCTGTAGTATAGGAATAAGGTTGGGTGCCTTATTCTGGTAACACTACAGATATGGCTCACTTTGTAATTGTTGCAAAGAGTTGTAAAGTGTTATATACGATTTGATCCTAATCGTTCATGTGGAAACATGTGAGTGGAGCTATCCTATGCAAAGAGTTTGTATAAGACCGGACCGCAAAATGTTTAATTTCTCTTTGTAACGCCGTTAACTGTTGAAATTAACATTTCATAAGATGACTATAGGTAACTCGACCTAAATCCTGAGTGAGTTATGAACTCCTGTCTATGAGGGCAATCCTTTGATCTGTATGGGTGAGAGTGGCCAGATCCCCGATTCAATATGCCTACCATTTTGGGGATTTGTCTAATTAGGAAGCTGGGAACATATCTTTACAAGATGAAATTTACTCATTTCCCGTGTTTAGGGTAAGTAGATAAATTACTCCCTTAAGGACTGATTCTAGGTCTTGAACAATGAGACCGCACCCTCTCACTGGCCCGAGAGGGGTTAGTTTATAGTTAGACCATAAACAGTTTGTTCATTAGAGGGATCATTGGTACATATGAAGTTAGATATAACTACATGGGTAAAACAGTAATTTGACCTAGTTATAGTTATGAGTAATTGTGTATTTGGGAAGCTTCGTCTTAGCAAGTTTCCAAAGGGTATTCATCATACAAGAGGGACACTTGATTACATCCATTCGGATTGTTAGGGACTTTCTAAAGTTGAGTCTCTTCGAGATAATAGGTACTTTATGTCTAAAATTGATGATTACTCAAGAATGACTTGGGTATTTATGATGAAGCATAAAAGTGAAGCCTTCAAAAATTTCAAACAATGGAAGATTTTGATTGAAAATCAAACTGGAAAGAAGATCAAAAAGGTTGCCAACTGATAATGATCTAGAATTTTGTGGGTCTGAGTTCAATGAGTTCTGTAAAGCTGAGGGAGTTGTTCGTATCATACTGTTAGGGACACTCTGCAGCAAATGGGGTTGCAGAACGTATGAATCAGACATTGTTGGAAAGAGCAAGGTGCATGCTTTCTAATGCTGGGTTGGCCAGAAGGTTTTGGGCAAAGGCAGTAAATATAACATGTTATCTGATCAACCATGGACCTCACACAAGTATTGATTGTAAAACACCTTATGAAGTGTGGTCTGGTGAGCCTACAGATTATTCTTTATTAAGGGTTTTTTGTTGTACTGTTTGTTACCATGTTAATAAGGGTAAATTAGAACCAGAGCTAAAAAGGGTATATTTGTCGGCTTTGGGGATGGAGTTAAGGGATATAGAGTTTGGTCGTCTTCTGAAAGTAGAGTTATACTTAGTAGGAATGTGATCTTTGATGAGAATTCCATGCTTAACTCAAATGTAAAGTCTGTTGTGACGTCTACTGGAGCAAGAGAAAGTAGTAGTGTTGATGAACAAGTGGAGATGCAACTCACTTTAGCTGTAAATGAATTACAACACCAAGATGGAGAAGATCAATATGTTACTACAGAAACTGTCATGCTGCCAGAAACTGAGGTGACTAAAATTTCAGAAAATGTTGTGACGGAGAATTCTAGTCCATAGAAGATCAGCCAAGTATAGCTTGTGATAGAGCTAGAAGAGTTGGTGTTGGACCTCCAAAGAGATATAGTTTTGAAGATATGATGAATTATGCAGTACAGGTTGCTGAAGAGGTGGATCCTCTTGAGCCATCCACCTACAAAGAAGCAGTTTCGTCTAGTGAGTCTGCCTAGTGGTTTGCTGCTATGGGTTCATATCAAAATCTATTGATAAAAATAAGACTTAGGAGTTGGTCAAACGACCTAAGGAGAGAAAGATTGTCACTTGTAAATGGGTCTTCAAGAAAAAAAGAAGAAATCTCACCGACAGAGGGTATTAAGTATAAAGCTCAGGTTGTTGCTAAAGGGTTCACACAAAGAAAAGGGTTGATTATAATGAGATTTTCTCACCAGTAATTAGACGTACTTCTATCAGAGTGCTACTAGCTATGGTAGCACATCAGGATTTGGAACTTGTGCAGCTAGATGTGAAAACAACTTTCTTACATGGGGAGAGCTAGAAGAAGAGATTTATATGACCCAACCAGATGGGTTCCAGTGTCTTAATAAAGAAGATTATGTTTGCAAGTTGAAAAAGTCTTTGTATGGACAAAAACAGTCTCCAAGGCAATGGTACAAGTGGTTTGACAGCTATATGGTTGGACTTGGTTATAATCGGAGTTTGTATGATTGTTGTGTATATCACAACAAAGCTAAAGATGGTTCAATGGTTTATCTACTTTTATATGTAGATGATATGCACATAGCTGCAAAGTCCAAGTCTGATATTCAAAAGTTGAAGGATCTTCTCAGTGCTGAGTTTGATATGAAGGATTTAGGTGTTGCTTAGAAAATTTTGGGTATGGAGATCTATAGGGATAGAGATAAAAAAATAATAATAATAATAAGTTTTTCTTGTCACAGAAATGCTATATTCAGAAGATATTATCTAGATTTGGTATGTCATCAGCTAAGCCTATATATACTCCTAGTATTGCAAATGCTCGTTTGTCATCTGTGCTTTCAGCATAGTCTGAAGCTGAGAAGGAGTATATGTCTCGAGTTCCTTATGCTAGTGCAATGGGAAGTTTGATGTATGTTATGGTTTGTACTAGGCCTGATCTCGCTCATGCTATTAGTGTTGTCAACAGGTTCATAGGTCAACTTGGAAAGGAACATTGGCAAGCTATTGAAAGGATTTTTCGTTACCTTAGAGGTACGTCTAATATTGATCTCGTTTATGGGAATGATACAAAGTGTTTGGCGACTAGTTGTTCTGATTCTGATTATGTTGACAATTGGAGGTCTATGACTGGTTATGTGTTCACTTTCGGTGGTTTTGTTGTTGGTTGGAAGGCAACCTTACAGCATATAATTACTTTGTCTACTATTGAAGTGGAGTACATGGCTTTAACAGAAGCTGCTAAAGAGGGAATCTGGTTGAGAGGACTTGTTGGTAATCTTGGCTTACATCACGATCAGGCTATTGTATATTGTGGCAGTTTGAGTGCAATATGCCTAGCCAAGGATCAAATTCACATCATGAAAGGACCAAGCACATAGATGTAAGATATCACTTTCTGAGAAATGAGCAGAGAGTTAAGTTGATGAAAATTGGTACTGCTAATAATCAGCTGATATGTTCACCAAACCGATTCCACATGGCAAGTTCCAACATTGCTTGGACTTGCTAAAAGTTCTGAATTGTTAGTGGTCTCTTCTGGGACACTCTGAGGCATGATGGAGAAGTCTGGGTACGTTTGGCAATGTTGTTTATGTTGCATCCAATACATCTATTATCTGTGAGAGAATTCAAGTCAAGGTGAAGATTTGTTAGAATGCCTTGAATCCTAAACCTACTTAGAAATGATATTTGGTATATTTAATTATTTAAATATCTTCCTTTTCCACCTAAGGTTTAGAAAAGTGCACTATATAAACTCTCTAACCCTATAGCTTTGATCCATTCTGTAATCTTGTAACATTCTCTCTAATAAAATTGTTCTCCCTCTGTCCCGTGGACGTAGCTAATACATTGTTAGTGAACCACGTAAATTTGTGTGTTGATATTGTCTATTTTTACATTCTTTTGCATTCTTTAATTGTCGATTTTGTAACACTTGCCATGTCATTTTTCATGAAACAATTTTTCCTATTTTCAAGATTGCTTCCTCAATAAATTCTTCTTCTAAATCTTCCAATGATACTACTCCCTTACTCACTCTTTTTACATCTTTCTCAACATCCACACTCTTCTAATGTACTCACTACCTCTATCTCTCCACCTGTCCAATTACCCAAAGTGAACATTATTTCTTCCTCATTAATGGATACTAACAATTTTGGCCAGTCTATGAATGTTACACCCTTTGCAGGTTCATCACTAATGACTGTGACAGTTGACAATGCTCCTGTAAGATCAGTTTCGTTTCCATCTCTCAACACTCATCAAATGCAATCATGGGCTAAGTCTGGAATTTTCAAGCCAAAGGTATTTCTCAGTACAATAACATCATCCATTCCAACTGCTCCAACTTTATATATTGAGGCCTCTAAATTCTCTGAATGGAGATATGCCATGCATGAGGAATTTAATGCGCTTCAAGAACAAGGTACATGGTCTTTAGTTCCTCAGTTACCTTCAATGAATGTTGTTGACTGTAAATGGGTTTTTAGGACCAAATATCATACTGATGGCTCAAGCTCGATTAGTTGTCAAAGGTTATCACCAAGTTGAAGGATTTGATTTTGATGAAACCTTTAGTCCTATTGTGAAGAAGCCAACCATCTGTGTTATACTTGCTCTTACAGCTCAGTATTAGTGGTCATTAACTTACTTCGACGTAAAAAATGCATTTCTTCACGACAACCTAAAGGAGGAAGTTTATATGTCGCAACCTCTTGGTTTTTTTAGATAAATCTTGTCCACTCATGTCTGCCTTCTTCACAAGAGCCTTTATGGTCTTAAACAGGCTCCTCATGCTTGGTTTGACCAGTTTACATCTTACTTATTTACATAAGGATTTGTTGCTTCCGCTACTAACCCATCCTTGTTCCTTCCTTCTGTTGGATCTTCATTAACATACTTGTTACTTTATGTGGATGATATCATTGTTACAGGACCTCATACTTCGTACATTTCTATCTTGAAACGCCAGTTAGCAAATGAATTTTAGATTTTAGATCTTGAACCATTAAAATACTCCCTTGGCTTGGAAGTTCACTCTTCCTCTGCAGGTATTTTGTGAATCAGGCTACATATCTCACTGACCTACTCTATACTTCAGAAATGACCTCTACCAAGTCATGCTCAACTCTTATGTCCATCACCATTGACCTTCATGTTTCTGGACCCTTATTTAACGATGCAAGACTTTATCGCCAGCTCTTTGGTTCTCTTGAATACCTCACATTCACATGGCCTGACATTACCTTTACGGTCAATAGCGTAAGCCAATTCATGCATCTACCAACAGTTGTTCATTTTCAGTTGTCAAATGTATCATCCGCTATCTATGTGGCTCTGAGAACCTTGGTGTTATGTTTCGTCAAGGTGATTTGACTCTGATAGCATTTTGTGACTTTGATTGGGCAGGTGATAAGCTCCACCTTTGGCTTCATTGCCTTTCTTGGTTCCAACCCACTATCATGGTCTGCCAAAAAGCAACTAATAGTTTTTCGTTTATCTATAGAAGCAGGATATCGTTCTCTTGCAACAACTACCACCAACCTATATTGGCAATGTTAGCTTCTTTGAGACCTTCATGTTCCTTTGACAACCCCACCAACTCTATGGTGTGATAATCTCTCGGCGATCTCCCTGGCCAATAATCCTGTTTTTCATGTTCGAACAAAACACATTGAAATTGACTATCATTTTGTGCAAAAGAAGGTTGTTCATAATGACATCTTAGTTTGTTTCATATCATCAAAAGATCAACCGGCTAACATCCTTACCAAGCCAATCTCATCTCTCAAGTTCCTAACTCTACGAGACAAACTTTTGACTTCACTCCTGCCTTCAATTTGAGGGAGGATATTAAAGACAAATCCTCTCACAACTTACTCCCATGATTTATACCTTAAATTGTGGATATTCTTGATATTAAAGACAAATCCTCTCACAACTTACTCCCATGATTTATACCTTAAATTGTGGATATTCTTGATGTAATTTTATGCTTAATTTATGCCTTAAATTGTAGATATCCTTGTTGTAATTCTAGCTAAAATTCTACATTCTTTATTGTAAAAGATTACACAATTGTGTATATAAGGATCTTAAAAGGTCATAATAAAGCAAGCAAAATTCCTTATACTTCTCTGTATTTTTTTAGTAATTACATGACCAACTATGGTTGGACAACTACATATGGTGCAAAAATATAGGTTTAACCTAGGATGCATCCAAGTATTTTGACTAATACCCTTGAAGTTTAGGGTATATATGTTTCAATTATGCACCTCAACATTGAAATATTTCCTTATATCCTTGAACTTCAAAATTTTTCTAAAGAATATCTTTTTGTTAAAAGGAGGAAAATTGACATGATAACTAATACGTAAGAATTAGGTGTACATGATATTGTTTACAATTATATAGAAAATTAATATTGTTACCATTTTCATTATTAGTTTTTACATATCATTTGTCTCTTCAATTGATGTGTGAATGAAGTTGTAAAGAATGTCATGTATGTATTCCAATTTTTCACTTTAATTGTCACTTCAATTTTCATATTTATTTTAACGAAAAATAACTCTCCAATAGTGTTTTTAGAACAAATTTCAAAGTTACATTTCAAATTTCTATAAACACGATTAAAACCTATCATAAAATTTATTAGTGAATAGCAAGAAGCCTCACTAATTAATAGAAGGAAAGTATGGATGAGAAAAAAATTGTCACATGAAGAGATGACAAATCATGTCAATCACATTGACAAATGAATAGTGACATGGACCCAAAAAACTGAACCATATCATCACCACATCATTCATTCATAATCGTGTGTATATATATATATATCCAAATTCTCCAAAGCTCTTTTGGGTTGATCAATTTAAATCTCATCATAGAGTTCTTTAATCATATCAGTGTCTTAGACTTTTAGAATGTGCTCATTTTTATACAGCTCATTCAATTGTCTTATTATAATTTGTCACCTAATAATTTTTTAAAATGTTTTTTATTCTTATATCTTTTATGATTGAGGTTGGTTGCATAAAGGGGGGGACTCTCCCTTTGGAGTGTCTCAACTATTGCAGTTTCATGCAACTATCTTTAATTTCTTTTTTCGTCATGGGAATAAAGTGAAACCACTACACACACGATTCATTGGGAATATTTTCAGTGTTATTGCAATATGGAGAACTATCAATATTAACTTCTTTCGTTGCTTGTCATAATAGTAACATTTAGGAATAATGTGGGGTCCACAAAATAAAGTAATAATTGAAAATTAAAGAAACCCTACCACACACGATAACATTACTACTTATGTCACAGTAAGTCACCAAACAAAACAAACTAAAAATAACAAGTCAAGAGAGAAGGAACAACACCAAGGTTGGTAACCAGTTCGGTGCATAATCACCTACATCTGGGGAGCAAGGTGCTTATTGGAAAGATAATTTCACTAGTAACGAAGTTAAGAAATTACAATAATATACTTATTTGTAATGGCTCCTCATGTACAGTGACACTCATTTAGCTTAACTCTCTAACTGACACTCATGCTCCCCCTGAGTTTAAATCTCCCTCTCTATGGACTTATAATTAGGCTTCCCCTAAGTATGAGTGTATTGAAACTACACTTAGGTTCCACCTAAGTGTGAAACTCCTTCTCAAGTTAATTATCTTCCCACAATGAGCGAAAGCCTCTTCACTCCACTAGCTTAGGCTCCCCCTAAACTTGAGTTTCTCTCAACACGAAAAAGGGATTAGATTAATACACGTCACAATTGGGCACAAAATTAGTTACAACACAAACATCTTTAATCATAGAGGTCAATACATGGAAGCACGCTTTCTCATAACAAACTGGACTCAATAATAATCACTTCTGCAAAAACGACCCGTCACCTCAAAGCAGTATCTCAACCTTAAATATGCACAGGAGAATACACATGGAACAATCCTAGTTTGCAAAATAGGCGCAAATCGAAAAGGCAAGCAATCTACCCAAATAGAGCATACAAGATTTTCCAAATATGAAAAATATATATATATATATATATCGCAGAATTTGCATTCTCAGAGACAAAAGATAACCAGATAAAACACATGCAAAAACAAGTTGAATAACATCTATCATTCTAAAAGAGATATTGCCAATCAATAACTCTAACAATAATGAACTAATATATCATTTAATAATATGTCAAATTATAAATAAGAGTCGTAAGTATTACCACAAAACTAGTTAAATAGCCCGATTATAGCCCGATTATCCAATAATTATGAGAAGGATAACAAATTATTCCCAACTCTTCTCCTATCTTATTCACTATACATTTATCCCTTTTCTTTTTCTATTTTTTGTTTTTGTCATATATTGTATTTGTTTTAAGTTTGTCTGTTTTGGATCAGAGCAATTATATCTCAATAACTATTTATCTCACATTACAAGATTCAATCTTGAATCACTTTCTGTCTGCTTTGGTACCTATATGGTCTACACATTATTAATTATTTGGCCACTTTTGCAAGTCGGAAACACTCTCTTCTAATTAGAATCTCATAAAATTTGTTGCAATCACGTTGTTAAAGAAATCTTGATCTTATATATGTTATTGAAAATGACGATTATCTTTTTTTTTTCATTTCGAATATAATTCAATAGATAAATCATCAATTATTATTCTATAGTCGAAAGTTTGATCTCATGCCACATAAAAACAAAAATAAAATATTGTTATAGATGTGAATCATTTTGCTTGAAGCTAAAAGTAAATACATAAGAGGTTGATGCCCAAAGTAAATATCACTTATCCTGCTATATATGGTAAAAATATGGAAGTTTGTAATTGGAAGTTCTTCAATTTTGCATGATCTCCATGTCCCAATGGTTTGGCTAGTAATTGTAGGATGTAGAGGATCCAAATTGATACGCCGACACATATTTGAAATACGCATTTTATAATTTCTCTCCCGTACAGTAGCACATAAAACCAACCACTGTATTGTTTTAATCTCATAACCTTGACAATCATGTAATCCTAGTTGGAGTAATACACCTCAACTATAGACTCACGATTTTGTTTTTTCTTGAAGACAATGCAACCAAAAGACAAGTGGTCGAACAACCTACGTGATTACATCATAAGACATAAGCAACAACGTAAACCTTAACCACTCAAACCTGGCGAATTTATTAAGCCCACGTACACACTATTGAGTATTGTCATTGTTACTTTATTAATTTGAATTACTTCATTGTATGATTTTAATCATGTGTTATATTTTAGCAAACATTTGTAATAATGATCTCACCACATATCTATTACTATTCCAAAACATATATATTTTATTTACATTAGTAAATAAAATAAAGAGGGGTCAGAGGTGTCCCATTCAATCACCAACCCATATTATTTCAGAATCTATAAATTATCAGATTTTTTTGGATTATACCAAAAAAATACATCCAATTATATTACATAACAATTATTTAGTTATTATGAAAAACAACAAATAAAATATTTAGTTTTATGTGCAGTCTTGACTTGGGCTAACCAATATCTTGTCAACAAGCATAAGGACAACTTCCACTGGGCCATGCATAGATCATATTGGACCTAATGCCAATAATCTTCTACTTTTGTGAAATTTTGGGGATTTACCTTTGGAAAACAATTGTGGACTTAAATCCAATCTTCATTTAGGTTTATTGCATTTTAGTCATTAAAATTTAAAATGTTCACATAAATCTCTATTTTTTTTTTTTCTTTTGAAGGAGAGTTTCACCAATCTGTAATGAAGGTGCACAACTCAATTTCAAAAATGTGTATTCTAATGTTGACATAGGTATATATAATTAGTCAAACTGTTTTAAAATATAAAAAAATAAACCAAAATATTTACAAATATAGCAAAATTTTATTGTCTATCTACGATAGACTGCGATAGACTACTATTTGTGTCTATCTGTATCATGATAGACACAAGTAGTAGTCTATCGTGATATATCGCGGTCTATCGCAGATAGACTATGATATTTTGTTATTTTTTGTAAATATTTTCTACAATTTTGTTATTTAAAATAATTTTCCTATTTAGCCATTATATATATATATAAGTTTTTTTATTAAAAAAAAAAAAAAGAAAGGTTTATTGAATAAAATAAATGTATTAAAAGTTTCTAAACCCCAATAATATATCTAAAAAATGTTAAGACCAAAATGCATCTATGATCAATGTTATGATCCTATCATATATTAGTAAAATGAGCCTAACTCAACAATAATTGATATATATTGCCTCCCTTCACATCGAGGTTCATATCTCTCAATCCCTATCTTTTGTACTAAAAGAATCATTCTTTAGACAAATATAATATTACATTCTAAGTTGTCTTGCACTCATGTATTTGTACTCCAAAAAAAAACTCAAAAATATTTACAAAAATAAAATATATCACGAGATAAATTGATAATTCATTGCAATTTGTGATGCACCAAAATATTTTTTTAACATTTTGCATTATTATAGGTGGTTCGCTTAGCTTTTTAAGAAAGACAAATGTGGTGGGGTCTTCAAATTATTGATAAGTTTCCATATACCAATTAATCTTTATTAGTTAAATTGTCCCCATAAAATAATAGTTTCATCTTTTTTTTAAATGTGGACTATTTGATGGCATTGTCTTGCTATATATAATCTTTGTTTCTTGGAAAGATTTCGAAAGAGGAGCTTTAATATTTTCCCTTAACCATTCCTGGGCTAAAATTACAACAAAATATCTATTAACATTGTCCTTTATTTGAAAAAGAAAAAGATATATCATTCTTTTAAAAGCTATAATATTATTCTTGATCTTTCATAAACATTTCAAAACTACTCTAGAAATAGAAATCTGTTAAAATGTTGGACAAAAACTGAGACTTAAAATAATAAGTTGGTGACCCAAAACACAACCACACTCCTTTCACATCTCAATTTTCATTTAAAATTTTAAGATTTCTACTCTAAAAGTAGATTTGAAACATTTATTAAAGATATTGACCGTTTTTAAACAAATGTTTTTTTTTTTCTAGCAATTTTAATTAACCCTAAGTTAGCTCGATCGTTTAGTTTTAACTCTTTATGTTGTAAGAGAGTGAAAGATTTGCAAGAGGATTCACTTTTTTGAAAAATTATGTTTTGTTAACAATATTTCTATCAAAGTTCGATAGAGATTTGTAAGGACGATTTTCGTTGGCCCACTACAAGTTCAAGTTGTATATAATGTGTGGAACCCAATTATATCAATATGGAATCAACAAGATACGAAACTGATTTGTAATTACTGTTCATTATGGATGAATTGTTTGGATTTACACAAAGCCAACATGTCAACTTCCAAATAAGGATCAAGTTTGTTCACAAAAATCCATTGAATGAGTACATTTCCTCCATAAAACAAGTGTTCTTTTTGTCTGTGACTCTTGAAAAGGGATATACGAGACAAATCCATTAGGTCCAATAGAGAACATGGATACTCCGTAGACAAAAAAAAATCCAAATTTTGAACCATGCATAGTCAAACCTTCACCTGTTTCTTTATAGGTAATTAATTTGTTGGGGAGAACGTAGACAGCCTACCATAGCTTGCAAAAGATTAGAGTGGAAGCTTTGAGCCCAACTTCCTTGCTGGGGATCGCTATTTGTTCAACCTACTATAGAAAAAGTGATAGCCTTGTTCATCTAGATGTCATTCTTGTTACCTTGTGCATTTGGACGTCGTCCTTATGGAGGATCACCATTTGTTCGACTTGTAGAAAAAGTGGTAGCCTTGTACATTTGTACTTTATCCTTGTCGAAGATCGCTATTTGTTTGACTTATCGTGGAAAAAATGATAGCCTTGTATATCTAAACATCCTTGTCGAGGATTGCTATTTGTTCGACTTACCGTAGAAAAAGTGGTAGCCTTGCACAACTGGATAACATTATGACAATGTCGACCACCTTTAGTTGATCTTTACTAGGGGCCAAATAACTCACCTTCAAACTTCTGCCTGTTTTGAGAGACAGAGCTTCACATCCTCCAAACAACATCTCAGGAACAGATAGAATGCAAGAAAAAAGGTTGTAGGGAAAGAAGTCTACCATGATGTGTAGAGATTATAATACAACTCTGATTCCTGCTTCATATTAACAAGCATCAGAGTGAATGATGTTCAATCTGACGCCTACCTGCTTCATAGCCATAGACAGCAGTTCAAAGACGGATTCTACGGTCGAATTCCCATTTTGATTATGAGGATAACCAAATGCCACTCAGGCGAAAAAAATAATCTGTAAGATGAGATACATTGAAAATGTTGGATGGAACAAAATAGACCTCAAACATGGATGGCAATGGCATTTGTATCCAACGATAGGCATGATCGAGTTATGAGACTAAGAGATTAATAGAACCAACAGGACAAGCCTTTCTACAACTAAAGACCATATGACATTAGGATCTACTTAATAATGTTGTGTCGTGGTCATCCTAATAACTTTACACGATCAACCTACAGCTAAAGTTTGATCAACATTAGAGTTTGGCTTCTCAGCACGAAAAGCAAGAAGCATAACAAGTCACAATTAACACACATACATGGCTACTGTTTAATGGTTAGGTATTACAGACAAACCATTGGGAAAGTAAATAACAAGATCGGAGTCATCAAATCAGCAGTTACCATCTTCAGAAGATCAGTCATTGTTTATCGGTAGTAAGCTGGTTGATATGCTGGGGCCATTGTATTTCCGTAACCACCATATGCAGGATACGACATTGGAGGTGAGGGAAACGAACCAGCATGTGGAGCAGCTTCTGGTGAGTAAGTATAAGGATTTGCTGGCGGGCTTCTGCTGCCATACATTGAGGGTGGGGAATGGTAAGGTGGGACACCAGCAGGGTACTGAGAGTGCGAGGGAGACCTGACAAATGCAGGAGCTGCAGGGTATGAAGAGACATATGCATTCGTCAAACGACCAGCCTTGGCAGGAGGCATAGGACCACCGTTGTTTGCTCGTGTTCTCTTGTTGGCAGGGACTGGAGCAGGTTTCCTCTTCTCTACCTTCACCTTTTCCAGCTGTTCAAGGCGTTTCTTAAGGTTTTCTGGAGGGAACTCGGCCTGAAGCTTGTACTCTTCAATGCACTTGATAACAGCTCGGAGTGCAGACTGCTCTTTCCGTGCAGCAAGGTGCTACGACAAACAAAACAAACATATACTAAATACTACTACCTCTAATATATTGTATTGAAATCATTGCAGAGACCAAATTATACAAGGGACCCTAGAAATGAGGACAATTCCTTATAGTATAGACCAATCAGACACAAATAGGAAAGCCTATAACACAATCTCTTCCACCTTCAAACAAATAGACAGATGTATATAAAATAAAATTTCCACATTGAAGATATCCTAGCATAATAAATGAGTGGTAAATATGATTGACACAATAGTCCAATGGACGCCATTGATGATCCCACAATATTACATGCAAGATATTTACATAATTTTGAAAACTGATTTCAAGAAATATTAGTGAAGTTAAGAAATAGGATAAAATATACCATTGCTCTGCCAGCATTATTTGGGTCTTCCGAAATAGCAGCTGCAGCTTTCTTTGCATCCTTCAGATAAGCTTTCAGCAGTGGAACAGGGGGAAACTTATCCGCAAGACCAACTTCATATGTAAAATGCACGGCATCAAGCTGCTGTCCCCGGCTGATTAATTCTTCAATCATATCTACACATGATACTAGCTTAGAAGAATAAAAAATACATCTGCAGTTTTCCCATTATCGTTATGTCTTCCATGATATAGTAATAATAACAATAACAAGGCAGTGATTCAGAAAGTTACAGTATGGTCATGCTATCAACCAATACAAATGCAAAAGCTTAAGAAGTTCTACACAAGAATTAAAGAAAAAAGAAGAAAGAGCATACATATTGCCAAGAGAAAATCACACATGATCAACTACATATTTGCTTAGACCTTGGAAATTATAGTAATGTCTTCCATTATGAATCAGGAAAGTAATTTAGAAAGAAAACGAAGGGGAAATCTTGAAAGGGAAGAAAATTACTTCATCAAGACTTAAGGTTTTTGTTTATTTACAGAGGAATCCATATCACATTGCAACTAGTAAGTTACGATGAAACTATTATCTATCAGTTCCAAAATATTTCTAATTATGGCATCATTATATACCTAAACTGAAACTGACACTTAACCCCAATAGTCGCTTGAGGATGCAATTGCTATAAAATCCGACGTGATGCTACTCCTAACCCATATATTCAACTACTCTGTAATAACTGGCAAGAACCCACTCCGCTAAAACATCAAATTCGTTCTATCAAAAACCACCCGGCCCCAAATCGATGCAATGTTGCGAAAGAATTGGTTATGCTACCAAAATAATCCTTCTCTAAGGTAATTTGCCATGCAATCTTCGTAAAAGCTCCCTCCCGGCGATCGATTAAGGTTCTGTGGTTGGATCTTTATGAAAACAAGAACAAAAACCCATACTAGTAGATGGAAAAGGAAAAAAGACAAAAGGCGAATATGGTCTAGCTTCTAAAACAAACTCAAGATCAGAAATCATATCATATCATTTTTCCTTATGAAATGAAAGAGAAATTTCAAAGAATTATACCAGGCATTATATCTCCAAGGCCAAGTGATACAGCCAGCTTGGGCATCTGCTTCCGCCAGGCCGATCCAACCACAAGCTTCCTATACATATCAACATCTTCCCTCTTTACAATCCCAAAAGTAACCAAGTGCTGTAAGAAGGTGTGGACGTCCGGTGTTCTAACATTCTCGATACCACCTCGCTCTTCTAAGCTCGCCTTCCAAGTTTCAGCGATCTCCTTGGCGCGCTCTTTCATGGTAGGAGTAACCAAAATCCTTGACTTCCCGATCACTGGGTCTACAACAACTGGAATCAGCGATTCAAGCACTAAAACACAAGCCCAGCCCAAATCATTCCCACCATCACTTTTTTCCACTCTCTTGTCAAGTGGAAACACCTCCGAGATGGCCTCCAGCACGAATCTCGGCGGATCGATGCATTCAGCTAAAGCCAGATGAATTTTCGCCCTCAGTGCCTCCAATTCCTTCTTCTTACCAGTGATAAACCTCCAAAATCCACCAGAATCCATTTCTAAACAGAACGATTTCAGCTTCAACAACAATCCATCGCCATCATCGACTTCACCATTCTCATCAGCATCTTTCTCAATAGCTTTAAGCGCCGCCTCCATACTTTTCTCGACCTTACCAAGCGCGATCTGAACACTGCCCTGGATACTAACCTCCCGCTTTTCCAGCTCATCAAGTGACTCCTTAGTCTGATGCTCTAGGGTTTGAATTTTATGCCTCAGTGCCTCCGATTTCTTCAGAAGATCTTGTTCCAGATTAGTAAAGTGATCGGAGAGCTCCTTCCAAAGCAGAGTACAGCTCGTCATCAGAGACGTCTGCCTTTGGAACTCATCGAAACTCGGGTGAGTCAACTCACTCACCTCTCCGGGATCGGGGATCGACCCCATTTCTTTTTGCCTCTCGAACGGCGGCGGCGGCTCAGCGGCGGAGAAAGAGAGATAGAGAGAGAGAGAGGAGAGAGAAAGGGCGTGTGAAAAAGAAAGAGAAGAGGGAATGAAACTTGAAACGGAAGAGATAAATCAAAGAGACAAGACACTGAAATTACATAAACCAATAAGAGAGAGACACGTACGAGATAATTACCGGAAACCGGCGTCCAAAAGTTACTTGTTAAGCAATTCTACAATGCGCCGACTATCCCTGCCGCTTTTTAAATCAAATATATATTTTTTCTTTTTGGTTCTGATTTAAATTTTAAACTCCCTATTTCTTAACCTGAATTTTTTTTTTTTTTTCTTTATCAAGATATTCTTACCTGAATTCTTTAAGTATATTCTATTTTTATTTTTATATTTTGTTAAACTCATCTATGAACTTTTAATACTCTATTTAATAACTCTTAAAAAAGGGGGGGGGGGGGGGGGGGGGGAA
>QLSR01000464.1:1824244-1847041 GCA_031780015.1 Citrullus colocynthis | reverse complement strand
GGGGAACACTGTTGTTTAATCTTAAAATGTATTCTTAAAAAAAATATATATATATATATATTAAAGACAAAGTTAAAATTTAGAAATTCATTTGAAATCTTTTGGATTAGAAGGATGAATAGACAAAACAATAAACCTAAGTGACAACCTTTTTGGTGTTGAAATTTTAACATTTATTTTTGTGGATAAATCTTAGTGCCATCTTAATTCGAATTACAAAATTACCATACATCGATTTGCTTAATGAATAATGATCTCAGAGCAAATAAATATTTTATATGAAATGAATGAACAAAACAAACTACTCCTTATTTTATCAAGATGGGCTATTTCTTTTTTACTATGTTTACTAGAAGTATTAAATTCATACATTAAAGACACTCGATCTGAATTTAATTTGAAATTTGATCCAGCCAAAAAAAAAAAAAAAAAAAAACTTCAAATTCTTAGTTCTAAGTTTGGAAGATGAATGATGTGTCCACTTCAAAATAATTTTGCGTGTCATTTTGCTGTCTATTCTGAAAATTCCCCATCAGACCGTTTTATTTTATTTAGTATAAAATGGACAAAACAATGACACATAACTTAATTTAACATCAAATGGCTAATATTTTGTCAATTGATCAAACAAATGCAAATTAAAATATGATACTTTAAAAAGGTCAGCTTTTTTATTTTCTTTTCAAACAAAAGGACAGATTGATTATACTAGTATTTTGAACCCCTAATCCACTAGAAAATAACAATGTCTATATCAAGATTCTACAACGACTATTATTTATAATAAAATTATAAAAATTACGTATAATTTTTGATAGCGATTGAATACTACTAAGTATCATAAGTAATTATTATTACTAATGTTACATCAATTCAAACATTCATACATTTCCTAGCCTTAAAATTGACGATTTTGTATATTTATTCAAATGGTCCATGTCATTCATTCTAGTTAATTGATCCGTAGAAGAAGAAACACTTCGTGTTACATAAATGTATATATAAAAAAGCCCGGAAAGAAATGGGGTAAAGTTGAAGCAAAATGCTATCTTTGCTTGATTGAGTCAAGCCATTGGATTTGAAGATAAGATTGGGAAAGGTGAACGAGAAAACAATTTCCTTGATAGAAAAGACGACATATCCCTAAATTTGCCACTTCATATACAATAGACATTCATGTAGGTGTGAATTATTTTATTCCCTAAGTTTGGGCTAAATTCAATGTATGTTAGCATGGTTGAAAATAACAACATTAAAGAGAGTATGTGGAGTTGTAGAATACATGTAAATCAAGGGAACAATACTGAGTATACTATCTACAAAACATGCTACTATGTTTTTCGGGTAAATAATTCTAAGGTTAAACTTTTAAAAATATCCTTGTAACGTTGTATTTTGTGCCAAAAATATTTTTAAACTTCAAAGAAACACAAGAGCTCAAAAGTATCCCAACCATTAATTTTGGATGGCAACTATGAACACCTTGTTTTAAATATACCCGTAAACTTTAAAAAAGAATTAAAAAAAAAAAAAAAAAAAAAAAAAAAAAAAAAAAAAAAAACCCTAACATAAGGTAAAAGTTTGAAAATTCATTGGTTGTTTGTATATGAACAAAAACTATTAATACCTCGTTGCTAAACTTTTAAACGTTGCATCAAGGAATGTTTGAGAGAGATTCTAGAATGATTAAAATCACTTTTGTCATTTTTCAGAATCACTTATAAAATATTTAAACTCATCCAAAATCAATTTTAATAGTATGAAAAATGTGTTTTAAGTTGTAAGATTAAACATTGAACTGGTTTTGAGTTATTGTAGATGTGTTTTGAAAAAATTAATTTTAACCATTTTAGAATCACTCCCAAACTACTACAATTAATATCTTACTTTTAAGATATTTTTTCCAAAAAAATATTTATGATTTATTTACAACCCATCACCATCCTCTTCTAATTTCCTATCACTTCTATATTTTTCCCCTTATTTTTCTCCTTCTTCGTATAATGTGTTAAGTTTGACATAGAATCTCGTGATAATTTTTTGTATCAGCGACATTTATAGTATATGATATTTCCAAATATGATTCAAAAATATATGATGTGATCTCATGAGCAATGTTTCAAAGTTTAGACCAGATTAGTTTTCCAATCTCATTTATACTGAGACTATCAACTTCTTCTCACCTACACAACAGAAATCATCTTAGTCCTCTAGTCTTCTTTTACCAAGCATCTTGACTCACTAAGAAACCTAATATTCTTCAAGAATGCCTTTGGTCGGTCTAGTAGAGTCACCTAAAAACTTCACAGTCCCTAGTACCCTATTATCACCAAAACCCACTTAGGATTTTAAATTTTAACTAGTGACACTTCATAATGACATAGCTAACAAATCTTATGTGACAATCTACATAGAGTGATAATTAAAAGGCCTATACCCTATTGAGCAAGAATGATCACTAACAAAAGTAACTATTTATATAAGAATTCATCAGTCCACCAACTTAACAAATTAGTGCTAACAAAAGTGACTGTTTATATAAGAATTTCAATAGTGTTACTATTCAAGTATGCATATTTCTTGAGAAACTTCATCTAACAAAATTATGCACCTCAAATACAAACTTCTGAAGTTAGACCGTGTTTACCAACCCATTATGAAAATTAGTATAATTGTAATGAGGTCATTGGTAAATCATTCCTAATAGGCCTAAATCGCAAATACATTTAGATTGTTTTTTATCATGCTTACTTCAAATTTTGACTCCTCATATTATACCTCTTTAATTAAAGCCCCACCCATTCTTCATTTAAATTAGACGTTTTGATTATAGATTTAGAAGTAGATTCCATCGCTCATGGTCATTACACAACACAAATAAATAACAACAAACAAAATCAGATGAGATCCACTTTTTGAATGAGGAGTAAATGTTGGCTTATTTGAAAGTATATAATGTTATATACTAATGAACACAAGTGCAGTGTAGAAAAGGAAGGAAGTAGGGTGTGGGAAGAGTGCTTTCTCGAAAACCAAAGTAAAAGAGGAGAGGGGAGAAGGAATAGGTGGGGAATGGGCCATGCCTACACAGAGAGAGTCTGACCACCACATGGGTTCAGTCAGTTAAAGTGCAGACAGATGCCAAACAAGGTACGCAATTATACACAGCGACTCTTCTCCCCTACACCACCATCTCCAAGCATGCGCTATCACACGTGTAAAGTTTTCCCCACCATATTCCAATTCTCTCTCTCACTCACTTGCCTTCTACATAAAACCACATTCTTCCCCCTCCTTTTTCAACCTAAAACCTCACAATCACCAATTATTACCTGTCAGAATTGGAGAATTCTATGGGAGGAATCTTTAAAACATTGCTTGCAACACACAGAACGAATGAGAAGGTTAAAAAGGTCTTACCCGACTCAATTCAACTAGTTAAGATCAACATCAACTCAAGGAACCATACAATATTGTGGATAAGATTCCCAGTCGAGCGTGTCAAAGTACCTTCCCCACCGACACACAAGGCTAAGTTTCATCATCCAACATCACTACCCCAGAGATAACATCTTCCTATTTCTACTTTTGAAAGAAAAAAATTCTTCAAATCATATCAAACAGAAACTACAGACACTCAAAAGCAAACAAAAACTAGGTCACAAAAGCTAGCCTTCTCTGGTTTTCCCCCTTTCTGCATATGCTACACATTGCCTTCAAAAAGTACTCAATTAGATTTCTATGCAAAAAGGTATATTACCCAGCTGTATAACTTAAATACATTACACATGCATCAATGCTATATCAAAAATTATCAGATTGGGCATTTTACATCCTCTACTCAAAACTAGGATCCACCCGACTGGTCACCTGGATGCACAGATTTGTACTCCAATTCAGAAATATACATATGCAAGCGTCTAATCCACCCCTTAATAATTGTTGATCATCAGTTGGAATCTCACCCACCCAACCGCAGTTGCTCCCAACTCCAAGCTACGGACCCCTTATGGTACACGAACATCAATAAGTACATGGAAGCGTAACTGGAGACAGGCTAGTGTGATTGATTCCACACTTCAAAATTGTACGCTTGTCCTGAAAAAGTACTGAGCAACGGGCAGGGTTTGTTTACTCAGAATTAGCTTCCTTCCAAGATGCTTATACAGCAGCGACTCAATTATAGTCGATTATGATTATATCCTGCTCTAACATACATTTGTATCACTGCCAACAAATAGCAGGGTCTAGAGTAAAAATGGTGTGATTGTGCATGTTTGTTTATACGACAACATTCTAATAGTTCAAGCTTTTTTCAATCACTAATATTTAAAACTGTTGACAAAAAGCCAGACCCATGTTCCACATCCTACCGTACACATTTATCCTACAGTAGAAATAAATAAAATTACGCAACAAATCCAGGGAAACTCCTGAAATAACGTTACTGGTAGACCAAATAACCACCTCCTTTTAACAAAGGACAATATTCAACAAGTTGTTTGGTAAAGACTTCATCCATGAACCATCGAGCTCAAAAATGAGGTGGCTCTGAGTGTTGCAGTTCAACCAAGGACACAAATTGAAGACGTGCTGAACAATATTTATGAGATATTCTACCTGGACGATTTGAAATCCCTGCAGCTCTCTATGGTTACCTTCTTCCTTGTATCAAAATCAACTTTGTCCATATCAGCTGCAGTTGCAAGATAGCCATAAAAAATCCTTTTCCTCTCTCCAGACTTTTCATCCACCTTCACAAGATTTGGATTTTTATCATCATCCCTGCTAAATGCTGCAGGTCGCACGCGAGCCCAAGCTGTACGTCCGTGATTGTCCTTCTCGAAAAGTTCAGCCAGCCTCTTGGCTTCATTGAGGCCAGACTGATCACCCGAAAACTTGATCAAAGTTGTGCCCAAATGGCCATCCCTTCCATACAAAGACTTGGACTTCCCACCCCCAAACCCGAGGTCTGGGAAAAAAAAAACAAACAAGGAAGACCAAATGACTTGTCATCAGGACAGCTAAATGCCAAAAGACTGATAGCAAACCAGCATATTATAGAAGGTAAACTCCTTGAACTAAGAACAGAGGTAGCTATGTAGAAACTAAATACGCATTTTTAAAACTCTCTATTTACTAAGCTTAAAAATCTTCAGAGTCTACAACTCACATATGCCATATGGCATGATCATTTAAAAACAGCAAACTAGACCCAAGCACACACTACAGGAAGCTTGAGAATATGGGAAACCCCAAACCAAATATCATAATAAATTGAAAAGACAATCAGAGCCAAGTTATTATCATGTCTACCAATTCACAAAACATCCCACTAGAAACTAGTATGATAAAGAGTAACAATAATCAGTCAATCGTGCACTGTTATAAAACCAAGGAAGGAGCACAAAAGTAAAGGAAAGGTGGTGTCAGATAAAGAAGTTTCCATGGTGTTAGTTAAGCATATCTTAATATGAGAACGCCTCCCATTTATCTGAATCTAATTCTTCCATCTGGGATTGCAAAACAATTAATTGCAGAGCCTATCACTACCTCCATTGTCTCCCACACTAGAGACAGATGTGCAATTGAAGTTACAGTCTAGGTTTAAGTAATCAAAATCAACCCCAATTTCTTCCAATTCACATCAGTCTAAATTAATGCAAGAAAATACATACACGATGAAATTAATCAATTGATCATCAAAAGATCTCCTGTAACCTGCCGGTAACCTCTCTTAAGATCATCAAAAGAAATTTTGTAATTAGTTTCATTTAGGAAGGGTTTTCCCTTCCCTCTGCTCCTAAGCTGCATCTCTTTTGGAGTGCATAAAACTTGAGCCTAAATAATATAATATAAAATTCATACTAATTGAAGAAAAGAGGTGTAGCTTTAAAACAAGGAAATAAAAATTATATTCAACTCAACATTACAGTCTCAATAAATGACTAAGAGGTCAAGGGTTTCAATCCATGGTGGCCACCTACCTAGGAATTAATTTCCTATGAGTTTCCTTGGCACCCAAATGTTGAAAGGTCAAACAGGTTGTCCCGTGAGATTAGTTGAGGTGCACAAAAGCTTGCCCGGACACCCACAGATATTAAAGAAAACATTTGAGAAGCAGGGAATACCAAAAATCATAACTAATGCACCAAGTAGATGCCTATATACCTTTAGGTGCTTGGGTCTCCCCTTATTTCATTTATTCAACGAAATGTTTCTTATCTAAAAAAACAATAAATCAATAAATAAATAAAAAAGAATGCCTGCAGTAAAATGCAGATTCTCAGATAAAACTCTCTCGAGGCTGCATAGCTATTTGTATCTCATGAATATCAGCAACCAAGATTGAAACAAATTCACCAAGGACTCCAAAAAAAGCTACAGTGATTTAAGGATGTTAATTGGAAAATGGATTACATAAAGCCCTTCAAATGAGCTGTGAAACAGCATCACCAACATGAAAACAAGACAATAACAGAAAAGAAGTCCTCTAAGGTACCAACGTGCCATCAATGTACCCTGGAGGATTCAGATAAAAACTTTAGGTACATTAATTATAATTGCACTATAAAGCAGGTAAATATAACCTAATAATGATCTGCAACCATACTAATAAATTAACTCAAGTACTTGTACTAATAAGTGATTAAGTTACTCCACTTTCTAAACTGCTTGCCCAAGAGACGGATCATCTGTGACTCTGACAGAATTGAGAGAGAGAATGAGAGATAAGAGACCTGATAAGTAAGGTATTTAAAGCTATTTTTTTAAGGGGAAAAAGTAGACTTAAACAGTGTAGTCCCTCCTCCCTACAATGGGAAAACACTTGAACATGGGGGAAAAGAATAACAGCTTCTATGGATAAGAAGCTGAGATTTGATCCAGACAGAGACTAAGAAAGAGGGAGAAATAGCTTCATTCACATTCTATGGATAAAGTACTCTCCTTGACCAAAAGCATTCATAAAACCCTTTCCAATTGGCTTTGAAACAGTTGCACTAACAGTAAAGTATCAGAATAAGTATAAGGTTCCACATGTGGCATCAACTCATCCATGGAAGATTCAGATATACCGTCATGTTTATTAACAAAAAAAAGTACGATAAATATAACCATGTTTCTCATCAGTGACTAAAAAGTTCACTAAATTACTCTGCATTCTAAATCTGATGCCTAAAACAGATGGACATCTGTGACAGACTTGAGAAAGTCCAGGGGTGTTTTATGTGCTTCTAAACGAACTTGCTAAGCAGTACAGTTGTAGATGCAGTACGGCCCAGTTGATGGACCTTATTCTACCTAGCAAGAGATAAATCGATTCAGAAATGAAGAATGGAAAGATATAAGAAGGTGCACTATACCTCTAATTTTATTATCCATTGCTTTGTTTCCCAAACCCTCCATGCGCCCATCTTTACTCTTTCCAGTAATAGTATTATGGATGATAACTATAGGAGGCCACATAATCAGATCTTCCTGGTTAGCTGCTGCTTCGTCAGCAGATAGAAACTGGTACCCTCTTGAATTATCAGGAGGCTTTGAGTAGTTCCACCCCATTAATACACAGAGAGCTTTATGTAAACCCAAATGATCCACTTGTGAGTCAGCACTCTCAGAGTTGTATGTGTGCATAATAAGGCCATGCATATCTGGAAAATCTCTAGAGGACCTGAAAGTAAGCATATAAAGGAGGGGACAACATTCTTTAGGAGCCCAAAGTATGATTTTTTAATAGGTTCAAACTATAATGTAAGCCTACAAATTTGAACCAAAATGGGAATAAGTTGGTAAACACCACTCAAAATTGGGTGGAAACGAAGACTCCAAAGTTGCAAAATGCAATATCAAGCACAGAAAACATGCATCAATTCCACAACTTCTTACAAAGTCTTCAATGAATTACAAATTAGGTCTCAAAACTGCTTCTTAGTTCTTTAAAAAGGGCTAATATCAAACCAACAATCACTTCTCAAGTGCAGTAGTCCCAAGTATTTTTAATTTTTGACGTGATAGTTCCAGCTTTGTGACCCCAAACAAAAGATGGAAGATTCAGTCCAGACAAACCACAGAAGATGCGAAGTTTCTCCATCTCAAGTTCTCCTGTCACTTAATTTATGCACGTTTAACATCTGGGATGTCAATGGTGAATGATCTTGATTACTGGGCATCATAGTTTCTTCCTCCATACCTTAAGATTCTTTGAATTCATACAAATTCATTCTGAGAGGAATTTTAATAACATGCCTAAAATCTATGGTCTCTGTGTTTCAAGGGGTTTCTTTCTACCTACCCTTCTATCTCGTCTGAAAAATTCATTGATCAAAACATTGAAGTTTGAACTCTTCCACACTATTGGAAATTAAAACATAGGCTTTAGATGAGAAGGAGTTTAACATTAATGAACAAACATGCACAATATTTGGGAACCAAGTATTGGTAACAAGGTTCATATATTTGCATGTGGTTGCCCATAGGTACACATTATACGGAGCATACCAAGACCAGGTGCACCATTTGAGTAGAAAACAAAACTAACAAAGTTCGTACTAAACAAGCTTGTTTTTTGTATGGGATATCTATTTGAGTTTCCGAGATAGCTTTTAAGCACCTCGACTATTCTCACAAGATAAGTGATCGACCCTACTACATTTGGTTGCTAAAAAACCTCAAAGTTGTAGGATATTTAATCGCAAGTAGGTTTGCCACCAACCATGACTGGAATTTGTGTCCTCCAAACCAACCCCCGCCCGGTCCCATGGTGATTAGTGATTGTATTGGACAGACTTACTGGAAAAGTATAGATTGTATTGGACAGACTTACTGGAAAAGTATATACATCTCAAGCGTATGATCTATACTACTCAAGGTAGATAGACTTCTCCAATAGGAACAAATCAAGAAATGAGTCCTTACATTGGGAAGCCTAGATGAGAAGACAAATACGATAAGCTCACAAATAACCTCTGAAGACCTTTCAAACACTTGGAACTATTTCCTAGTTTTTTTTTTTTTTTTTTTTTAATAAACAAAAACATAACTTTTCATCGATAGAATGGAAATAGGCTAATGCTCAAATTAAATGAAACAAAAGAGCAGAGAGTACACGATCATAGAATCTTAGGATCAAGAAATGCACCCGGATATCTCAACTAGGTTGACACATCCACAGCACCCTCATTATTAGAGAATCACCAACTAGAAGATCAAGCAAATCTATTTAAGTTTGTAGGGTGACAATGGGTAAGCTAAACCTACTAGAATAGTCCTCCATCAATGTAAGGAGGAATGGCACCAAGGAAATAAGTTCTCAGCTAGTCCTCCGAAAAGGAGCGAACAAACATGTATAATCACCCTATCCCGTACTATCCTAAACATGACCTCCTAAGAGGTTTTTCTTTCCCTGCTTTTTATGTCTAACTCAATGGGCATATGAAAGGTAGGGTCTATCATATTCTCTTGGTAATTTCAAAAAGTGGAGAGTTGAAAGTTTTCTTCTTCATTATTTATAATTTTTATTTTTGGGATTAGAACCAATTTCATTGATGAATGAAATATCCAAAGAAATACAAAAGGGGCCCATTTCAGGGGGTACAAAAAGATTTCTCCCATTTGTAGAGGTTGTAAATTTTTTACACCAAAATAGAGCATGGAAAACAACTAACTCATTGACATCCCCAAAGGATCTTTCTATGTCATGGAACATCCCCAGAGAGTTTAAGGTTTAAATGGCTTGGATTGTCAGTTAACTAGACTCTAGAATTGACGAAATTATTCTTTTAATGAGAAACTTTCCACCTCATGAACATCAAAGCAGCCCACCTGGCTACCTAATTCCTCAAACACTTCAGATTGATATAGGCCGGAAACGAAGTTTCATAAAAAATGCTAAACAGGACTCTTTCATTTATTATGATCCTGAGATCAAGTCAACTACACACTACAAATATCCCATTTAGAGGCTGGGATTAGAGCCTAACCAAACATTTACCAAGAAAGAGGTAACTAAAGCAAAATCTTGCACCTCTATTAACTACATAGGGAATATTGGAAGTAAGGTAGGAGTACTGACAATATATAACTAGCCAGTTCACTCCACACACCAAACAAATTTTTCTAGATACACCTGATGGTACGCCATGCCCTAGAACCAACAGATTGGACACAAGAAAGTAATTTCATCTGAACAAGCCATCACAAACTGTATCACATGGTTTAAAGAGACCACGCCATGTCTATACCAAAACACAATATCAAAAGTGAATCAATCTTGCAATGAAAAGAACAAAAAATGTCTAAAGTTACAGGGTCATGGCACTTTCAGTGAAGCAACCATACTATCCAAAAAAAAAAAAAAGAACCTAAGGTAACTAAATAAAAGAAAGATACATATACAGGGGAATAAAAAATGGCACAAATCAGGGGAAAACCCCTTCACCAACCCTCTTCCAAGAAAAATTGCCTCACATGAGAACTCATATCAACGAATTACAAAAAAGAAGATAAACCAAAGCCGTAGTATATCAACAAGACTCTCAATTTTCATTGAAAGCCCCACTCAGAATAGCAAGAAACCACAAGAGTACGTTTGTGGAAATTACACAAACTGTGCAAAAGCATTCACATCGGTTAGAAAGCAAAAATATGCCCATGTCCCTGCAGTCAATGAACTATACTCGTCCTTAGTCCCAAAGCCCAAAAATGAAGAGTGGTTGATCCAATTCCATTCAATTTTCTTGAAAATTGATCTCAACGTTGATTTTCTAACACCAACATGCCACCTTGGGGTTGGCTTTTGAACAAACCATCTTTTTCATACTATGAGAGAGAGAGAGAGAGAGAGAGAAAGAGAGAGAGAGAGAGAGAAGCTGTCAATCAAGGCATACAAAAGGACAACCCGCCAATAGGAGCCAAAACAAAGTGAAGACTAAGTTTACTATACAGACAAGGGTATCCAATCCAAAATAACTATGCCAAAAGAAAAAAATACAAAAGATCCTTCGAGATCAATGCCCAAAGAGAGGCATTGAACTTGATGACAGATCACACCTCTTACACCACAAGCCTATGGTACACAAATATGAAGAAGAAAAGCATAGGACGAAAAGCACAACAAAACCATTGGCCAAGACACTCAACAGTAGCCAGTTCTCCTTTCAAAATGCTTTTGTGCAACACTAATAAGGAAAATCAGCAGCATAGAGACAGTTTTTAAGGAAAGGGCAGTGTATCAAGAAGAAATACTTTATGTATTCATTCCTTCTCGGTCACAACAACAGCAAGTGCAAACAAACAGTTACAATATTTGCTAACAGCAACCACCACAAATAGATGCAGGTAAAAGATTCTAGAAGAGAGTCTGGTTCTTCTTTCCGTTCCATTCTACCTCTCTTCTTCTTCTTGTCAACTCAATTAAACATAACTCACATATCAGATCCAAAATTACAAAAAGCAAAATAAATGCATAATATTTGACCCCTATTTGCAACAAAATTACAAAAAGTACAATAAGCACGTAATATTTAACCCCTATTTGCGCACACTTAAAGGGTGTTTGGCCCACCGACTTCATAAATCGATGCTAAATAACTCAACTTCAATAGCGTTCTCTATTGAAGTTTGCATTTACGAGGAACTCCATCCTTCCCTCCTCTTTTCTTCAAATTTATCAAAAGAAAACTTCATCATGCAACTCTACATCCCAAACACAGACTTCCTAACTCCAGCATGTTAACTCCAAACTTCATAACTTGACTCAGGCAGAAACACCCCCTCAGTGGGAGAAAGCATAGGAGGAAGAGTTCAAACTATAGGCTCACTTAACAATAAGTCACTATCCATAGTCTCCTCAAAAGATCTTTTCCAGCAGACTTAATAGAAACAGCAGCAGCAGAAAAATATCTTTATAGGAAAGGTCAACGAATCAAAAAGCATATACTTTACGCATTCACTTCCTTCTCGATCACAACAACAGAGAGGTGCAAACAAACAGTGCAATGTATTAACTAACAGCATCCTCCACAAATTATCCCAGATGCAGGAAAAAGAAGCATTATTTATAAGCAGTATATAGAAATAGTGGAAGACAAAGAGAAAAGGCACAAAGAATCCGATTGCAGCAAACCTTGCACAAGCAAGACATTGAAGACGCCCATGTTTCCCATCCTCCAAATAATTCTTTTTTTGATTCGCGTTTTCATTGATAGTCTTCACAAAATGAAGAAATGCCTTTCTCAATGCACTCTGGTCAACTTCTAAATATTTAGGAGCTACATTTTTACCGCTACCTAGCCTTAAACCTTCATTTTCATAGCTCCCACCAACTCGCATGTACTTCGAGAACCTCGTGTCCTCTGTACGACCATATGGATCACTCGTTCCCGCCAGAAAATCACCCCTTCGTTCACCGGAACCAGTAAGAAACCCATTTGCATTCCCATTATGCAAAAATTGCTGCTGTCGCCTGGTCAAATCGTCTTTCTCATCCTTCCTGTCCTTCTCATTGTCGTCGTTGAATTTCCTTTTCATCGACGAATCTGCAGGACCACCACGTTCATCAGTCCCCCGAGAATTCCAGTGATCTTGAGGCCTAGCACGCCCAAATTGTTCTTCCCGAACACCCCTAAATTCATCTGGACTCATAGGTCCACCCGGGGGAAACCGATGGTCAAATCCACCGTATTCATGACCAGGACCACCTGAACCCATTGGTAAAAACCGACCAGCAAGATCCATGGACCTTGCAGGCTGAGTAAATTCGTGATAATCGAGAGGGAGAGCGAAGTACGACCGTACACTTCCATCGGCAAGAACAATCGTGCGGCGCTCAAGCATATGGAATCCATAAGACGGCGGAGGCGGTGGGCCAAGAGCTGAGGGGTCAGGAAAGGGAAGTGGAACCCCAGGAGAAGGGAGTGGAGCCGATGCCGGAGTTGGATTAACAGCCTTGTCGGTAGGATGCTTGGGGTGAGTGGAACTAGGACTAATTGCAGATTTGGAGGAAGAACTATGGGGTTTGGATGATTTAGAGTCGGATTTAGGATCGGAGGGAGGATTGCTGGTGGAGGACTCCCAGCGGGATTTCCTGTTAGAAGGGGCGGCGGAAGAAGAAGAAGGCTTGTGAGATGACTTGGTGGTATTGCTACCTCCGGCCATGCCTGCTGTAAAAGCGGGCGGAGCGGCCTAGGGTTTACGAATGAGAAATCAGAAAATCACCGTTTCGCGGTTCGGATCGATGAATGAATGGGGATTTTATTCTGCCGATAAGCAACGGCTGCTTCTCGATTCCCTTCCCGGCCCCACTTGTAATAAATCCCTTCTCAATAAAGAGTTTTTATTTATTCTAATTAATGCACGTACTAAAAAAAATCTTACACTTGTTTTTAACAAATTAATAGTTTAGCTTAGTTAACTATATTCGAAAATTTCTTTTTATTTATCTATATACCATCTAAAAGGAATTTAAGCTGCGAAAAAAAAAAAATTCCCTCTTTATAATTATAAGGATATATTAGGTAATTTTTTTCATTTTAGTTTTAATTTTTTGCTTGAGATTAATTTTAAATGGAATCGAATTAAAATTTTGAATCTAAATTTTCTCTATCAATTAATTAAGTCACTCCGATTTTCTAAAGTAACTCTCTTTCTTGTTTTTATATTTTGTTATGATTTTTTCCTTTGGAGCATGTCTTTTCTCCAATTTTGCTTTGTTTAATATTTCAACATTGGTCTCCTATGTTTTTTTTTATTATTATTTGTTTTTTTAAACTTGCGATTCCATGAGCATTTTTTTTTTGTTAAATTTGTAATAAAAATCGAAATAATTATCACTATCAATTAGGTAGAGGAGAAAATCATTGTTCTCGAGGTTCTCAAAGTTGATGAAATTTTTCGAAGTTAAGTAATTCATAAGTCGACAAAATGGTAGACAATATAGTGATTTACTATATATATATATATATATTAAATATATATAATAGTTTAATGTAATTTATTATTTAAATGCTTTTAAATACGATTTTATAGATTAAAAAGAGAGAGAAGTTAGAATAGGTTATATATATAATGAAATAAAGACAAAATATGAATTGTACCGTATTGGAAACAAAAGTGAACGCGAAGGCAAAGTAGACATTGTCAATAAAATATACGAAGAAAGACGGAAATTAAAAATTATTGTCTCCCAGCCTTGAATTCATATGATATGATATCATTCTGAATATTAAAAATAATGAGCCAAGTTCTCTTTTTTCTTTTTTTTCTTTTTTCTTTATTTCTTTTTTTAAAAAAAAGAAAACACTTTTAACTTTCAAACTTGTCCCATTATTTCACATTTAAACTTTTTAATTTCATCCAATTGGACACTAAATTTAGTTATATATTTGTCAGGTCTATTTTATATTCAATTTTCACCAATTCATTTATTAATGTTAATCTTTAAAAGAATGTGTAAAAGCTTTCCCAAATTCACTCGTTTCATTTATATCATAAGTAGTACAGATTTGTGTTTGATTAATGTACAAATTAACTTCTGAATAAGTTTGCCAAAACTTACAAATTTTAACAAAAATTAAATTATAATGTCGTCTTTCTTTCAAATCTTATCAAATTTGTACTATGCATATGTTTATAATTAGTTAATCGTATGTAAATTAAATTCAAATAATAACACACACTTAACTACATCCTCAGTGTTTACTATATTGTAACCATTTTTCCCTCATCATTTGTAACTACACCCCAAACACAGACTATTATAACCAAACTAAACTAGCATACACATAGCTACAGACTATTATAACTTGTATACTATTAAAATCCAGAGATTATAATAACCAGCTTAGTGTCACGGTCGTACTTCTCCAACCGTGCGGCGCCATGACATTCTCTCATGCATGGCCAGCCTAGAGGCTAACTCATAGCCAATACATTCTTTTCTCGAACCTTTATGCTCTGTCGGACCTTGGGCGAGTCCTAACTGCCTCACCCGAACTCCCACTCCTCTGGCTTCCCGACTTGTCTCGAACGCCTGTTCGACCTACCACCCCTGTGGGCATCCTTTCGCCCGTCAATGGCCTTGTCTCAAAGAACGTTCTCAACTCGTCGTCTACAACCAGATTTACTCTCAGCATTGTACATCGCCCCCTCACACATTACAAGTCCCTCTTTCACATACATATGCGCCCATCGGGGATCGACGCTTAGGTCACTCGTATATTTGTGGGGACCAACAAGATATCCCTCAACTCGGACCCTACCTCGGTATGGCGACACTTGCGACCATACTACGGCATACGAGGATACCGTGCCGGAACCCGGCCATATATAGCAACCTCTAGTTCACCCGAGGAGGCGCAATGTCGGCACACCCGTGCCACCCGACATTGTCCTTGAGTTACTCCTCCTCACAGGAAGATGCCCGAGACGCTCGTCCCGCGGCACTCGCCCACGCCATGACACACTCATGTGCCATGGGGTAGCTCGCTTAGGCCCTAAGGCCCAGGGGTGGTGGAGAGCCAACACCATGCCTTCCCCCTTATAGTACATTCTGAACATTTTCCTCTTTGGCCCCCATGCATATGCAACTTGGCGAGGGGTCACTCGACCCCATAGAGCGCCCGTCTGACTTCCGATAGACAAGGAATCTGACGTGCTTCCATCCTCTATCGACATGGATCTAACTCCAGAGTTGCTCGCCCAAACTCACCACGATGCCCCTACTTCTGAGGTCATGGCCCCGGGGCCCCCACGTGGCCCCTATTGGGCTTTACCACTGACACTTGCTAATGGCATTGATGCTTGTCTTCTTACTTGTTGTTCAGCTTGACACGTTTATCCACTTACCTTGGTGTGTTGGGTGATGCGCCGTCCTCGTCGGTCGCACCACGGCACTTCTCTTGGCCCTGTATCATTGCCAACTGTGTCGACACTCTTGTGTCGCCACTGCACTGTCTGCACACGTGGGGTCACAATCTACTATCTCCAAGTTAGATTGTGACACTTAGCACCCCAAATAACCTCTCGAAATTTAAATTTTCGCTATTACATAGTTTAAGTATAGAAGAGAGATAAAGATTTAAAATTTAACTCGAAATGATTTTGTAGCTAAATGTATCCACGTTCCATTTACATTAGTTCGAGATTTTTGTATGTATGCCTCAAATCTAGTTACCCTAACGTAAAAGATACTCAAATTTTTTGAAAACAATAAAAATTAACATGGATAGCATTTAGATAGTAGTGGCTACTTTCTTTGCCACTCTCACCAGCAATGCTTTGTTCTTCAAATAATGGAAGCAAAATAGATGCCGGTACTTAGCAATATAGAGTTGGAAGAAGGAGAAGCGCAGCAGTGAGAGAGAGGGAAAATGGCAATGTGAGTGCGAGCAAGAAAGAGGGAGAAAGTAAGAAGCATGATGTAAGTAAGTAAGTTAGAATTCACTGTTCTCAAAATATTTGTGCTCTTGGTTCTCTATCTCATCATCATCAAACAATGGAAGCCCAGTAGATCCTTGTACTTGCAATCAAATTATCAACCGTTGGAAGAAAACTAGAAGCACGAGCATGAGTAAGGAGTGCGAGTGAAACAGGATGAAGAAAGTAACGAACTTAAAGTAAATTATAATATTCATTGTTTTCAAAATCTGAGTCGCCCGAAAGTAACAGAGCACATATGAGGTCACCCGAACAAACAAACAAAAAAAACTTTGATTACATCGATAAAGCTGCCTCCTTGCCCAAATCCCAATTCGCTTTGTTCCATAAAATCCACACCAAACCGCTCTCGGCATAAGCATAACCACAAGCTGAGAACTCCCAAGTTCATTTCAATTACCCAACTTATCCTCTTTCAATTCCTTTCCCCGATTAGGTTTAAAAACGTTTCTCTTCTCCGGATTTTGCTTCCGCCGATTCTCATCGCTGGTTCGTAACTTCGTTCACTGCCGGCACGATGTTAAGAATTAGGTATGGATTACGATGCCAGCTCCTTCTCCGTTTCTTTATGCACACACTCACACACATGGCTTCAGGTCGACGGCTGCCTCACTTCTGTTTAATTTCTGATTGAATTCATTGATGGTGTTTGTTTCTGTCGCAAATTCGGCATTCAATTCATCAACAGAATCTACACCAGGCTCAATAGCTCTTAAGTTAGAAAGGATTTCTATGGTTTGGTTTTGTATTGGGAAGATTTGTTACATGATGAACCCACGATTAAACAGAATAATGCCTCATTTCCTGCAGGGGAATCGCTGGGGATGAAGCCGGGGTATAGCCACTCAACTTGGCTGGAGTAACTACAAGAACGAAGATGGCTGCATTTATTCAAGCAAAGATCTGCCCTACCACTATTTCAATATTGGATAGAAGCGTAAGAAGGGAAAATGGGCGTAAGTAACATTCCCTGTAGCCATAAGTTAACTTCTGTGTTGAATCTGAAACTTTCTCAAATATGCACATTCTTTTTTCTCAGCTGTTCGCATTTATAATACGTCTCGTTCTCGTAGAAGTGAAGATTCTTTTGATGCTTGAAATGTTCAAAATGTATTGCAGCAGCCATATTCCTGAATGCTGTATCATTTATACATACTATAGGTTAAAACTCATTTTTAATTAGTTACAATTTAGTTATTTTAGTTTGCAACAATTTCTCATGTTAATTAGTAAGTTATATTATAAAACTTGAGACTTAATTTTTGAAAAGATCTAAAGTGGTAGGAACTAAATTGCTACTAATTTGAAAGTATAGAGCTCAAATTATTTCTTGTTAAAAGACTAGATCATTACACATTAAAGTTCGTAGACTAAATTGTTACATGTAGAAAAGTTTAGGATGAATATTTTTTAACCTATTTACAATTCTCTTGTTCTGAATCTGAATGCACTCCTACATAAGCTTCATTCATATACTCTTTCTTTCTTGACCTTCTTATGCAACATAACAGATAAACTGCGATCCAGGTCTCAAGTTGTGCTTCCACCTCAAGAAGTTTGTAGACGTCATTTAATGTGTAATGGCATGTCATTGGTTGCGTTTCTCACATTTAACAATGAATCGACACCATCTTTGGCCCAGGCCGAAGAAACACCAAATGACAAGGAGGAAGAGGATAATGGAGTTATCGGGACGATCAAATCAATTTTTGATCCAAATGAGAGAACCAAATCAGGGAAAGTATTGCCAAAGGCTTACCTGAAGTCTGCAAGGGAGGTGGTGAAGACGCTGCGTGAGTCATTACAGGAAGACCCAAAAGATGGTGCTAAATTTAGACGAACTGCAGATGCTGCAAAAGAATCAATTCGAGACTATTTAAGCAATTGGTTGGGGCAACAAACAGTTGTTCAGGAGGTATAACAAGTGACAAACAAATAATGTTAGTTCATGATGGTCATAATGAATTTATAACAACATTTTCACTCACTCACATGCAGGAATCTTACGCTGTGCTAGAGAAGGCAATAAGGTCATTGGCTGGTTTTTATGCAAAGGCTGGACCATCTGCGCCACTGCCAGAAGCTGTTAAATCTGATTTACTGAATGATTTGGATAAGGCTGAAGAATCCTTGTAGCTGATGAGCATTTAGATGAATATTTTTGTTAATATAACATTTCACCTCTAGTTTTGTTAGTTTTGTGAGGTATGGAGCTACTTTTGTTGCTATTCTCCACCTTATTGATCATACAAAGGAATTTATGTTGAATGGATTGAAAAAGAGAAGAATCAAAACTGAGCATACATGGCTGCCCCTGTTTCTCACTTCACTTGTATATCGGCTTTTAAACTACAATGAAAGATATGAAATTTTGTCATAGAAGTACAATGTTGACTGCCTAACATCAATTTCCCCTGCCCCTTGAGAAACAATTAAAAAGATAAGAGTAAATATAACATATCAAAATTTTCAACCATGGCAGTTTGAGTCTTGTTGTTCAACGATCATTCCATATAAGAGGGCACTAATATCTAACGCATAAATATTATTACAACAGTGATATAAGACGAAAAAATTATTCAAGCTGAATAATCAGTTATTTCTCATATACAATAATTGTTCTATCATCAACCACACAGAAATCTTTCTGCCATCATCTCTTCCTGCTCAAATATTCATCTCCAAACAGGACCGAAGCAAGCGTCGATGCTTGCATACACCTTACTGTATTAAGGCGCAAGTTTATCTTGATGGTCAAGTACGTGATAGAACACCTTTTGAACTGTAGACCACACAATACGAACATTGTCATGGCATGTCAGAATTTATCCAGTTGATTCTCCAAATACAAGAAAGAAAGAGATAGACAATTGACAAATAGGATATCATACCTGGGCACGGTGCCGAGACGGCGTGGATCATACTCTGTTGCTTGTCTAAGGGCCCTGGCAAAGGCTTTGAACGTGGCTTCAATAATATGATGAGAATTCTTTCCGGCAAGCTGTGCATCAACAGATTGTTTTCGGAAGAAAAACGAAGTTAGGGAAGCAGAAAATCATAGGCCTGACGAATAAGATAAGAAACTTGGCTCATAAAGAAACACCATGTTTTGAAAATCTTCCAAGAACATAATTGTAATACGCAACTAGGACTATAGAAACAGACTATGGCAAATGAGGTAAATACATATACAACACAAACTGAAGAATTGCATGATTCATCGTTTAATTTGTTTTAGGCTTCTATTTGATTCCATTAAGTTATAAGCTGCTCCAAGTTTTTTTACCTGACGAATGTGAAGAGTCATACCAGAAGTATTCACCAGAGACTGGAAGAAATGCTCCACCAACTATCAGATTACATTGAACAGAAAAATAGAAGTAAGAAATGATTCAGGCATAGGTTTACCGAGATGATGGCATGAAAAACATAAATGAAATAGGAAATGCTCAAAAAACCTGGGTGTCATATGTTCCAACTCTCTGAGTAGGTATGTCTAGATCATAACTCAAATGTGGCCGGCCAGATAAATCCTGTATATCAACTCTAACCTCGGTTACTAGAATGCTGAACGAATGAAAATAAGCAAAGGCATAAAACAAATACTAGAATAAGTACAAACCAAATATTTTAGGCTCTGTTTGATAACTATCTAGTTTTTGTTTTTGAAAATTAAGTTGATAAACACCACTTCTGCCTATGAGTTTTGTTTTCTTATCTACTTTTTGCAAATGTGTTAGGCCACCTATATTGCTTACTTATTGTAGGAAAGGGAATAAGGGAAAAGGGTTAGTATGTGAGAGTGTGGCTGCTGAGAGAAAGTGTTAATTGTTAGTTATTTTAATTATGTTTGTGTGTATCAAGTAAGTTATAAGGAGGGGATAGGGAAGTTATTGATAGTTAGTTTTTTGTGTTGTTTCCATTGTGGAAAGGGAGTGGAGGGGACAACTTGGGTTCCCTAGTATTCTTGTAGTCTTAGGGCATGTTTTCATCTTGAATTAATAAAGAATTGCAGCAGTTTCTTATCAAAATGTTTTCAAAATCTAAACCAAGTTTTGAAAACCAAAAAAATGTAGTTTTTTTAGAATTTGTTTCTATTTATGAAATTTGACTAAGAACTCAAATATTTATTTAAGAGAGGTGAAAACCATAGTAAAGAAACCGTGAGAAAACAAGCACAATTTTAAAATACAGAGAATTATCAATGAAATCTTTATCACACAAGAGTATCCAAGAACGTTGAAAAAATGATTTTAAACTCCGTGATTTGAAATGAAGGTTTTGAAATTTTGAGTATGGATGGTAATTGAAAAGGAAAAGAAAGTTAAGAATTTACTAATATAAGTTTTTAAGAATGACATGTTAATTGAAAATTAGAATATGACAAGGTCAATTAAGTAATTTACTTTTAAATCCTATGAAATCCTGCGAAATCTGAGTATTTTGGTCAAAAAAGTTTTTTTAACGTAAAAACAGGATTTGAAATCATTTCGGATTTTAAAATCATTCTCTTTCTTGTAGTAACAAACAATAAAATTCATTTGAAATCAATTATGAATTGAAATTCCTAAAAAATCAGGAGGTTCCAAACAAACCATTAACCTTTAAGACATGTGATAGACCTCAAAGCTCCAACCCTAGGTTTGGAAAGCTAATACAAGTTCTCCTTCCCATTTCTTGATCTTGCTACTTCCCTGCTCAAATTGATCGACGGCTCAAATCGTAAGCCTATCTAGCTTAAAAGCAAAATGTGTAGCTATAACAATAGTATTATCGAATCATCATGGGTTGGCTTAGTAGTAAAAGAAATAGACATAGTCTCAATAAAAGGTTAAGAAGTCATGGTTTCAATCCATGGTGGCTACCTACCTAGGAATTAATATCTTAGGAGTTTCTGACACTCTAATGTTGTAGGATCAGACATGTTGTCTCACCAAAGAATAAAACAATAGCATTACTGCCCCCACCCCATTGGTTTACGCTCTGGAACTATGTGTCTTACTCCCTAATAAGTGAGGCATTTAATGCAATTGAAGATTAGTTCCCAGCCGAAGACAATTACAATTTGCATTGATAAATGATCTAACAGCCTCTATTAGCACCAAGAAATAGAAGCATAAACAAGAATATCACATGGATCATACTAGTGAGACATGTATAAGTGCTTCATCAAGAGGAGCAGAGAAGTCTCCGAACCGGTAAATTCCTTTCCGATCCCCAAGTGCATTCAGCAAAGCCTACAGAGCAAGAAGATCTAACGTATTCATTTGCAATAGTAAATAGATGATGAAACTGAGAATTGAGTTTTTCCCGAAACTTTGAAACAGAACCAGCTCATAAGCCATAGAAAACATTTTAAAACTCTAATTGACATGCATCAACAGAGTAAACATCTGCGGTAATACAGTACAACAATCTAGAAAATTAAGAATTGAACTTCTATAATAAGTTATGCAATACCGATCCAATCGCAAGGGCAACATCTTCATTAGTGTGGTGATCATCAATGTGGATGTCTCCCGTGGCCCTTACGTGCACATCGAAAAGCCCATGTGAAGAAAGTTGCTAACATGATCAAATAAAAACATTTACATATTACCCATCAATCCAATAAAAAGAACAACTACCAGATAACATAATGTTTGGACAGGCAAAATCCTACAACACCATCTAAATTTCATATAGGAAAAGCTAAAAATAATCACTTCCTCTCAACTAGGAAGGTTTATTTTTCAGCCAAACAACACAACCCATTGAGCGTAGATTGAACGCAGCATAGTTTCTTCAAGGAAACAGAGAAAACCGAAAAGAGGTTCGAGATTGGGGAAGTGCTTACATCTAACATATGATCAAGAAATGGAATCCCAGTAATACTATCCGCAATCCCAGAACCATCGAGGTTTATCTTGACAGATACATTTGTTTCCTTAGTGACCCTTTTCACTTCGCCCACTCGAGGCCCTGAAATTTCAAATAGAAACAGATTCACTAGGCAATATCAGAAAGTTCATGAAGAAAATCAATGGGTATATATAAAAAGTTGGGTTCAGACTCGACCTGAAGCGGTAGAAGAAATGGCCGCCGGTGACCCGTTTCGTTCAGATGAAGAAGCACAACATACTGTCCTAGTAGATTCCATTCTGTAATTGGGTTGAAGAGATAAAACAGAAGGGTGGAGATGGAAGGGGGAGGAAGAAATCTGAGAAACCCTAAACCCAAACTTGGGTTTGAGTAGAAACAGCGAAGTGGGAGAGCTTAGGAGGCGGGGAGATGCAGAAAGCTCCATTGGAAAGGGTTGGACCAACCATGGCGGCCTCCAGGTCAACATTTGGGCTTTTTTTTTTTTTTTTTTTTTTTTTTTTT